>MU405262.1:0-182299 GCA_022836615.1 Annulohypoxylon bovei var. microspora | reverse complement strand
TTTTTTTTTTTTTTTTTGGTGGGGGGGGGGGGGGGGGGGGGGGGGGGGGGGGGGGGGGGGCCCCCCCCCCCCCCCCCCCCCCGCCGGGGCGCCGGCCGCGAGCCGTACATATCAAATATAAAACGATTAGAAAAGGAAAAAAACAACACACCCGAGGAATCGAACCCTTGAGGGTAGCCGGCTAAACATCGGGATCCCTAAAACTCGGGTTCTTGTGGCCCCGCACGGGGCCCTCTTGTAAGAAGTAAAAGGTTGTCATATTAATAATGTCTTCACATACATTTCCGCAATCGGAAAATACCGACAACCCCCGACTTCTCAGTTCCAATTGCCCCCGGCCCCTTGTCGCGAACTTGTCGCACCCCCAGTTCCGGGGAAGTGTGCCCGGCTAGGATTGACAGCAAGGTCAAGGGGAGGTAAAGGAGGGTGGAAGTGGGGGCATTCAGGGCATCCAGGGCATTTCAAGAAACTTGTGAAAGCTTCTGGACTCCAGGGGTTCCCAGCACAAGTCCCAGGGCTATGATTATCGATTATCATATTGTCACAATCGATAGCCAATAATTGCCTTAGAGGTTTATTAGATGACATCGCTGCCTCGGTCATGCTAATCAATGATCATCCGTACCTATGTAAGTAGCAATGCGAAATTCTCCAATCATTCGAGTTTACCTATAATTATAAGTGTTGGTATTGTTTGTGTATCTCGCGACCGGCTAGGCAATTGGAATCGTTAATTTCGAGAATGTTAACTTGGCAGGAACGTAAGTTGGACCAAGAGCGGCGAATTGACCAAAGTCCAGGTGTTAGGAATACGTAGTATTATATAAATGGCAAGCTAATAATACACCGAGACGACCGAAAGGAGGTGGAGGTTAACAAGCGGAGTCTAAATCCTCGAGTTAAGACCATCGCAGAGAGTGGGGGGATTTGGGGTTTTAGAATCCTTTCGGCCTTCATTAGTTTTCCAGTTTAATGGATTCTGTGAAGCGAATGCCGGGTGTAGCTTGGCCTGCTTGGCTACTCTGTTCCTGATGCACATACATATGTCCTCGACGACATCATGCAGCTGTTTGCGTTTCGATTCTTGCTTGGCCCGATGATGTCAAAACTAATATATTACTTGGCAACACGTTTTCTTTCCCCACGAACTATCACAATTAAGGCAAAGGCAATGTGCTAGATATATTAATGTGATTTAGTAGGTCTATGTAAACGCCGCAGAGTTTACATAATACTGGCATACTTCGTTGGGAATGTGTGTGGATGCGAATGCTCCCGATGCCATGGCACGTCCCTGAATTTCCCTTTAGATCGTTGCCACTCTGCAATATAATAGCACTCTATGATATCTTGCCCAATTTCGTAGCTTAGTGCCCAAATGGCGAATGGGTATCTACCTGTCAAGTGAGATGCGACTAGTCGAAACTACGAGGTTGGATCCAGGGGCGCTGTAGCGTTTCTAAACCACAGACACACATATCACGCCCACGATCATGGTTTCGCTGCCGTGTTCTTTTTTCGAAGTTTCGGTCCCGTCTCCTTGATGAGAAGTTGGTTAAGGTAGGTAGTCTAAGTGGGACTGATAGAGCCGTTGGAAATACAAGCCCCCAAGGTCTCGTTGAAGAAACGTGGGAGCAGTAATGGTGCATGATAGGTACGCCGTTTTTAGCTAACAAGAGCCCTGCCGCCTGCCCAATTCACAGTAGCGCGACCCGCGTATCCCGCGTCGCGGATAGATATCACGAAGAGCTTGACATGCTGACACATCTGGAAAGAAGCCTTACTATGTATAGTAGGTAGCAGCCGAGGAAGCGTATCATTTCTTCTAGAAGCTATCATGATCGCCAGAAACGAACATCTAAGACCTGCCTTCATGAGGATCTGCTAGGGGTGTGCCAAAGGCTTCGGACACTCTTCCGATATGTAATGTGTAATTACAACACTTCTAACACCGGACAATGGTTACCTAGATAGCGGATGGTTCATTTGTCGCGCCCAACGTGGAAGGTTAGGCCAAGCTCGGTATTTTAAACATGATAAATTTGGGGGTCAAAATGCGTCAAAGGATCACCAGTTCGATCAGAGTGAGGGATGAGGCTGCTGCCGCCGTCAGGAAGCCTTAAAGTATCGCCGATATTTTAAGAGTCACAGCCAAGTTTTTAAAGGCGATAGGATGACCTAAGGTAGGGCCAGATCAGATGATGCTTTTGACGTTAGGTAAGTCGCTATAATCTTATTTTGAGTCTAGGTAGGTATGTACAGCGTATAGCCACCCAGACAATGACACGATATGAGGATATGTCACGGCTGACTCTTCTTTGGATTGTGCCTCGTTGATCAAGGCTCGCGGTTCGAGACGCGCGGAAATGTTCTTTTGTGCTATAACATGTCAGCACATATGAATTTGGCGCTCGTCGAGGGAGCGCAAATGTGATGGAATTTCGTCTTGGCATTGTGTACGACGGTACAAGGTGTGATAGGCGACGAATTTATCGTCTCGGCGTGGGGTTGCGTTGGCCGATTGGGCGGGTGCTCTCCATTTGTTGGCGCTATGCTGGCGAAGCAATGCACTGGAAATGCAACGAGGCGGTCACAGGCTGCGTGATATTGATGCTCGGGAGTAGAATGATCGATGTGACTGAAAACCTACCCTTGCCAAAGGTATGAGGCATTGTTGATCTAATATTTATATAATATTCGTCGTAATGTGTGTAAATATAAAATCATGTTGGTTGGACGAGGGGAGGGCATAGTAAATGAGGGTAAGATTTTATCTCCGGTGATGCCCCGGTGTTAACTTACAAGTCTGCAAGTTAACTCATATTTATCTACCTGCTTAGGTACAGATCTGTAGTCTTTCTATCTATCTCATTTAACAATAGGCGCATCCCGGATGTCACATGTGCTCTGAGTAAGTGAAGAGCTTGATATTAGGATGTACTATTCATGGCATGTAGGAACAAAGCATATTGTAGATTATGTATTACTTATTGTCACATATTACCATGCCATTACACAATATGCCCAAGTGTATGTCCATTCTTCATACTACTAGGTACATTATTAAGTAAGTACGTTAATAAGAGTTTTTCCATCAAGGTCCTTTGTACGGGGTGCTACATCGTATTATATTGTACCATCGAATACAAGGCTGTTGTGTTTCGTAATTATATCCCCAGATTCATGATCTGGCCCGGTACCTAGGTATGTCTGTGGGGGTTTATATTAAAACTGTGGCTGAGGAAGCGCAGCTGACGAGCGTCTATTTATGCGGAGGAGACCCGACGTTCGAATTGTAACCTAGCCGCCACAATCCCCCCGTACGAGGCAATTTCATCCCCAGCATCTGCCGCTCTCGGTAAGCTGTACATTACGTGACCGGGAAGAATCAGATGCCCAAAATTGACAGCGCATAGGCACACTTGATTCCGCTGTTCGTTGATGGCACAAGACAAATGTGTGCCTGATCAGAATACTAACTTCTGCATATTTTCCTTGATAGAGTAGAGTCATCTACTACTAGAAGAAAGATAAAATAAGGATAAGCTAGGTCGCTGTCTTACACCTGAGCTATGAGTTGGCAAGTTGTCCTGAGATAACGTGCTCCTACCGGCTGTGTTGTCATTGTCGCTAAAGCGCTAAATCGTTCAAATGACTACCTTAATATTCGCGATAGTGTAATTTGATAGCGGACGTCCAGCTTCAAGGTTGGGGTTGGAGTTCGGGTTGGGGGCCAGCTGTGTAGTAGAGGCAAAAGCGGGAGCGGTCCGTTGACTGAATAATCACTGACGAAGTTTCAAGTTGCTTAAAGCGGACGGTATCACGAGGACTATTTTTTGAGGCGACTTTGAAAAATCTAGCCGGATCTAGGCATTTCAAAGATCGTTAGCCCAAGGAACAACCTTCGAGTCAGCACGTGCTCCCGTGTCAGCGATAACACAGCGGCAATACTCTAGTAGCATCGTATCCAAACCTGTAACGATTCGGCCACAGCAAATGCTGGCCAGACAAATTGATAGTCGTATGCTCTGTCGGTCCTGTCGATTGCCTAACATATTATGGCCGTTGTGGCATTGTTAATGACTCCTGTGACCATCAGCACCACCAAAGCATCACCAACGTCTGGCTTGAAATTACCGCAACCAAGGATCACGATGCTTGAAACCCCGTCCTATTAAATATAAGCAGCAAACCATTGCAAGTAGACTAACCAATCTGAATTAGATAGTCATGATATCCCTCATTGCTTGTTTATATGTACCCTGCAAAATCTTTATGGTCAATTGATGTAATGAATATTCTTAGCGACAAAAATACCCCTCTTCCCTCTCTCATGTGGTCATTAGGGATTGTTTGTTCACTTATTAGTAGACTCTATTATGTAGTAGCTGTAACGTGTAAAAATCCATCCATGGATGGTTTCTTTTATTTGGCGAAAAATATGTAAATGCATGGGTGGTTTGTAACCTAATTGTTACTGTGATTACTCTATGAACATATATGTGTAACCGTGATCTCGCCAGTGGAAATCCCATAGATTCCTCACTATCATCATCAGGAAGGTGAAAACTTGGATTTGTTTGCAAGCCTTTAACGTTAATTGTGATTGTGTAAGTCCATAATATCCCATGGTATACCAAAACGCGTTAGAGGCTATCGTGAGAGCCGGTAGTCCGTCCGAGGTTATGTACTGAAAACGAATATAATGGGTATTGCAGATCACGAAACAATTAGGACACAGACAGCTTTTGGATAAGTCCATAAGTCCATATTATTTAGGGAACTTCCAGTTACGCATTGGCCCATTGGGAACTTCATGACCGATTTGGAAACAACAAGCCGAACAAATAGGTAACATGTGCCTGCTTCAAACAATGAAAATGAACCGCTTGCAGGCTGGCAAGTCCCAGGCAAAAGGGTCTGCTGGTCAGTCGCTACTACTGAATAATTCAGATTGATTTGATTTGATTCGGGAAGTTGACCGCGGGCGCGGTTTCCGGGTATGCTAGAGTATCAGAGAAAGGCCTTAAATGCCCCAAAGGGAATGTGATACCTTATCGGGTTTAGATTGGGCACTAACATTATGAGCTATTCCTTAAAGAGGCAGAGAACTCGAGTTCACTAAAAGGGACATTTCGGGGCAGTTCGGCCGCTGGAGCTAGATGGTCCATCGGAGAACGTACTAAGGGGTACGTACTATATTGCAGGGCAGGTACCTCTGCGCGTGTTGTCAAGGGTTGCGCCCCTGAACCTTCTGATCCCGGTTCCGCCGCTCACCCATCCTCAATCACCCCCAAGGAAAGAGGTCCCCGCTATTAGAGGACCCTAGTTGGAATAATAGATACCTGGATACATCAATACTTAATTACTTAAGTACTTGAGTACAAATATACTTCTGGATGTATCTCTGGTACGTAGGTACTGGACCTAGTGGGGAGTGACCTTTGCACACCGCGCCTTCTAACTTCTCCACCTAAGCCTACCCACTCTACTCCCTCCTATCAAATACATATGTACACACCTACCCGCTCCCTTCTCCCCCTTCCTCAAGAACATAACATCATGAACCACGCAAGAGTTGAATACTCTCTGAAGCGTCTAATAACATCGCCGGCGGTTGTAGCATTGATCACGACCCAGCATTAATCGAACTTCCAGAGCATACCAAGCTTGGACAGTATTATCTATACGAGCACGCAAGCAACCCATATATCATCGTCACCAGTCTCGGCACCTGTATAGGATTCTCCCGCCGAACGCAACCCGACGAATATTCAAGAACATTCTCGCAAAACCACGTCACCACGTCCACTTCGGTGCCGATTATCTTCGAGATACTCTTGGAGAAGCGTAACAATTCGTCTACTTACTCAATTCGATATTCGCGATCGCTTTCGCGAAACCAACTATCACCATACATCCTCAACTCAGCTATAGTCTGCTCCAGCAGCCGAGCAGCGAATTTGAAGGCATGCCTTGTAAGGCTGAGGGTCTAGTCCTAACCGTGGACCCGAACGTCATTCACAAAGTCGACACGAACAACCCTCAGAACCTGTTTAGCATGTGGACTGGTACGCAAATTTTTATGATCTGGCACTGGGATGAGGTTAATCCTAGTTACGGCAACTGACCAAACCTATAGTATTTTCTAGATGTGCCGACTCAGTTGAACAAGGCCGAAGATTAGAGAATCTAAGTTGGCGATTGTGGAATAGAGAGACCTTTTGCTGCGAAGCAAAAGGACTACCCATAGTCACTGCCACCACATTACCGAAAGACATTCCCGCACAGCAGCAAATACCCGACGTCCCCCAGTTATCGGGCAGCGTCGACTCGATCGCCGACGAGGAAGCAATCGATTTCACTACCATTTCCGATCCCGTCGAAATCCTCCGACCTCGAATTGTTCGACAGGACTCTTGTGCTAGCAGCCGAAGTAGGGGCCGTGAACGCCACATTACTTCAGACCATCTTGAGAAGATGGTTGTCTCTATCATCCAGGAGAAGGAGCCAAACTTGGCGCCTCTCCCTGATATGAGCTCTCCTTCCGTCGAGTCGTCTATCGCCGACCATACGCAATCCTCCCCAGAAGCAGACCACACCCCCGCCACGCAAATGACCGAGTCTGCATGCGAATCCGTAAACGCTTCGTCCGAGTCTTCCTCGCAGCTGAAGGCCACGGAAATCCCCGCTACCACTGTTATCCGAGGTTTCTCACCATCACAGATTCCATCTTTCCGCGTTTCTCATGAACCCAAGCCTATAGCGCAAGACCCAATCCCCGAGCCGCAATCTTCTCCCGCCCACAAACCGGTCCAGCCTAAGAAGTCAGGCGCCATGTTCAAGCTCGGTGACTCCTCTAGTAACGAGTCTTCGCCCCAAAGTTTAGAGACGCGCAAGCCCATGCTTCCCCCTACTAGGAAGCCGATATTTGAAGTAGGCGTTGGCTCATCTGGAGAAGATGACAGCCCTTCTCTAAAGAGTGCTATGCACTCTTCTCGGCCGGGCTCCCTTCTTGGTGCGCAAAAGAAGCAGGCATCGTTTAACAACCACATTTCAACGCGAACAATACAGACCCCCAGCGATCAGTCGGATAGCTATATGGACGAGAGTGCCATTGATGATGACGATGAGGACTCGGATTGGGAGGATTCCATCGAGGAGAGTGGCAAGTCTAGCGTTGACGACGCTGTCTCGTTCAAGCGGGTACCATCGAAGCCCAATCTTACTTCTCAGCGGTCATTGATCAGCCTCATGTTCGCTGGGCAAGAAGAACGAGCCAAGGGTCTCAGCAACTACGCCTCTCACTCAACCCCTGCCATCCCTCAACGCGCACGGACATTACAGAACCCGTCGAATATGAACCTCGTCTCCTCTCCTAACGATTCTGACAATGGTCTAGAGATGAGAAGGGGGGCGCGATCTACGCCGCTCAGGCCTATCACCGAGGTCCCGAGGTCTAGTGCACAGCCCATCTTGACGAACCCGCAAACCCATCATCACCAAGCAGCTCTGTCGCCTAGGACAACTAGGAGAAATATGCTAGCTACAGAATTGACCGAGTCGCTCCGCCGTCAACTTCTCTGGGAACGGCAACAGAAGACCTCGACGGCTAATGCAGTTCTAAAGCGACGTCACACCTCACTCGACGTAGCTAACTTAAAACAGTACCCTGACAAGGCCTATATGGCTAAGGGGAAGGACGAGCCCAACTCGAGCAGCTGGAATCAATATTTCAGTCGCGAAGACTTCGGCGGATACCATGCTCAAGGCTGGTAATTTTCAATTTATCACGGACATATTCGGACATACCCTCGATCGATGTGCAAACGGAGCACTCGACGGCAGATCTCAGACTGCCCTGTATTTTATTTTTTTATCTTTTTATTCGGAAGCATTGCGCAGGTGGTTGCTTTCTACGATACCGATTGCATTGCATGAGGGCGGCGTTTAATGATGTTGTTTAATCACGAGGCATCCCATCGCCCATAATCACACACTACATGGTTAGCCGGTTGATTGGTCACGGAGCCAATCACAGCACAGCTATAACCGTTACAGCGCATCGTTTGCTGCTCTTGCAGCCCGCTCGAATTCATAATCGTGTCTAAGGCACACTCGCCTCTAGTTTTCATGTTTATCTGGCACTGATCGGCGTTGCTACCTGGATGATACCACGGTCCGCATTTGATTTCGTCCTCTGCGAAGGACTGCATTTGCTTTCTATTACTCATAGTGTGTATTTAAGGAGAATCAGAGGGCAACCTCACGAAGAATGGGGAAATGACCTAAAAAGGGGAAAAATTAAGGAAGTGTACTGTCTTGCCTTGAGACGGCGAAAAGGAGAAAGGTTTGCTAGCTACATTAGCTGCGCAAGAAAAGCGATCCGAGCAAACAGCCGGAAAGAGAAGACACAAAAAGCATGCGCCATGACTACACAAAAACATAGTAAAATCTTGAAGGCCTTGAAAATAAAAACAAGAATAAAACGTGTTCTATCACTCAAACTACTACTTCGTCTTGAACCATTGCAACCTTGTGAAACATGTTTCCTCGTTTTTGAAATAGGCTATTAACCAGCTACATACAGATGAGATTTAGCTTGTACAGATTACAGATTAACAGACAAGCTTTCAGAGCTATTTCGATGCAGCCAAGCATGTTGAATAATGAGTTCCCAGCATGTGAAGACGAAGGAAATATCAACGTCATTGGCGTCTCACCGCATGCAGACCGGCGGAGATGAGTACGTTGGCATACACATTCGCCCTGTCGCCTTGACTGAGAACCATGGATGCTGGATGGGAGATTTTCTTACAGAGGAACGCATTGATGATATCGGTGCGACCGCGTTTACCATGACCTTTACCGGTTTACTTACTGTAATTGATGTATGGTTGACAACCACCCTCTCGAGGGAAGCTAACCGTGTTCTATCCAAACGATTACAATGCGGCCACGCCGAGTAACACATATAGTAAGCAACTAGAGGTATCAAGAGAATAATACCATTCATCCAACAAATAGATAGCTAGAATGCATACGACCCGGAGCGGAACGTGACGCCATCTACTAACATCGAACATCGAACATCGAACACGGCTCCAGCTTCGCCTTATTGCGACAGCGATTAGTCTCGTAGACGAAGCCCTAACCCACAGCGCAGTACGCGAATGTGTAGCCAAGCTGCAGTTAGGACCCTTGATCGACCATCGGAAGAAAAGGTGACTGCTTGGACTTGCCAGACTTGCTGGACGACACTGTCGCCAAAGTGGGTAGGATCTTCGACTTATTCCGGAAGCGCGAGACCCTTTTCTCACTATACCGCCTGCCCACATCATCGACGTTTATAGTAACTGTCACTCCGAGCTCTGGACCCCTAACCTGAAGATCGCAGGATCGTCAGCCGCTCAGGGCTTCCGTCCCGCGTTTTCGCGTTCCCTCTTCCCCACAAGCGACAGAGCGATTGTCCAAGTCACCCCAAGTCAACCCCAAGTCACAAGAGCGAAACCAACGCGAGGCTATGTAATGTATATGCTGGAGATGGGACCGTGCCTATGTACATACATGGACTAATGACGATGGAGTTTTATCGGGATTTACAGGATTTGTGAATGTTTCGAAGGTACATACATTTACCTACCTAGACAGCCGTCGGCAAAGGTGACAGTATACTTGGGACTGCATCTCGGATGCGCAGCGAGGGCATTCCCTCCCCCCCGGTCTAGTCTGCTGCATGATGCTAAGTGTACCGAACTGCATCACTACCTGACTTAGCTAACGGTGAAAAGTCCATTCAAATTTGATTCAATTTCAATTTCAATCATTGACTACTAGCTACTACCTTCGACAGATTGCTAGATTCGGTCTACGCACTTAGGGATCTATGCGGGACTGGTCTGTATGTTAGATCCCTCGACACACCAAACTAGACCGCCCCTCTCTATATCCCTTCACCCCCTCTATTTTTTCTTTCTTTTTCTCTTCTCGGTTCCCCATTTATATAATTACCTACAGCGACCTACAGGCTACGACGACCTAAGGGATATATGTTACGGGATTTATATGGTCCTAGATAGACGACTGCTGCGAACTACGACCCGAACGGGGTACCTTGTGCAATGCTACCTCCAATCCGAGTCGATGACGAAAGCAAGGTGTTTCCCTGTCCGGACGGAGGAGATGAGCTTTTTTGGCGGAAGCTCGACCGCAAGGAAAGCGGGCCTATGATGGAAATGGGGGGGAATAGTTGGCAGTGCCCGCCCGGTGGTATAGGGCGGTGAGGCTGGCTTGTTAACACACCTCCAAGTTATTTGGCGACGAGCGCATTGAAAGGGCTTTGTGCTAGCTGGGATGAGCCCCGTATACGAGCCCGTTCTGCAAGGCGCAAAATTGTAAAAATCGGCGAGATTACTTTAGTATAATATAGTATAGTACAGTATAGTAACTACAACTACCTAGTAGATACATTCCTAGGTAGGTAGAGGTATAGCATCACTTACATAACCAATATATCTCACGGGGCTGTCCAAAAGTCAAAAGGTTGACTCATTGCTGCCCATTCCAAGTTGTGAATATATTATGTAAATGGCGTAGTATATGAGATGAATAGCTTCATGCCGTTGTAACGATCTATTAAACTAGTATCCTACGCGAGTGTCCCAATCGCAGCATACACTTTCTTAATGCAGGACATGACATCGGATAGGATACCAATAGGATGTACCCCGCGTGGGCGGTAAGCATGAAGCTCTTCGAAAAAGCCTGGCAAACGCGACTCATCTACAGCTCTCGTCTATATTTATTCCGTTACCCACAATCCTGATTTACCTACCTGTGTACCTGGGTACCGGCGCAGGTAAATATTGATATATAAAACATAAATACTATTTCTCCAAATATTTAGGAATATTGTCATTGGCTAAACATAGTGTCATAGGGGCTACCCTCCGCGATTGAGTTGTCCGCCTCAGATACCCGCTGGGTTAGAGATACTAGTATGTATGCGTATGTGTATGTGTATGTGATGTATGTACGCTGCATCTTGGTCTTAGACATTTCAGGACAACAACAAAACCACAGCCCACTTTCATGCATGACACCTTCACTGGCGATAGGGCTTATCGAGTAGTTATCGATGGGGAAGGGAAGGGGGGGTAAAATTGGGTGCAGAGGGTGGTCGACCAAGACTCCAGCACGATGAGTTGGCCTACCACACCCTTTTGGAGTGTTCGCCGTCGCGTGCAAATCAGCGTTCGAGGAAGCGCCGCTCACCGACTTTTGAACGCTGCGCTAGAACGACGGCATAGCTCCCCCGCGCGCCTGGTATCAGATGCTCAACTTTCCTGCAGAATGGGCTATGGGCGCATCTACGGCAACCTAACCTCGACCACTGATACAGCTATCGAGAGATCACGACTGGCTGACATGCGCCCCCTTTTTTTTTGGCCATGTTGATGATGATGGATGGCTTTTTTTTTGTTGCGTGAAAGAGGGAATAAACAACAAAGGCCTCTCCTTTCTCGGAGCCTTGGGCATCCGTATCAGCTGCTAACTTCACGAGCCACCAAATACCATTATGGAAGGCAAAAATAAATAATAAGAAATATAATATAATAAAAAGCCACTTTCAACGGCCAGCCAGCTAGCTAACTAGCCACTTGCTATGCTAGGTAGGTCGGTACTGTAGATATTTAATATTATTGAAAACGCCTCTCGTCATCCAGTTATGAGCTTCACCCCTCTCCCCCACCCGGAAGGTAGAGAAAAACGGGAGGCGCCATTCTGGACCGGTTTCTTGGTGGTGGAGGCTCCCGCCTAGCATATGCCAGTCATCTTGATGTGGCGTCGTTTAGGATTCCCTGATGATATACATACACATGTAGGAACTAGACCGTGATGGAATTTCTATAGGTACCTAAGGTACGAAAGAAGAAAAAAAGAGAAAAAAAGAGAAAAAAAAACCCCATTCGGAGAATAAAAATAAATGAAAAAATAAAAAAATCTCGTGACGAAAGCTAAGGTAGAAAAGCAATAAAGGACGATTCCCATTGCCGCACGTAGCAGAAGCGTCATGGGCAGATGCGGCGAAGAGACTTCATTGGGCGAAAGGGAAATCTGGATTGGCGTTAATACGAGTTGGCTCGAGTCATCGAGTCGTCGCCTAAACAGGCAAGACAAGTATTATCTACCACGGCTCTGGAAATGGTAAATGGTAGCAGATAGAGGAGGCCCGCTGACTTGAATAACTTACCAAAATATATGCATCAATGCGTTGTCAATTGTAGCTTGTGACGATTTAGCAGGGGACTTGGACATAATGATTGAATATATCCTTATTTGATCTCAAATATTTTTTATTTCTCTTTATTTTATCGTATAGTTACCAGGTATACCAAATATTCCGATATACATTTCCAAATCTGTTCGATACCTTTTGACATCCCTGCGTATGTATCCGAATTTGTCAACCTCGTGGCAAGACTCTTTAGACGGATCACCGAATCAATGACAGCTCTTGGGGGATAATAATATCTTTTGCAGTCTTGTCGTTCAGATCGACTACGTCTTGTGGTCATCTACTCATATTCCGTAATATGAAACTGGGTAGTTGGCTGGTTGAAGACTTAAGTATCTGAAGACCTTACTTTGCCGATCGGTCCTTTTTTTGGAATTTCGTCGGCAACCATTCGGTTCAATTGAGGATATTTTGGATGGGATTCTTAAATTCTTGAAGTCTAGACAACCGACCGCTTAAATTTAGCCGCCAAGTGATTCGCCACACGCGGAGAAATGCCCCGCTTCTTTCTAGAAGGCTTCTAGCGCCTCGCTACCTATTATGGAAAAGGTACGTACTCATTATATTCGCCTTATGTAAGGCTATGAACTAAGGTTATGAAGGCTGTGCATATACATGGGTACATAGCATCATAATATCCACAGTTGACATTTCCCTGACAGGCTGAGGCACTCACGTGAGATTCCTATTTCGTAGAGCCGGTGGGGTTCGGGAACGAAATCAGTAGTGCTTACATAACCGGCTTTTAGCACATGATACCGGTACGATACGATTTACAAAAACCCAGTCGACTCCACAACAACTCCAGAAAGAGACCGAGACGATTTAATCCAGTTTCGGTATACTTCATCGGGATAGCGTACCTATGTATCCTTTATAATAACGCCGAAAAGAAGTCCAAGCGAAATGTGATGAGGGAGAAGGCAAAACAGAAGGCCCCTCACATGAGACGCGCGAAGGCGCTGCAGATACATAAAGACTGAGGGAAACATTGAAGTCTTGGGAGGAGAAGGGAGGAGAGGAAATCGAGAAAAACAAGAAAAACAAAACAAAACTAAACAAAACAACAACCGAAACGGGTCGCGAAAGTGAGTACTCTCAACCCCCTTTTTGACTTTTCAAATCGCTGCTATCTTACGCGTCGAATGTAAGCCAGAAGAGGGGTTTGTATGTATTAATGTAAGTAGACTCTAGGCTCTAGAGCAAATAAGTTTGCCTCGTCTCTCTCCGCAATGTGCTAGCAGTATTAATAGTCTCTAACTACATGAACTAACAAACATACAGAAGGTAATCACATGTCCGAACTTTGGTGCCTGTGCCTCTGCAATCTGTGTCCGTGTACACCTGGACCAGCTTACAGCTTACATTTGTATTGTACATACATAGTAAACATCTGCGGGTCATTCCATTTGTCAAGGAAATCTTGATGTGCCGGCCTCCCTTAGTCTTCGAGTCTGGGACGAGCCACGAAAAACCGGAGAAAGGCGATTGAATCCAACGGCGTGGATAAACGTCCTGGTTTTACCTTTTCTCCTTACCACGTGGGGCCGAGACGCCGGGACTTCTAGGCTGCTGGCGCGAAGGGCTCGTACTATGCTATGTACACGACCTAGCCCCTTTCCAAAGTGGAGCGTGCTAGATAATTTCGCGGGTTGACGGTACGTCGTCATCATCAACAACCGCAAAATTTTGATTCCATGCGCTACACTAGAAGGGAGAATTTTCCCCTTTCCCATACAAATACCGACTTTATTCCCTTAGTCCCCGAGGCTACAACGGAGAAGAGCCGCTACATTCTGCCATGTATGCGAATACATCTTATGTAAATGGACCGCAGTCACCGAGATCGTAAGCTACGGTAGTTGGGTTCCGACGAGCCTCAACCTAGATCCCTAACGGTTTAGTTACACAGTCGCGGCACGGCTTGCTTAACCTTTGCGGCGCCGGTGAGGATTCCTAGGCCCGGGTGCCATGCGTTACAAATGGGCCGCGGAGCCTCGCCGGCGAGAGGTATGTAACGTTGATCTCACTGCGCCAACCACGAGTGTTTCTCTGTTATGTAACAGACCACTAGCGCAGATGAGAACTGACAAGTCAACTACATTGTCAGGTACTATACTTCACTCTAGGTAATATGACAGCCTCATGTGGAATTATTGGAAACTTACACGTCTAGGTAGTATCCCGAACAGCTGTAGCAATGGGGAATACCCATCATGGCAGATCCAGACCAGCCGGCTATCAAGATCATAGCAGATTCATCCTCACGTGTTTCCGTAACTCAAAACTCGTTGCCAACGTAGTCACCCCATGGGCACGGAACCTAGGAAAAACTCTAAACGCCAATCAATTTTTATTCCATATTCCCCCCCTTAGGCTATCTAGGTATGTATGCAGGTAATTTTTATTCGAGCTTAATTCTTTTCGAATTTATCGAATATTTTTTAAAGCCGTATTAACCACCGGCCTATCTAGATGAACGCTAACCACAGTCTTCTGATTGAGTTTCGAGCCGCGTTAGAGCGGATCTCTGCCTAAGCAAGCCCTCCCCGACCCAAAACTCTGGGAAGATGGTGTGTGTCTGGGTGCTGGGGAGAGGCTATCCAGCCTCGTTCGTGGACCCCTCTGGACCACCCTCCTAGCGGGCAGAGTTCACGAGCTACCCTCGCGCCGTCAGCTGACTACGTAGATGGTTACGCGATCTGCCTGCGCCCACCAGACCTTGCGTGGTGGGTTGGTTCTCCGGCACACCGGGCTGGGTCGATCTGGGCGAGTTGTGATGCTGCGACACGGGCAAGGCTGGACCGTGGATGGTTCTACCGTGACAGAGAGTCTCCCCCGTGACTAATAGCGCCGATGCTAATCAAGATCTTCTGCCGACGCTTGCGGGTGGAGGCCTCCTCGCCATGATGGCATAGGGACCCAATCTGGGCGCTATAATCACTACGATCACCACGGCCACGTTCAGTACCGACAGGACGGCAAGGCGCTAGAAAAAAGTCCTGCGTACTACGTAGGTATAGTTATAGGTATGTACATGGCAGGTTTTGGAGCGTTGACGACATTTTCGGTTCTTGGTGGAGGGTCACTAGCCACCCCCAGATCTACACAGACCGACCTATGATGCTAAGGTTTCGCTAGCTCCCGGCTTCTCCCAAACCCGGCTGAAGCCAGCGAGGCTATCTTAGATACGTGAGCTTCTCCAAATCATACTCCCGGATAGGGAAATGTGTCCCTGCTGAGATAAGAGGAGCTCGCTGGCTGCTTTCATCCCCGCGAAGAGCCTTTCGTCATATGTGTGGCTGTTTGATCGCAGAAGTCGGTTTAGTCGTGAGGCTTGCACCAACTATGAGAAATCACTTCTCCACACCCTGCTCAATCCACCTGGGCTCATTGGAGAGTTTGGGGAGATCTACATGAGCGGTTCGCAAAGCCTACTGCATCTACATATCTCAAATACGAGATATCAGATCGAGATACAAGATTCGCGAGAGAGATCTGGAGAGTTTACAAAACGGCGATGAGACTAAAGGCTTGGGAGACAAGAGTTTGCGAGATGATCAATAAAATGCCGGGCTTCTCGCTATCTCTCTAGAGAGCGGTCGATATCAAATAGTCCGCAATGCTCTACTTGTTGTGTGTGCCGTGTAGTACATCGAAAAGCCTAAATATGTTCAGGCATCTAACTAAGGGTTACAGCGATCGGATATCGCATATTCAAGCTGTTGGATGCTACTCTCTATTATTAAAACGCGTGACCATCGTCAAGGTATCGTGCCACCTCAGAGACTCACATGAATCTATTAAATGAACAGACCAAGAAGATAGGTGGTTTCGCATAATAAGCCGGCCTTTTATATGTAGGATTGAAGTAGGGCTCGTACACGCATGTCTTAGCATAATATTGACATCCTTGGGCATCTAGACACCTGTATGATAGATGCGACGAAAGGACTGGGTGTTATTGTACAAGTTCACAGTCACGGCAATGTCAATGAAGAGCCCCTTGTCGCAGAGGTTCCATTTACATGTATAAGTTACTGTAAAAAGGCTTCCCCAGTAACTGTATGTGACCTATATTTGACCTTCCCTTAGGAATAAGAGTGTTCCTAATTCAGTTACCATGGCCATGTACTGCGATGACACAGCAAGACCATAATCTAGATCTTGGATGTGACCCAAAAACTGAACGGAGCAAGTGATCTATATCTATAAGGACTATAGGCGGAAGGAATGATAGATGGTACAAAGCCCTCCCTCCCTCTTCATCAAACTCTTGTGTGATATGGCGAAAGGTCTAAACCCCGGTCGAGAAATAGTTGTGGGATGGGACATTGAAAGTCGAAATATTGGCAATGAATAGGGAGAGGAAAGATACCTACGTAGAAGCGCAATGATGGAATGTATTGGAACGGCTTCCAACGATGAGTCTGCCCTAGGTGCCTACCTAGGTAATCAACAAGGTCGACGTCTAGGAACTCATTAATCATTTAAGAATTTAAAATTTACTATTTATCAAAACGAGAACGAGATCGTCTACTACTGGATTAGATATTGTTGAATCAACGGAAATGATGCGCCCTTCTGAGAGGGCAGTCTACCCGAACGGGGATATCTTCAAGCCGAAGTGGAAACTGTATATCGGGCTATAGGCTCGGTATTAACTAGGAATACTTCATCTATAGTAGCATTAAGGCATAAATACGGACACGTTGCTAATTACGTGGACACGGCCGTTGAATAAGATGAATTTATTATCAATGTGACTAGCAACACGTAAGATGAAACGCTATAAATAAATAGCAATGTGAAAGGAGACGTCAAACAAGAAGGTCGGAGGAAGTAGGATGGCCTTAATAAGATGTGCTATGTGCGATGACTAGAATCTGAAGAATTCACTAATAAAAGGAGACGTAAATACCAAGAATTCATGACATTCCAAAGGTAATGACTAGATAATGAATTGACTGAATCTTCAACTAAAACAAGGTATCTTCGTAATCCACCGTTACATGATGAAACCCTCCAGAGGAACAACCGTAGTAGATGATCTGACCAACATGCCACCTCGCATCAAGGCCGAGCTCAACGAGATCTACCATCGAGGCTCACCACTTTCTACCCTCGGCGTTATCACCGCATTTCTATCAGCGAAGGGATCATTTTCATCTTCGTCCTCCTCCGACTCTGGTTCAGGAATTGTGTGTAAGGATATCGATGGCTTGGACGCGGCAGATGGTCGCGGAGGCGGTACAGGCCTAGAGGGATGGCCCGGGTTAAAATTTAGCTGAGCCATCTCTGACACAGGGCTCGATGGGTTAGGCGGTGACATTGACTGTTGGTGCTTCTCGGTCGCCACTAAGATCTGTAAGTAATAAATAAAGATAGAATTTCCATGTAATAATTAGCTTACTCCTATAAAGATGCGCTTGTTCTGCTAAGTCGTCCTCGGAATCACTATCCGCATCGATCGAGCGATCCAACTGCTCGTACGTCATAAGAGCGACGACAAGCTCGTCATTAGCGTGAAGAAGGCCGCCAAGCCATTGTTCATCTTCGACATGGTGAATCTACTGCAGTAAGTAAATGTTCATATTTAATATCAGCTGCAGACGTACATAGCGTAGTATTCTTCTTCTCAGCTTTTTGCAAATCTCGAACCGGTCTACGACTATAGGGTTGTCTGAGATTCGCTCCTGTTCTCGATTTATGCTTTGAAGAGAATTCATGAGATTCGTAGCAGCAATCGAGGATTCCGCAACTGCGACTTTCATAGAATCTTTCTCAGCTTCAAGATTGAAGGCCTTGTGCTTCTTCTTGCCTTTATCCTTTTTCTTCTTATCCTTAGAAGAGCTAGAGAAAAAGCTAGAGCCAGACGGTGACTTGGCATGGCTGAACGACGGAGTAGTTGGGGTAGATTGCCGCGAGGACGAAGCTACGGAAGCCGCGGACTTAGGGCTCCTCCTCCCTTCTGCCTCTTCCTCGGAGTCGCGAAAAGGATCCTGTTCCGTTTCGCGAAGGACCTTAGATTGTGCTTGAGTGACGACTTGTTTACGCCGCGGGAGTTCCTAGTCGGGTCAGATCTCGGTCTCACTCGTCTGTAAGGAAATTTCTTACCCTGTACAGCATAGCTATTCTTTCGAGACCCGGGGTGCTTTTGTACTCTGAAGCCCAACTTCTGAATAACTCAGAGCACTTCTTCTTGACATCAGGATCTGATAGGTCCGAGGTGCCACAAACTCGTAAGCGCTCAAGGAGTGGCTCATCAATAAAGGTTCGCTGGAAACGCGGACCAGCATTCTGAATTAAGCCGTCAAGAAGCACAAGAGATCTTATCTGTCTATGGACACTACCATACTTTAACTTCTTCCTAAGGGCACGAGCAGCCTCTGCAGGACCGGAAGCTTGTAGTTTGATAACCTCGACCAAGTCGGGGATGCCGCTTAGGTCATCCTCTTCAAACTGCTCACTGGTGAGGCGCTCAACTGTTACCGTGACAGCCGAATATGGTTTTTTCTATTTAGAATGTTAAATTTATTCGTATATAAATATTGGGCCCTGGTGGTTTAGATGGGAGTATAAAAATATAAATTTTGATACGGACGCCGTGTACTAACACAGCTAGAGATATTGAGGCTGCTGAAGTTTAAGTAATGCATTAGATGCGCATAAAGACTCACCTGGGAGAACATGTTTGTAGATAACACCTGGTCGAGATGATGCTATGACGCTATGACGCCCTGACGTCAAATAAGTAAAATATATTCGAAATAAATTGGGGGCTTGGAAGAATCGTAGATGGTTAAATGCACCTCTAGAAGCTCGCGATCATGAGTGATAATGCCACAGCCTTATGATAGCTAAATGAATATGGAGGAGGCGTAGTCCTTAGTTCCGACAAGGCTTCTGGGAATAGATCACAGGTGAATCATGCGCCTGTGATCCTACACGTACGTGTGCCTGTTGTAGGACCTGTAAGACCTAGGGCTGACTCGATTTCCTTAAAAGGAAAACTTGAACCAGTTTGCAGTATGCAATGACTAGCGTGCTGTAATAGAACCTGGAAAGATTCTTCTATCTGACTTTTTCTAGAAGAATGTAATTTTGATCGGCAGATGAAGTAAGACTCGTATGAGATGGATCGAATTACCACCGGCAATTTAAGTAAGGTATCAAGAAAGCTTGTGAGATTCACGCTGACGACGTCAATTCTAAGTAATGTTAGGTGGAAACTGTCGATAGTCGACCGGGGGCGGGGTGAGATAATTAATCGTGTTACAGTGGTGGCGCCTTTCTTTTAAATGAATTAGCTGAACTAGTGGCTTTCTATTGAATTATCGAGGCTTCCTCGTTTTAGAAAGTGCCTCCAACTGCTCCAGATAATTCTCAACTAGGCATTTTATAGGAGCTATGGGAGCAACTTCCTTATTCGAACATCTATAAATACCTAATTACCCAATCTTACGTAGTTCTAACCTTATTTTAGCTACCGATAATTATTAAACTCTAGTAAGGTGCAATTAGACCCGTTACTCCATAATCTCTTTCATCCATTTCTTACTTTCTTAACAATGGATTGTCTCTATTTACGTGCGAACGGTTTCACGCTAACAATTCTCGAAACGGGCACCTGGATCTCTTCATAATGCAGGATTATAATCAACCAAGTAGTCGATCCTGCTCGCCCCCGAAACAGCCACCACAGGAAATCGTGGAGACCGTAGACACCTCTACCCATTCTGGCATCATCTCCTCCATCGATGGACAGACACACGATCTCTCTTCAAAAAGTCCAAGCCTAAATTGTCAAGCTCAAGGCTCTAAACGCACTGGGACGACATATGAAGAGAGTCGTGATGCGAAGCGTTCTAAGCGTCAGCCATCTCTGCTCACCACACCATCTTCTAATCCTTTCCAAACCCTTAGGGTCACGAAAGCTAGGATCACAGGCAACAATGTCTGTCTCTTCAAGCCCGCGGAAGATACATATCGTGATTACGGCGAGTCCCGTGGCCAAGTTGCCGATTTTCAATATCCGCTAGGATGGACTATCGCGGAACCGTTAACCCCATATCCTACTCGGGGATGGCAAGAATCCAGGGACCAGGTTAATAGTAATTCTATAGTCGAGTTAGCGAATGATTCAGATGCAATAGACGACCCCCTTCTACCGGTAAGTAGCTCAAACGCTGTCGCTAGTATAGATCTTAGAGACGAATACCCCCTGGACGATGACTTGATGGAGGAAGATATAACTTGTCTTCTGGACACAGCTGTGGATAATGTCCAAGAGACACATATACCCCCTTCTAGTGTCACCAAAGCATGGGATCACGATTCAAGGTCAGCAGTTGAGTATGATTCGACTCTACAGTATTCATCACCTTTTTCTTCCTCGGAAAACCAGAAGGGTTCGCAATCGGTTAGCGTAACTGGGGGTCTTGGTAACGGCGAAGAGGATCTTCTTGATGACGATGTTGACTGGAATACCGTATATACCATGACGAGTACAATCCCAAAAGATTCGTCGGCTGTTGGTCCCCAAGACATAGTGCGCCCACCGCCAACAGATCAAAGCACTTACATGGAGAAGCCTATTGAGAATAACCATCGTGTCGAGGAAACGATACCTTTGAAACCGTTTGTTCGAACCCGCTTCCCTGAAAAGATCCGTGATCGTTCTATCGTCTCAGGATTGTCCTCGGACACTGTGTTGCGGACCTGCTTTCGGATAGGAGAGATGGTCAACCAAGCAGCAAACTGCCTAGGTCACCGACAAGAGGTGATCTTTGAGTTGTTTGCGAGAGTAAATTACTCAAACAGGGAGAGCCTTCAAAGAAGACAGCATTTTCAATTCATCGATTTGTTCAAAGACCAACGACCATACCCTGCGGGTGTCCTCACGAACTGGAGAGTTGGCAGTCAACTAGACCGCCAAAGTTCGGCATTTCTAAATTTGAGTACCGAGCCAAGAATCTGCCGCTGCATATGTAAGCCGATAAAAGACTCAAAGACTACAGTCGGCGTAAGTCTTGTTGTTCTCGCCATTAGAGAGAGCGATTGGATGCAGATTAAATGGGCTAAACAGATAGTCTGTGGGGGTCCAGACGACGCAGCCTAGGACTTCTCCCCTACGTACCCAAGGTAGTACAGGACTAAAGAGAATAGAAGATGGGCTGATGGGTGGATGATAAACGCGCTGGTACATAACTGCTCTGCTGCTGACCGGTTTGCTATGGGACAGGTGGGGGGAAGCTTTGCAGATGTCGTACAGAACACCAATTAAGTAATTGATGTACCTAATACGAAGAAATCATAGATCTACTCATATGTCCGCACACGCAAGATAGATGATAGAACTCAAATAAAAGAGCCACATATTGTCGATCTCCCCTACCACCTATGATCCAATATAATCATGTATGTAGAAGAAAAATGTCCGACACTTGCCATATTGTCAAACTCTGCCACCAAATTAAGAGGCGCCTACATCTGTATTTTCACCGTGAATAATCGTTAACTCTAGGGCTGGCGGAGTACGTAGTATGTACTACCAGGTATGGAGTGACACAGACCGTATCGTGGCGCTCCGAGTCGGGATTCAAATAATAGGGGGTACGTAGCTAGGGATTCTTACAAGGTACCTTGGTATGGTAATTTATAGCCGTTTCGAGTCTTGATAGTTTACTTAGGAGACTCCAGTTGGATGAAACATACATGGAAGAAGGTACGTAATTGCTTGATAACATTATTAACTTGGATACGTGAGGCATGTTTGTGAATGTGAAGGTTGAATGTACTCCTACAGAGGTAGGTAAGAAATAAGAAATAAGAAATAAGTGGATGCTGGTTGGTTGGATGAGAAAATCCGTCCCCCGGTTCCCGTCCCCGCCCCTGCCCCTTACGTCGAATAACTTCTGGACTGTCTTGACCACATCACGTGTTAGCCTCCACATCTCCACAACTCTCTACTACCTAAATCGCGAACTCATTTGGGCTCGGAACTTCAACCGACACCTCAACCTTTTTTTATATGATAGCAAACTCGGGGACGCATTTTGCCGTGTTCTCAAGCTCAATTATCTCGCAATCGCAATCGAACAGCGTTTGCGTTGTGATAAGATTTCATGCTCACTACCAGGTAGAGGCAGATTATTTTCTTACTGCCCTAGTCTTCTACATAGTCTAGCATAAGATCTCGGCATTTCTTCCGACATCCTGGGGTCCCTGTCATTCAACGTTCACCTCTGACTTGTCATTTCGGGTGGCCACCTCAACGTTGAAGCCTCATTAGAGTCATTCGCGGGATCGTGCAAGTGAACCAGCGCTAAATAGAACCCACACGTCCCGGGTCGGAACACTTTTTTTTCTTATACACGACCCTGTGCTGGATTGATACCTCTAGGGCGCATGGGATCCTCAATGATGTTAAACGGGTCAGATCCCAGTGCTATTACAGCAGATGCATCAAGTCGACTTAGTCATTATTTCCAAGTTGATAAGGAGAGGCAGACTTTCATCCACGTATGTTGCCTGACGGAATATCTCATATTTTTTATCCTTCTTTTTATACCCTCATACCCTCATATGTATGAACTACGGGTAGTGTCTAGGTTTGCTTTGCTAATCTGAACGGACTCGTTAGAATATCCTCGACAGAGTCGAGGCCGATGCTAAGAAGATTAATGAACTTGAACTAGACCTGGAAGATCAAAAAACTTCTCGGGCTAATTACCAATCAAAGGCTATTAATCTTGAGAATGAAGTCCGGAGACTCGCGCAGCAGCTTGTCCGTCCCATCATCCCGTCTTTGGGAGATGCCTCTTTCGCTAATACTTGCAGCAGGATAAGGACTCATTCGTGGTTGTGCTTATTGATGGCGATGGGGCTAAGTTTGCCGACGAATATGTGCGTGATCCCATTGGAGGGGCCGAGAGAGCCGCGATAAAATTGAAGCAAGCTGTCCGAGAGAGTCTTAGAGACACGGGGGACGACCTGGAAGACCTTCCTATTCTTGTTCGAGTATATGCGAATCTCAATGACTTGTCTAAGTCATTACGACTGTCTCGAGTTATTGACTTTGACGACGATATGCGCCTGTTTGCGGAGCGTTTCACCAACAGTCGCGCGGAATTTGACTTCGTTAATGTCGGCAAGGGCAAAGAGAACGCAGACTCTAAGATAAGACGTACGTTCTCAATAACGATATCCTCATCCCATCTTTATATTTGCTGATGTGAGTGTAGGTATGCTTAATCACTACTACAGAAACATCCAGTGCAAGAAAATATTTCTGGCTGGGTGCTGTCACGATAATGGTTATCTACACGATCTCCGTGACTATACGGGGTCCATCGATAATAGGCTCGTGCTTCTAGAGACTACGCATGCCGAGCCAGGTTTTAGGTCTCTCGGCTTTCCTATCTTACGTTTCGACGAGGTTTTCAGGTCAGAGCCTTTGGGGAATGAGACAAAGCATATTCTTCCGACTATGCCCCCTAGACTTCGTTCGCCAGTACAGCCTTCTTCTGGGCCTGGCCCGATTGCTCGACCCACGCAACCTATACAGAAGCAGTCCATGGTCACGTCACCTACACAAGAACACAGACAATCTACTCCTATTCCTGCTTCTACCCCAGTGTCTGTTAGTACATCGTCGCCGGTACTGCCTTCCTCTACGCCCGAGCAAATTCCCCAGCCGCCTCGCACGTCGAGTGTAATTAGCTCGGGAAATGGCGGTACCTCGATCAGCTATGCGACGGCAGGCGGAGTCAACGACCTTCAAAATGTCACAGTTAAACAGCCCAAGCCAAAGAAACAGCCAAGGGTAATATTTTATAATATGGATAACTACCGTATTGATTCACCTACGCAGCATCCGCCTAGGACTCCTGCGCAGTCGTCTTACCAGGCCAAATTCCAGGCCATCAAACCATCCGTTTTCTGCAACGACTTTTACCTCAAGGGTCGTTGTAAGTGGGGCATCAGTTGCGACAAGACCCACGACGCTGAATTAACCGGACCGGAACTTGCCATTCACCGCTACAAAGCTCGAACTAGCTTATGTCCGGCCGGACCATATTGCGTCGACTACGACTGCTATTTGTCCCACCATTGCCCTCGAGCACCTTGCACTCGTGGAGATATGTGCCCGTTCTACGATACCGAAAAGTGGGGAGATTTGCACTTGACTAAGGACCAGCTTCAACCCTCGTAGGTTATACCATTGAAGCCCTCCCGGACGGATCTAGATCACGGTTGTTTCTAGGTCGAATATCGTGCTAACGTTTTTTTATAGGACTAAGTGGACGGAGGGCATTGATCTTCCCGAGCACATCTAACCTAAGTGGCATCGGCAAAGGAAACGAGAAAAACAAAAACGATAAATTAATTGGTTTTCGTTTTTATTACTCTTACGTTAAATTTAAAAACACAAACGAACAGAAGGGGCGGACATCTGTTCTAGTAAGGTGGAGGGGGTCGGCTACAGTGGCTTGAGATATAAATATTTTTAGGGATTTCTACTCCCTTTTTTTCCCTAAGCAGAAAAGAAACAATTGACATCGGGGGAAGATATCGCGCGTGTGTGGGGGGGGTTACGAAGAATTATGACTGGCTTTATAGTCGCTTCTCTTTATCGGCTAGCTGGCCTACGCCGCTTACTACATACAAATTGACAAACCACTCATTTACATATACGTACCTATCTAGGTATCTATCCCTTCCGCGCAAGACATGAGTGATACTATGATATGCCACTATTTAGGTAACGAAGAAACTCCTAAAGGTATCTCGTATATTCAGTTATTACTCGAGCTAACACTAGGTACTTACTACTACTACTAACTACTCCACCAGTTCTAATTATTATTATGCATGTACGATATCGGATACGGCACGGGGGCCGGCTCCTCGTTCTGGCGCTCCTCCTCCTCGACCTCATGTAACGCGTCCCGGCCCTTTCCCTGACCCGGGCCCGGGCCGGCCTCCTCCTTGACGATGGCCTGCAGCTCCTCCCTGAGCTTCTGCTCCAGCTTGTCCAGGATCCACTCGGCCTCCTCGCGGGTGTCCATCAGGGGGCTGCGGTGCCCGACCCAGCTCCACTTAGGCGGCCGGTCTTCCGCCGCGGAACCGCTGTCGCCGCGCTCGTCGCTGCTGCCGCTGCTGTTCTCGGAGGACTGGCTGGCGTCTTTGTGCAGGCGGGCGTGGACGCGCGGGTGGAGGTGAGGGTGAGGGTGCGCGTGCGCGTGTGGATGTAGGTGGGAGTGCGAGTCGTTGCGTCCGCCGTGCTGCTGCTGTCCTCGCCCGTGCGGGTGCGGTGGCCGTCGTTCGGGCCGGCGGTGGTTGTCGGCGTTGCCCTCGTCTTCGCCTATGAGCCGCAGATACCACGCCCTAAATACACCTTGTTAGCACGGCGACCAGTCAACCAACTGCCTTAACCATCCCGCGCGTCCAAGTTCGGAAACGCTAAAATACGCGATGGCTGACTACATGTATGGGTACGAGGTGGTACGGGGTACATTGGAAGTCTACGGGAGGCGAAGCGACAACGCCTCGTGGCGGGGTCGCTGAGGGGTAGGGCGGGACGGGCTATGTACTGACCACTCCTTAAAGGTGTACTCGCGCGGCGGCGAGTGGCGCAGGTGCTTAGTCACGCGCGAAATTTCGTCGATTAGGACGAGGTGGTATTCGGCGCGGGATTTTGGGAGAGAGGTGGGCAGGCTCTCTCTCGCTATCGAAGGGGCTCGGCTGTGAGATATGGATCTTGATCGTGATTCGTTTTTGGTAGGCGATGGTTTGGATATAGATGTAGATGAAGATTCTTCTGTTGCGAAGCGTATCGTTGGTACAGACGTTGGCCCAAGTTCTCCCTTCTCGGCG
Organism: Annulohypoxylon bovei var. microspora; assembly: GCA_022836615.1. Lineage (NCBI taxonomy): Eukaryota > Fungi > Ascomycota > Sordariomycetes > Xylariales > Hypoxylaceae > Annulohypoxylon > Annulohypoxylon bovei. Next base: position 156,120 of record MU405262.1, on the reverse strand, counting down.
TCCTTGTCGGCTATGCCGTTGCTCTCTACGTTATTTGCTTCGCTTGCGTTAGAGGGACGTCCTCGTTCGTCCTCATCCTCTTCATCATCCCCATCGTCTTCTTCGTCATCTTCCTCGTCGTGATCTACGTGCTCGTTAGCTGCGCCGAGGAAACCCGGAGGAGTTTCTTCAATATCAGTGTCCATAAATAGAACCCCGCAAGATAGTTTCGCTAGTAGTTGTTTTATCTCCTTTCTGAAGCCGTGCTCTCCAGGCAAGATGGTGATATTTCCAAGTAGAAGTGTGCCATCTTTGACGCCCTTCACGATGGTGTCGCCTGCGTTCGATATGAGAACCGTCATTGTAGGCAAGGCGAGGAGAGACCAGAAGACGAAGAAAGTCTTGGCTGAGTTTGACACCGGGGTGAGATCACCGTATCCGATCGTCGTCAAAGCCGTGAATGCGAAGTAGAAGCCATCAAAGTAGGTCCATCCCTGATATGGGGCCTCGCATTCTTGGAAGATCTTAGCACCAACAAGCCAGAGCAAGACCCAAGTAGTTGTAGATACTGCCATTGCAGTCCATCGTTCTCGTTTTGAAGCTCTGCCAGATATTAGCTTCTAACCACGACGTGGAAATGTTTGCTATCTAGATATATCTACCTATACCTAGGTAGATATCAGAAAGTCCCGATATATGACAATGGAATCCCCCGCGAGCCGCTTTTCTTATTACGGGAGCAACGTAGAAGAAAGGGGTATTGGAACTTACTACCCATGATTAGTATGAGAATAGTTTCAAGGCTGGAGCAGACCCCTTTGTACGTACCTGTCGTTGAATCTTCCGCATCAACTGGAATTCCTTTTGTCGGCGTTCAAATTCGGTCCAATGAGCTCTCGAAGATTCGTCCGAAGGTTCACCATCCACGGGATCGAGTAAACCAGCGTTGCCCTTCTTTAACATACGTCGAATTGATAGACGTCGCTGCCGTTCTAACATCCGCGCGTCGAGCCTGTGTTTGCCGCGATCAAGGATCATACTTCGAATGGATCCAATTACTAGACCAAGGCTGATCACACCGACCAGAGCATACGGAACGAGAAGACCACGACCGAGTCTGGTCTGCGGAGATATTTCGCCAAAGCCTACGGTGAAAAGCGTGACATCGGCCCAATATACAGAATCGAGATAATTCCAGCCCTCAATCGTAGAGAAGATCAGAGCACCCACGAGAAGGTACATGAGGAATACGATAGTCTGAAGCATAAGCGTCCTCTGGCTCATCGTCAACTCGAAATCCTTGGCATAATGACCTTTCTCTGCGCCCCAGACGGTGATGACCATGAGAGACGCGACTATGAAATAGATGATAGCTGCGTACATGCCATAGTAGAAAGCTTGGGACCAGACGTATTCAATCTCAGGTTGAATCTCTAGCGGGCCGGTTGCCGTAGCACATAGGGCTATAAGACAGATGGCTGATATGTACCAACCAACTATGGTAATGGGTTGGGCGATGGAAAATCGCACTCGTTTGGTCATGTTCAGCAAGAGGAACACGTTGGCAACCAAAGCAATAACCAGCTGAACGGCGTTCACAGCTAAGAGCCACGGTGGATCCTCGATAAAAACAGCCTTGGTAACATCGGATCCTGGTAGAATATGCTGTCTCCAATTCCTCACCAGAGCACATATACTGAAAGCTGAAGCCACAGGGCCTAAGGTACCGGCTATCATAGGGAACGCAGCCGAAGCGAACCACCAACGGCTATGTTATATCAACTAAGTCAACATTGTGTACTCTCTTTTATGAGTATAAGTGGCATAATGCTGGCTCTCTTACCTAGGATCGAGATAAATCTGATGATCATTACCATTGACGCCATGTTCGGCGACCTTTTGGTGATCCAGGCCATCGACGACTTGTGCTTGCTCGTCGATGTTATTACCAAGATCTGCATCGTCCATCTCTATTTTTATGAGTAGCCTCTCATACTTAGGTTCTAAGGTAGTTTATAGGTTCGCGGAGAGGACGGTAGAGATTTTCGAATTGATCCATGCCCTTCTATCTCGGTTATTAATTTAGGAGTCGTATGGTTTAGTCTATACTGATTAGTGTTAGTTATACAAGGTATAATTAAAGGTCTTGGCTTCGAGTGCCATGCTATAGATATGTTTATGTATAAGTAGGTAGGTAACCTTGGAGGTATATAAAATATGAACGATAGACAAAGGAGGGTCAGGCGATGGAGTAATTTAATGTGACATGACGTCGCTTGACATTGGATCGCGGAGCTAATGGGTACTGTAGTGTCCGATCTACTAGGGTAGGGGCGTAACAACCCGCTGGAATGCGACATGATTGGCTGCCTGCATGGCTAGAACCTTCACTAAACCGCTAAAGCCGTTAAGGCATTCTGGAACGACCCAATCTCATGAATCAATCCCACCTCATTTTTCATCGCTCGACGCGTCAAAATACCTGTTATCTTCAACTTCTGCCTAGTGTCGTCAACGAACAATCGATCGTATCCGGTCACGTGCCTGACAGAAATTCATACTGCGCTATTTCTTCTCTCTACAATACCTAACTATCATTGAATCAATGCTTCGTAAACAGGAAGCCGTAGAGGGAAGATGAGAAGATGGATCCCGACTAGAGGTTCGATATTATTAGGCTTTCGCCGCCGGAATTCAAGGTGCTTTAGTGTTGCTGTCAATAATGTAGAACGTGTGAGTTTTCGCAGCGGCTCCTCGGGCATTGTCACTATTGAGTAAGCAATCATACTATTTATATGGAATTGTTTCCTTATGTTTCCTTATTTCTAACTTGTGAGCGAGTGACCAGTCTACATAATATTGCCAAGGTGTCATCGCCAGATCCCTTATTAATATATCTGCCACCATACTCAACAGCGTTTTCAGATAGGCCTGCAGAGCTGCCACGGTTTATCCAGAGACGGCCAACTGCTGTGATAAATTATCGCTGGGTTGGCTATCCCCTTTTCGAGGACACGGGCTCACACGCTTCGGAGTCTGAAGAGGAGTCATCAGAAGATGAATGGTCTCACTTGTCCTGGCCATCTCCTATCCACGACACGGCAAGGGCATATGACTGGATCGTAGAGAACCTCGGTCCTTCCGCTTATACGCGTCGGGATGTATACGTCTACGGCTCTTATCTCAGTGCATCACTGGCAATCTCGCTAGCTCTAACCGAAACTCACCCTCACGCGCGGATGGGTATTCGAGGATGCGTCGCCTACAACGGGATATACAATTGGACTACGTTTCTCCCCGACCACCGAATGAACCAGGCCCCAAAGCATGGCCCGAGGAATATCCTAGAGGAGATTCTAGGCCCGCCGGCGGAGGATCCCGAGTTCCTGGAGTTGAGGCAGCACGCCAAAGAACTATTCGTAAAACCTGACAATCTTTTCGACCCCTTTGTAAGTTCATGCTTGTTGTTCCATACCCCGGGGCTCTTCGTGCCGCCGGATTTCAACGCGACGGCCCTCGCTCCGGCGGACTTGCTTCCGGAAGACTTAGCCTTGTTACCGGAGGACGCGCCTGAGTTATTCATGCCCACGAAATCACCGAGGAAAAGCCCACTTGTGTTTCCGCCAAGAAAATCGACGTTGAAGATACCCGAAGCATTGCTGCTGCACTCCACACCGCCACCGCCGCCACCTTCGCTCTTCAGGAGATGGCAGAGGCGCAAGAAGAATCTAGGGAATAACTTCAAGACTCAGGCTGAAGACCTCGCCGGATTGATGCGTAGGAGTATCGATAAGGTCGAGTTGAAAGAGCGCTTTAAGTGGGACAACGATTTCGACAGCTGGGAGAATGAAGCCGCTAGGAGGGTTCAACTCGAGGACGTGGGGTTCAGTACGGGTGATTTCGAACTGGGTAGCAAAGGGGAGGAGTTGGCTGCTGCTTGGTTAGAAGATCATATGAAAAATATGTAGCCTATATGAATTCGATTCCCTACTCTATACTCTTGTCAGGGGTTAGATGTTTCTTGGATATGGCGCCCGTCAAAAGTAGAGGACTTAACCAAGGCTTCGATTCCAGCTTGCTGTTTGCAACTCGGGTGCGCACTTATGCCCACGTTTGGCATCTGCACCAAACTCTCAAACTAAAATTGAGAATGGTACATAATATTCTCTTCCCGCATTTTTTCCCTCTATCACCGAAATAACTTTATTGATTCATTGCAAACCCCTCGTATTACAATTTTTAATATTTGACTTAGTTACAGGAAATCTTTTTGCTTTCTGGTTCACTTTTGTTACGTGAGCACTCGCCCCTAACGTGCACCTTCTTTCGCACTGTCTTCATTTCCACTGCCAAGACTTTCGGGAACGCACTATCACATGCCTACCGTCAAAGGCGCAAACCAATCATTCTCTTCGCACTCAGCAACGCGCTAGCTATATAATCCATCTTTAAACACAGTTTCATCATCCGCGGTCTGATGGTCTAGTGGTATGATTCTCGCTTTGGGTGCGAGAGGTCCCGGGTTCAATCCCCGGTCAGACCCCTTATTTTCAGATCATCTTCTACAAGCTAGGAGATGATCGCTTTATTTTTCCTCTTTTTGTTTCTTCGGTTGTGAGTGTTCAGTACTTATGAAATAATAGTGGTTTTTTAGTCAATTACCTTTTTGGCAGATTAGATAACCGAGAATCTTCTTATTGTGCTTCCGAGCCTCCTAATGGTACGGAATATCGTCTATGTGCAATAGACGCTATTCAGTACTGGTAAGGATAAACTCGTGTGGTAAATTGTTGATTAATCTAGGTTTCATAACTAGCTTAGATTTACATGCGATCTGAGGTTATCTCAGCAGCCAACGCTTGCCACCGCAGGTGGTCCAAGCGTTGCTGCGGAAACCCTCAGATCGGGGATCCACATTATTTTATATCGCACAATATTAACCAATCCTCCTAGGTAGGTAGGTACCTATATATCTGTAACTTGATCTCAATATTAAAGGAACATTAAATCTATTTTAGTAGGTAGATATAGAACATAAAGGAAACTAAACTATTGATCTTGACTAGGTAGGTACCTACCCAGGTACCCCTTTCAAAGTCCGAATGGTCGCCGTACTATCAGCGAAGACCCTCCACTATAAACTCCATCAGCGGGCACCAGGTATGATTCATTGTCATAACTCTTATCATTGAGCGTATATTACAAGGTATCATCAACCTATGTATGGTACAAGTAAACCCAGATCAAAGCCACCTATTGCTTCTCATTTATGTCTTACATATCAATACAACCAACCGTCCATGAATCTCTATAGCGTGACCCCTTTCTATGCAGTGCCATATGCTAAATCTCTCTATACCTAGGTAAGTATCTTCAATGCCACTTTATATACGCCTCCTATCTCCTACCTCCAACTCCACCAACTCTTCTTCTTCTCGGTATACCCCTCCTCCTGGACATTGTGCTTCCCCACGATCGTCAAGAACACCTGGTCCAGCGTCGTCGGCGTGCACGAGTAGTGCTCGATCCCCAGCTCTTCCTTGTGCTCCTCTAGTATGACGATAAGCTGGCCAACCGCGCTCCCGCTACTGCTCACGCCACCCTTCTCGCCGGCCCCCGCCACCGCAGCAGCGGGCACGGAAAACCGCATTTGGCCATGGTACGTCTTGGCCTCGACCTGGGCGCTTGGCCACTTGCTCGAAACCCACTCCCTGATCCTATCCATCTCCTCGGCGCTCGAGTGCGGCGCCGTCTTGCTGACCAGGTGCACGTGCAGCGCGTCGCCAAACCTCTGCCTCAGGTTCTCGGTAGTCCCCATCGCCAGCATCCTCTTCGCGATGATGCCGGCGCGGTTCGCCAGCGCGTCGGCCTCCTCCATGCTGTGCGTCGTGAGCAGGATCGAGCGGCCGGGCACGATGGAGTGCAGTGTGCGCCACATGATGCGCTTCGCGGCGGCGTCCAGGCCCGAGGAGGGCTCGTCGAGGAGGACCACGCTGGGGTTACCCATGAGCGCGATGCCGAGGCTCAGCTTGCGCTTGTTGCCGCCGGACAGGGCGTGCGCCATGCGCGTGGAAAACGCCTCTAGGCCCACGGCGCGAAGGACGGCGCGCACGTTGTGCTCGATATCGGGGATACCACGGATGCGCGCGTAGAAGCGTAGGTGTTCGAGAACGGTCATGGAATCGATGGCGTCGAATTGGGGACACACGCCTAGGTGGGCGCGAGCCTCGGCGCGTCTCCGGCTGACGGATGTGTTCTCGACGAGGATGTCGCCTCCGTTGCGGCTGGGTTGGATGTCGCCGCGGATCAAAGAAATGGTTGTGGATTTGCCTGCACCGTTGGGTCCCAATAGGGCAAAGACTTCGCTGTGCTGAACGCCGAACGTGACGTTATCGACAGCCGTGTTTTTGCCGAATGACTTAGTCAAGTGTAAGACTCGGAGACCGTCATTTTCTTGTGCTGTGCTGGTCACGCGGACGAGTTCGTTAGCTACCTCTTCGTCCAAACCAGCTGGATCGTTGGAAGGTGGAGCAGGCTTTTTCATGAACCGGTTTAAAATGCTGCTTCCCGATCCGCTATCGTGCCATAATAAGAAGCCAAATAAGAGAATTGATTGCAAGGCCAAGTACAGGATTGGTCCTCCGTAGGCAGTTAGAGCGGCAGGGTTAGGTTGGATTTGGTCTCCATCACACGTTACGGAGAAGAGGTTGAGGGTGATGAACATTGTTCGAACAACAGAGCCGATGGGTAGAAAAGCTGAAATCACAAAATGTGCGACGAGTATGGAACTGTCGATAGATTGAACCGACGAGTACGTGATAACACACAAGTAGGCGATTAGATAAATCAGAAACCCGACTGCTTGGCCAGCTGCGGAGAAGGCATAAGTCGACAATTGATTACCGCAGAAGAGCGAGATGACGTATGAGAATAAGATCGATGCCAACCCATATAGTATGAAAATGAGGAAGAGATAGGCGACATGATACCAAACATCTGACGACGCGGCAAATGCGGCGGTAGCGAGCGCAGAGGAAACAAGGACGATTGCAAAGTCGAATGCCGTATAAGCAACCCAAAGCGGAAGGGAGCGAACTCCATTCGAATATTGTAGCCCACGGACGTTTCGCCGCCTCTCGATGTTCGGATAGAGGCCGAAGAAAGCGGGATAAATAGAAAGAGCCAGACAAAAGTAGATCAGCAACTGAAGAGAATCCCCAGTTGATGGTGCCCAGGGCGTATCGAAGGGTGCGTAATTCGCGGCGATACTCGTATTGGTTAACATGATGTCTAATGCGTTCTGACCGAAGACTGAAGTGTAGACATCCCCGGCATCTGCTTCGTACGAAATGGTAGGTACAGAATTGGTATCTCCAAGCCACCATCCGGCAGGTTTGACGTCTTTTCGCCTCTGTTCGATGAAAGTATTGAACTCATCTAAAGAATCGACAAGATGCAAACTTTCAAGGAACACGGCTACGGCAGCATATCCGGATGTTGTTGCATTGCTAGATCCGGATAGACCTTGAGTCTGACTCTGATTCTGGCTTAGACTCAGGCCTTGGAGTGTAGGGGCGAAAAGCCTTTCTATAGTTGCGTTATTGAATTGTGAAGATGGACCGGCAACTAAGAATAGGTTGTCATAGAGATTCGAAGTATCTGATGTATCAGCCGAGCTTTGGCTGGCTGGGTTGCATCCAACCGGGTGTTGATCCGTAACATAGAGGGATGTTAGAGCCGCTGCTATGATCGGGATTAAGAAGGCTGCCACGTAAGGAAACCAGTTCGTTTTGAAGATAGTACATCTCTTCCTGAATAGAATTACCGTCTGTCTCATGTAACCAATAGGCTGTCCTGACAGGAGCTCTAACCCATCCTTCTCTATCTCGCTAGCTCCGACTTCTTCGGAATTCGCTTGCTTGTCGCTGCTCCCTTCGGCAGACGATGGGGTCTGTGGTGATTTGACAGCACTTTCACCTTTAACTTCTTCAGCCACTTGAAGGAAAACGTCCTCAATAGTCGGATTTGAGAACTTATAATCCTGGATCCCCGCGGCTTCGAGGGAGCGTATTACTTCCGCAGCGAGACTGGAAGATGGCGCGATGTAACTGATCACATCAAACCCTATCTTGCGGGTAACGTTCTCAACTTCAGGAGGATCCTTGATCTCCCTAGCGTTGAAGACATGAACTCGATAACCGGCACCAAGTCTATCCTTAAGCTCGACAGAAGATCCTTGAGCTCGGAGAGTTCCTTTAGAGAGGATGGCAATATGGTCGGCAAGGAGATCAGCTTCGTCGAGGAAATGAGTTGTGAGAATGATTGTTCGTCTCCCTCGTTCAGCTAAAAGAATATCCCAAATCTTGCGTCGAGACAAAGGATCAATTCCGGAAGAGACTTCATCAACGCAGCAGACGGCGCTCCCACCAGTCAACATCATTCCGAGCTGCAGCTTTCGCTTTTGACCACCAGACAGAGTCTTAGACATGGCCTTGACTTTTGGTCCAAGATCTACGGCTTCCACTAAGTCACGGATCTCTTTTGTGGATGCCGTATTCCCTGGGGATTTTAGTCTATTGAAGACTCTGATGTGCTCTTCAACCGTCAATTCATCCCATAATACGTTCTTTTGCGGTGCAATACCTAACCCTCCCGTACCGTCAATTGTGATATCGCCACTAGTCAATTTACTGATACCAGCAATTGAGTCGAGCGTGGTACTCTTTCCACTACCATTAGCACCGAGTAAAGCTAAAATTTGTCCTCTTCTCGCGGTAAGGGTCAACTTATCAACAGCTACGACTGGCTCCTTAGGCGTTGAGCTGAAGGGAAGTAATCGAGTTAGGGGGTTAGGATAATAGATCTTTGTAAATCCCTCAAGACGAACAGCATCAGGTGGTGCCGTTTCGGCGGTTCGGCCTTGGAGGATTGTACGGCCCTTCGTAGTTGTGCCGTGAAAAACGCGTTCTAGGTAAGCGCCGATGATGGGGTATATAAATATTTGAAGAATGAGAAATACCCAGAAAACAATGCCAGGTAAGTTCCATGGATTTTCTGGCGGTGTACGGACTAGGTCTGCCGGAAATGAGTACCTTTCCCATCTCGCTATAAAAGTCATAAACCAAACAAAGTTACAAGGCGTCTATAAGAGTAAGAAGTTATTAGTGACTACTTCGTTTAAGAAGTGGTGAGGGTGTCATAAAAAAGAAGACGCATCTCGAAAACCTAAAGCCCAATAGCCGACTCATTCGGAAAACATTGACTTCTAAGATGGCGAGGAAAGGTGGAGGATTGAACGATTCTGAGAAATACATACGAAAAGCAAACTAAGGGCGGTGACTGTAGCAGTACTAGGCGATGTCAGCGTCTGAGCTAGGATTGCTAACAGAATATACGCTATCACAGTCACAACACCCGACAGCTGTGATCTCTTGAAAAATGCAGCGCCCAAGATGGAAAGCGATGCTAGAGCAAGTCCGGTAAGGATGAAGTATATAAGCACGATGGCGACACTTGTATTCGCCCAGACTCCGCGCGCGATGATGACCGAACCGATCACCCAACCTGGAAGGTATACTATAGTGAATGCAATATGATAGGACAGTAGTCTTGCGACCTGGGCTTGCCATCTGTACTTTGTAGGCATCATGGCATCTAACAATTGGGACATGCCTATCTCTCTTTCAGTTGCCATATGACCTGTCATATGGTAGCAGATTCCGATGACGACGACGAAAAAGGATACGGCTAAGAAATTTGTCAAGGATGACTGATAATTCCGTCTAATTCTTGCTGCTCGCTCCTCTTGGGTTTCGGGAGTAAATGGATACTCTTCCGTGGTAGCCGGGAGTTGTATTGTACCATCGGTATTAGAAAGATCGGAAATAGCAGCATCAACGGCCCTTTGCAGAGGTAGAGAATAGACCTCGCCGCTATTATCGTCTCGTGTCGCATCGACCTTCGAACCTAGTGAGCCGTCCGCTCTCAGAGTATAATTCCATATACCCCCTTCTCCTTCTTGGGGAGAGGAATAGAAGACGACCGCGCCATAACAAGACGATACACCGCGCAGAGAGCTTCGGCACGCATAGGACAACTCGGATATTTGCGATAACCTCGATGCGTTCTTCCCGGCACCAGTCACCGTGTCCGAAAGCGTATCGATGACACGATCGATATCACCGCCTGCCAAGCCATTGTTTACGAAAGCTACCGTGTTGCGATCCGTACTAGCAGCCACGGCGAGTCCGTCTTGTAGCGACCTAACAGCGTGTGGGTCGCCGATACCGTATACGGCCGGGGGCACGAATAAGTTTCGCGCGAAGGTGAGGAAGGCTGCTAATAGAATGGGGAGGACAAACGCTCTAATGAGCGTCGCAAAATAATGGCGTAGAACGACGATCTTGAGATTCTTGGCCGTCAAGGTCCATGTCTGTCGCAAGAAAGCCATTGTCGGCGCAACTGAACTCGCGGGTTCACCCCGGGACGGGAGAGGTTCTGCGGAGTAATGTCGAGTCGAATTAAAGGCTGGTGTCTGTTGACGGATCCGTGCCGTACAGATTTTTATCGCTCCATGTAAGCTGACTACCTAGTCCACGGGTTTTTCGAAGAGGTGTCAAAGACAAATATGAAACAAAAGATGAAAAATGAATGTATGTATGTATTCTGTAGTTAAGATGATATACAAGAAACTAAGCCTCCTCCTCTTACGCAATATATACAGAGGCCCAAGACCATCCCAAATAACCTCCTTCAGCCTTTCCAGGGTTTGCAAGGTAATGGATGTTATTGGAATCGCAAGTTCATTGATACAAACAAGCGATGTGAATAGTGGTGGGGGCACATTGTGAGACGCGAGAAAGAGACCAGCTGTATTTGTATAGAAGTCCTAGACAGTGGCTGTGCCTTGAACCTTCCAAAACTCTCCGAAGCCTAAAGAAGAGCCAATAAGAATGAATCCGGCTGCCTGTCCAAGCTGCTGTTACCTTGTAAAACCGGGCGCCACCTGCATCTGCAGCATCCTGAATCCTGGTTCGGCCGAAACCCGGTCTACATCTTCTAAACCTTACATGTCTTAACAGGAAACGATTCTTATTAGACCTTTGAAGCTAAGAGATGCAGGTTGGAATATAATATAGTTAGATACTAGGTATATATATAATTGTTTTTAACTTGGACGTTTGTCCTGAAAAATATTATGTGCGACCTAGCTCTCTAGGCAGCTACTTAGGTACCGAAGGTTGATACGTTTGTAGGTAGATGATCTACATAGAGTCGTAAAAGGCAACAGTAAAACGGGATGCAAGTACCTAGCCGCATGCTACTCTAGTAGGTACAAACAAGAAAACATGCGCGATAATAAACGTGCAACACTTACCTACGCTTACGACAAATGTTACACATCGTAATTGTGCTAATATATACCAATGGTTTAGCATCGCCTCTTCCTGATGGCAAGAAACTGGATCTCGTAGTACAATAACTTACCTCTATGGGTAACAAAATTCAATGTAAATTTTTGGATCATATTTCCCCTTCAAACTTGAAGCAATATGTATTTATTGAAAGTGGCAAGTCAAAGAATGGGTATCTCAAAGTTACAGTCCTCGAAGCCTCAACCTCAGTCGACCATGAAACCTCCTGCATACTCGTCATCTATCATGAAGCCGCCAGCTTCATTACTATCGTCGCTTTGCTCTGCTTCGTCCTCTGTGCCACAATCGTGTGCTACTTCTTTGCCCTTGTCCAAGCCCACATCTTCTTGATTATCACCCTCCTCTTCGGAATCGACGTCCGCAAAGATTCGTTGCCGGACTCTGAGGCTCATCAAGAACAGCCTCCAAGCCTTGAGGACCACCTGAGTCCGTCGATCCTTTTCTAATTCGACCGCCTGATCCTTTATACCAGCGATCACGGCGCGGACAGCCTCCTCAGTTTCCACGGCAACGACTACTCCGTGTAAGACTGCAGTGCCCTGCCTCCCCTTGAACTGGAAGCCGGTAAGCGCAGGGGCGTAATCGACGCCCAATATGAACGCTGCTCGAGCGCCAAGCTCATCAGCCACGTATGCACCGCCTTCGGGAACCATGCTAGGCACGTAAAGGTCGATATTTTTAAATCGGTTCTTTGGTACTCGCCCGTTAACGACAGGTGGGTGTTTGAATTGTTTAGTCTGATCAAACGTGTATACTGGTATCCCGTTTGGTTCACTGGGGTCTTCATCCCCCGCATCATCATCAAATAAGTCTGACTTCGGTTTCGCCCGTTTAGGGAGAAACTTAGCAGGTATCTGATTTATGAGGACCTCTCGACCCATACGATACCACTTATCCCTACTATGAGCGGTCCGCACGTCCTTGCGCCTATAAATCTTCTCCAGGGGACCGGTACTACCAGCGCCTATTGTTCCTGAAGCTGAAGCATTCGGTACAAGAACCTCGTTCCGTCTTAAATGTCGTTGAAGGACATATACCGGGTGGTCCTTAAAATCGGCAATATTACGAGGCATCGGTTCTCGTAACTGTATTGCGGCCAACTCATTATCTTCGATTTGATCCAGGTCTGTAGAAAAACCGCCAGAGAATGTTCGAAGGGTTTTCTGCCACCAATCCTCGCCGGTGGCCTCCGCACTTTCGACCCGCATCTTTCTCGTTTTAGCATTGTAAGCTTTCGCATAACGGCGTGTTACGTCTTTTGCTATGCCGTCCTCTTCGAAGGCAACAACGTAGGTCATGCTATTTTCTCTATCAGAAGCCGGCGGTTCTAGTTTTTGAGGTTTCCAGAACGAATCAGTCACCAACGGGTCGGCAGGTTGCCACTTCTGGTGAGCTTCGTCGAGAATCTCGACCCAATAAACAGGATATGGAGATTCTCGGATCTTCTTAGGTACCGGTGGAGGTTCGCGAGGCGAAGGGGCCGTCGGTATCATGGGGAAATGATAGGCCGCGGCATTCGGATGTCCCAAGCGACTACGAACTGAAGAACTACTCCCTGCTGGTGAGTCAGGGATAGTCTCTTTCTTTAATTGCTGAGCGAATCGTTCTGCAATGGATAACTTCGCTTTCGCTTTCGGTGGCTTCCCTAGAGGGGGCCCCCCAGAAGTGAAAGCAAGAGGTTGAAGAGAGCATACGAGCCTAGCTTCGACACCAGCACTTCGAAGCAGCGCACAATATAGTTGAGCGCCAACATCCCGTGAGCCACAAAGAGATTTGGCAGCTTCGCGAAAATCATCCTTTTCCATGGGCGTTTCTGCATCGTCTGGAAGCTTGTACTGTGAATATTGGTCAGTCTGCATCCCTAGGTGTATATAGGACTCGGATATAAATACATTTTGAATATGTTCTTCGTTCTCAGCCCAAAGTGCTCTCCGAATTCCGCGCTCAGTAATCTGATATTTTGTCTTGTATATAGTTCCTACCTGTTGTAGTCCCTCTTTGAGAGAATTGGCACGCCCGAATTGACTGAGTTGAGTACTTGGGTTGAGATAAGTCACCATTTTCTTAGTCAAGAGTTTTCGCAAGGCTTTCTGGACAGTATCATCGTTGCACCATCGGTTCCTACGAGCAACGTGAGCTAATAAGCACAGCAGATGCACCTTATGTATCTCAACCCGACGATTCCTTTCCTCTTTACTAATTGGCTTCCGTCTATCCACAGACTTTCGAGGATTTGCAGCCATCCGCGCCGATAAATTAAGCTCGAGGTCTTTGTTGGCATCTTCAGTGGCTTCCAAATTCGAGGGAGGAATTGAGAAATCAACGTCTTCGAATTGAATTCCATCTTCTTCGTCTTCGTCTTCCTCATCTGAATCTCTATACACTGTCTGCATGGTGGCAGCTGGGAGTGGCACATCCTCAAATTGAACATCGTCTTCGTCACCCGCATTCTCGGGGTTTGGTATCGTTTTGGGGAGATCGGGCTTCTTGGGTGATTGCTCATTCTTTTGGCCAGGGCGCCGCCTTTTCAACGGTCGTTCGGATGGTGTCGCTTGAGGCTGGACATCGGCTTCAACTAGCATTTGATTATAGATATCTGGAACATCAGAGCGCTTTGCACTAGACCTTGTCACTCGGGAGGGCCTAGAGGCTGTCGCATTTGTCGCATTCGCCCGAGATGCAGTACGCTTTCTTCCAGCCATGACGATGGATTTATACGAGACAAGTATTTAACAAAAAGAAAAAAGAAAGAAAACATGAAATCGGATGAAGACGTTACGTCGGCAACCAATAAAAAGTTTGGGGGCACATAATGTTATCACATTCACTTTGACAAGTAGGAAAGTGCTGGTGATTGACTCGATGCTTTCGTGCAGGCACGAAACGAGGGGCTATTTCCATTCCCCAACGTGCCGAAGGTGGAGTACCTATTAGAAATCGAAACTCGAAAGCACGTGATTTACTTTTTCGCGTTATTAGCGGTAAAGTTTGCAATGCTTTTAATACTCCGTTACCTAATTCACTACATATTACACATCACTTTCTGCATGCCTCAATAAACGGGAACCAACAGGATCTCTAAAACCTACCTAGGTGCCTACCTAGAATCCATTGATAGTCCTACCGATGTCCGATCGATATTGTCGTTTGGTTGGGTACACTCCAGCCATCTGCGTGCCCAAACTACCGGTTCATTCATATCATAATCTTTTCATATCAAAGATCTTCTCAAACTGAAAGGTAATTAATTACTTAAACACACTATAGACTAACATTGATAATTTTGTTCAATCAACCCCTTTCTCCCCCTATTCTCACTTAACAGGCCTAAAGTATCTAGTTATTCGACTTGGATACTTCTTAAAGAATCTATCTCCCTATTTATTAAGAGGGCATACCAACGGACCTCAATAATTTGAAAGTCCGACATAGCCATAAAGTGCATGGCTTAATATAGTACTTCGTTTCGCCCGTTTATCCACCAATCAGCCTCAGCAGCAACCTGCGAGAATCTTCCAACACCCTAAGTGTTAGCTTTGCTTGTGGCCTTGTCAGACAGCATCGCCTGTCCGAGCATCTCAGCTGCTAGTTGAATAGCCCTTTGAGGAAGAAGAAGCTGCAGCTATCGCTTCAGCCTCATCTTCGGCCTCGGCCATCTCTCTGGCTTCAGCTAGGAGTCTATCCCAGCACTCATTACACATCCCTTCATTCCATTTGATGACAACTTTGTCTACTTCTCCTCTAGGTCCTAGGCACCTCTTGAACAGTTCGGCACATGTTTCTGGTCGCATAAACCCCCAGCACAAGCAACCAACCCAACGTTGGTATAATTCCTTACACATCGTTCCGATGCGAAGATAAAACAGCGGGCAGATTTTAGACGGAAGTGAGTGGCCCAAAACAGGCATAGGGTATTATAGTCCTGATCTCTTTTTTTCGTGGCAAAATGGAATAACTCGGGCTTTGAATTTGTAACTTCGAGATGATGATGACTAGGACTTCGATACCCGTTTTGCGTCTCAATTTCCTCCGCTTCAAATCGATGATGAAGATCGGCTGATCGGGAAATTCCTTCTTGGCTGTCTAGTAACAGCAGCGATCATTTGATAGCCGTTTTGTTCCTTGGCTAGCATTGAGATGCTGGCGTCGTGTGCTGCCGTTTCGTCGTTGCGAACCTATTTACGGCGATGATACTTGGTTGTCTAGTAACAACATGATCATGCCGCCGTGAATGGATGGAGCAGGGTTTGACCTAAAAAGGTCGGACAGGAACTGGCCAGTTACGGTGAGTTCCAGATTAGAATGGAGTGTTCGTGAGACCAAAATGTTGTGGATGTTGAATATGGAATTGGAACAAGGCCATATTTCTACAAGACTCACATGTTCTCTTACATAGGATTCAACAACCTGGAACGGCGGTAAAGCTGGCAGCTGCAGGACCCCACCGTGGCTTGCTGTCAGAATCCCGGGAGCGTTAGAGCCACGCCAAACGAACGCTTAGCCGTACGACTTTTATTGCTAACGTTGTGTTCGGGAAGGCATCCCCACGAGGCATTTTAGGGGATCGAGATCTACTTCCTACTTCGTCCCCTCACTGACATTCGCCCCGTCCTGTCGGAGTCCGTCTTCGGCACGATGCTGTGGACCACCGGGAAAATCATTCATTTAAATCCTTGATAATGCCTACATAAGGTCGAGAACGTTCTACATTCGGGAATTTTGTGCGTTCAATCACCTCACTTGTTGAAGTTCGGTTGATAAATCAGCCGCACTAAGAACCACTAGAACCCCTAACACTCTTATCTATTCCAGTATCGCTCACCACATATATCTACCTATATATCCTACTAAGACGAGAGAACTCCGACAGGGTATGCTTTGGGGATGTTAGAAATATTTGGCTGCATTTTTGGCATCGAAGCATATGATCCCATCTGAACCGTATAATTCGCAAAGGCCGGCGTCTTACGTAGTGGGCGGAGGCTAGTGAAATGGCTGG
The DNA here is from genome assembly GCA_022836615.1 of Annulohypoxylon bovei var. microspora. Lineage (NCBI taxonomy): Eukaryota > Fungi > Ascomycota > Sordariomycetes > Xylariales > Hypoxylaceae > Annulohypoxylon > Annulohypoxylon bovei. The sequence goes on along the minus strand of MU405262.1, from coordinate 139,707 downwards.
CTATATTCAGCAACTTAGCCTCGGAGAATGGAAGACCCAATATTTCCATTCCAACAGGTACACCAATAGGAGCATCCTGTGAGAACGACGAGAATCCAACCGGCACAGTAATTACCGGGACGCCCGTCAGGGCAGCTAAGATACCATTACGCCCAGCTTGTGACGGAGAGCCAACCTTCACCACGAGGTTCTTTTGCTCAGGATAGATTACAGCGTCGAGCTCGTTGCTAACAAATGTAGCGTTTAGCGCCGCTTTGAGATCCTTGATACCCTGTTGAGCGGTCGCATATGCTGGATCAGCGGTCGACGAGATTCTTGAGTTATTCATGAAGGTGTACTGAGCTGGGATGACCAGAAAATCTTTACTTCCATATACATCATCCCAGGTACTTAGCCTATTCCCACTGAGGCTTGGACTAGAGAGGTATTTGTTGAATACCTCCTTGAACTCGAACTGCTGAACATCGAATTTGGCAATGGCTGACGCGTTGTAGATTGATTCTGTTACGTTGATAATCTCTACGCCCTGAGATTTGAGGAATGCAATAGTGCTCGCCAACGCATCATTCACCGGAGTCGTTTCATTAGATTCTGTGTGGTTCCAGAAACCATCTAGGAGTCCAATTCGAAGTCCTTCGAGACCTCCGTCGTTAAGACCCTGTGTGTAGTCTATTCCCCTGGCCTCTGGCGGAACTAGGAGAGTGGCATTGTCGGCCTCATCGGCACCAACACTGGCCATAACGGTCAGTGCCACAGCCAAGTCCGGAATGTTCCTTGCGATGGGTCCAATGCTATCTTGTGTGAAGCTGATGGGCAAGATACCCTGTCTCGATATAAGTCCACGAGTCGGCCGTACGCTGACGAGATTATTCGCACTTGCGGGACTACGCAGACTGTTGACGGCATCCGTGCCCGTGCCAAAGACAGCGAAGCTTGTCGCAATTGCCGCACCAGTGCCTCCACTACTACCTCCCGGTGTTCGCGTGTGGTCATATGGATTGATAGTCTGTCCCCCTAATGAAGATACGGAGAGGCCCTCCAGCGCCACTGTTCCAGCCTTAGTCAGCCTAGCCATTTCAGAAAATTTCTACAGCCCATTTCAATGTTCAAGATCCAAGCAAAAGGACCATTGTACGTATTGGAAGAGACGGTACTAAAAAAGGCATAGATACGTACTTTCATGCAAGTTAGTCTTGCCCAGAATGATAGCCCCTTCATTTTTGAAGGCCTTGACAGAGGGAGTGTCGACACTTGGCCGATTGCCGGCTAGGGCAATATTGGCTCCCGTAGTATTCGTACCTACGGCGTCATAGTTGTCCTTCAATAAGACTGGTACACAGAACAGCCTGCCTGTTGAGTCACCAGCTGCAAGTCTCTTATCCAGCTCGTTGGCTAAGATGAGGGCATCGGGGTTGAGACTAACGAGAGCATTGATAGTCGGGTTGAACTCCTCGATACGGGCAAGAAAAGACGATACCACACCGCGGCACGTGGTCGAATTCGTGAGCAGCGCAGCCCTTACACCCTCGATAGTCGACTCTAGAGAATCGAACGAATCGGCTTGAGCGTCGACAACCAGTGCCTGAAGGAATAATGTACCAAGTATCCAGACCGTCACGGACAGTCGGGTATGTAGTAAGCCAGCGGCGACCGATACGGGGGATTTCATGGTGGGTTCCAATGTCTCAGAATTTGGACGTGCGAGTAGGTGCCCTTCAAGCTTGATCGACGCTTTTTCTAAGCCCGAGCCTTATATATGTCGGTCCCAACTAATACTCAGAGTCTCTAGGATACTTGAGTTGCCCCCAGTTTATCCGACCTATTTAGGCGCAAAACTGGGTATTGGTGCAGAGATTTGGCTGGAGATCCTGCGTTATGGATCCCATTTGAACACGCCCCCACGTACATTTTCACTATCCAATTCGTACAGATGTCTCGGTGTCTGTTCTCATACTGCTGCTATGTAGGTCTGACGAGAAAGCAACTCAATGCGAAAGCCAACATATGCTTGATAGCAAACATTGCTCAGCGCCTAGCACCATTTACATGCACATGTGATCATGACGCTTCTTGATTACACGGGATGGTAAGGACAAGATGTACAATGATCGATTAGGTAAGTAGGTACCTATCAAGATTCAGACTGGCTAGCAAGCCAAGGCAACCAGAATAGCATATAGTATTGTTCCATGTATAGATCGTTAATAACCCTATAAGTTCTAAATCTGTCTAGGTATTAGAATGCATGCTCACCCAAGTGTAGCAAATGGGACGCAAACATCCCCGAGTGCAATCGTAGGTAGTACGAAGCAAAGGTACGACGTACGTATCAGGAGAAGAAAATCAACATCCAACCGCATTCCCGTCTTTTTAATTAACTTTTATTATTAGAGCAGGATCTCTCCTAATCCCCCACGTCCGCCCTATGCAGAGCCCATCGGTTCTGCATATCATTGCCCAAACGGATATATTGCTGCTCAATAGTTCTCCTACCGTGCAGAATCCGGATTAGATAGCCGGCGTTAGTAGGTCGGATGAGGATAGCTTCGCCACGTAGTCACGATAACTAGCGGGCTCCTGATGATAGGTTTGCAGGAAGCGATGATTCCATGTTACCGCATGTTGTAGGTTCGTGTAAGTGACGCAGGCCGTACGAAGGAAGCTACGCATTTATGACGTGCCTAGTAGGTGGTTTGGCGAACACCATGCGTTACGTACGCAGGTGATATGTATGTATGTCTGGCCTCATTCTTTAATTTCGACCAAGAATATTCGTTTCGAGCTCGCTACAGGGATGTGGCGGTTCGGTCCGGGTGTCGATTGGCCAGCCCTGAGGCTTGATGCCGCTGTTGCTGCTGCCGCTGCAGGCTCGGGATCTAGGTACCCTTGCGGATCTGCAAGGTTCGTTGCATGGTACGAGAGCCGAACTACCTGACTACTAACGCATGGTGAATCCGAATTCCGCATTCAGGAATCCGGTCTTGCTTCCTCGGTCGTGGTTGGAGGATATCCATGATGGGGCCTGGACTCTCGTAAGCAGGGGGTGAAGTGCATAGGTTGACAAATACATAATTCCCCTTACATAATTGGAGCAACACAATCCGCGTCTGAAAAAGCGTCGGATGGAACAAGCGAGCCGTGTTTTTCATATTTTTTTCATTGTCTCCCTAGTATATACAATCTGGACGTTGCAAAGACAGGGGAAGAATGGCATGTCTACTTTACATGGTCCTTGGCAAATTCCGTAAGGGGAATCCATGATTTCGTCGACTACAATCCCCCGCGATTCCTAGCGTTGAGTTGAGACGATACCTATGTAGAACCCAAGTCTACGGCCACAAGCAGCTGTGCTGCTTGAGATAGGGGCGAGATACCTAAAAACACACAAGGCCTTTCCCATTACTCTAAAAGCTCCTCGTGCTACTGGAATCCATTGGATGCTACTCCTCATCGAGGTCTCACCCTAACAGTGCCTTCTTCAATTGCCTTGTCGGGGATGTCGGCAAGAGGATCCTTCTTGTCGAATGCGTGACTAGCGCGTTCCTTCCGCGACATTTTCAAGATGTTGTATTTTTCACCGCCCATCTTATAGTCCTTGGAGAACTTCTTGAACTACGACACAGACACATGTTAACAGGCTGGCAACATATTAATAGGGGATTTAGGGGTAAAATTTACCTTCTTCTTCCAATCCCATCTATCAGACTTAGGACTGCCGGAAAGCGGCTTAATAGGCTTCCCGAGCTCCTTTTCCAAGGCCTTCACTTTCCCGTCCGTGTCGAAACATCCGGCCTCCTTGAGGTCAACACCAGCTTTCTTCGCATAAGCGATGGCTTCCTTTCGGAAGGGCAAGTCGATGCCGTAGTTTTGCAACCCACGGTGGTCATAGGTCCAGTAAATATAGAACGTTATGACCAGGCCCAGGTCCTTGATATCGGAATCAGCCTTCAGCATCTTCGCTCGATCAAGTTCGTTGAGCGAAGTGAGTAAGGCGCGGCCAATAAGGCTGATGGTGGCATCCAACTTCTTCCTGTCTCCCAACACTATTTGCGCAAATGTCAGTAAAATCGTAAGCTGCTTCTTTGAGTTTTTGGGACTGACTGGTACTGAACCATGCATCGACGGGTATCTCAGTAAGAAATTGCATTATAGCGGCCACAATCGCCCACATCTGCCTAATGCCCCTCTTGCTACGCCTCTTTTTATCAAACTCTTTATTAAAAGTAATGAGCTAAAGGCCGGTCAGCCATTCGCTATTATTAGCCTTGAACGAAAATGAGTCCTCTTACCATGTTCTCAACCTGCTCTTGCATTCCTAGGCCGTGGAAGTTCTTCTGAACATCCAATTTGAAAAAGTCGGGGTTTGTATAGGAAGCACGTTTCTCCCATGCGGAGAACAGCTTCCAGGTCTCCCACATGGCAATCCACCGGTGTTCCGGATGCTCCACGGCGGGCTTCATTTCAATGTTGTCATCAGCCCGGATGTACTGATTGTACTGCTCAATCAATTCATCCTCGCCAACTCGATCAGCTTTATCCTTAGCCAAGTTCTCTCTCTCAATGTCGTAGAACGGGCGGAACATGCAATAGTACCCATAGGTACGTCGATGTTCCAAGGTATCATCATGTTGCTAAAAAGGGGGTCGAATAAGTACGTTCGATCTACTTCATTGAGGGGTAAGTTTACAACCACATACCTCATGATCCTCCCCGTCCGAAAGTACGCTCACAAGGTCGTCATAATAGCCGTTGTTATCTTCTTCTTCTTCGTCATCATCGGTTAATTTACCACGCCTCGAGCCCCATGCAGGACCAGCCTGCTTTGTCGAGGAAGGAGACTCGGAACGCGGGCGCTTTGGGGGAGGCAAGCCAGCAGTACCGGGGGGTGCAAATCTATATATGAGATAAGCTGACAATAGAACAGGCGCAATTGAAAGCACTAGCGTCTTCTTCGATGGAACAGCGAACCCTAGTGTGGCCATGTCGTGCCAAAAGCTTCAAAGTAGACCTCGAGAGTTAATTGTTCTTCGATTATTATACCGATTAACGTTAAGCCTCTTTCTTCCTTTATCGCCTTTTTCACGGGTCCCACTACAAACGACTTGGATCTCACAAGGCAGTCACGTTTTTAAGTATGAGCACCGAGATAACGGAGGCTGGTCTACGCTATGACCACATGATGGTCTGAGACCCTGGTTCGGACTTGCAGACCGCCCTTTCGAGTTTCAACATCCCCATGTCCGACCCCTTGTTTTAGCGGCTCTTGTGACGAGTTTAAACTTTTCATAATACCACCACATTGTTTCCTATTTAATTGTCACATAGCCCATTCCTACCTAGGTAACATAGTTTAGTTACAAAGTCAATCCGAAATCATCCTTCTATCAGACATGGAAAACCTCAATTCATTTTGAAGAAATACAAAACGTCAACGAGAAAATAAGTGAGGTTGAACTTGACCGGGTTACCGGAAAAGGAGTCTTAAAAACTCACCGAGCCCACCTAGCCGGAACCCGTACGAAACCCTACTCACCCGTTCACCCCGCCTTTATTAAAGGGTCTCTTGATCCTTCGCGACGCGTTCGCGTCTTTTTTTATGTGATTTTACCCCACCACGCGTACCTGCTGACATCATGACTATTCTTAAAGTAGGAACCCCTCAACCCCTTTTTCAATAATTAGAAGTCATGTGATATCTATATTCCACACCACCACACCATCATATATAACATCCACTGCGCCAGCTTGCCATTGAAATGGGGATGTTGCTGCGTAGTGTCTCCTTAATTGGAAGCTCACTCCAAACTCCACTGAATATAAACTCACTTGACTTAAAAGCAGGCCATTGCCCAGGTCAGACGAGTTTATATCAGTGGAGTTTATAGTAAGTTGAGATAGAAAACGGGGAAGCCAGATACATAAACACCGACAGCCATTGAGACTTCATATGCTACACCTCTTAAGTACTTGGATAAACATGCTATGGTATCCATACAGACGTGAAAAATTATGCGCAAACCAGTTTTCAACACCACCACTAATACCGAACGATGAAGGCTTCTCAAGGGAGGGTTGACTATTCTGTGTTTCTAAATAGTGGGAGGGCATGTTGTGTAACTGCTTCAGACTACCTAGTAAAGAAAGGTAGAAATATAAAAACAAATCCCAGAACACTAGCGATCCACATGTTAACACGGATTTCCTGATAAGTTGAAATATCGAATCTCCCGATCTCCTCAAAATTTACTTGGGGGTTGAAAAAGAAATTTCCTTGACTGATGTCTTTTAATTAAAGGCCGGTGACGTTGGCCATCTTGATATCGATCAAGACCTTATGGCAAGGGGCTACCACAAAAATGAAGTGGATACAGATATCATCCTTCATGTTCGTCCGTGAATCCCCGAGAATGATAATGTTTTGATAATTGGACTCTCGGCTAGTAGTTATGTTAGTTAGGTAGGTACTATGCGGATAGCTCAATCTAAGGCACAAACAAAGTATTGGGAAAAGAAGGGGTCATTTAAGAGTAACTATCGAAACGTACTTTGTTTGCTAGCCCATTCGTAACTAATTCTTTTAGAAGAATTTATCAATAACTTCTTTTAACTAAAGAACGGTTCTTTTACCACGCTGCCGTTTATAATTTTCCATATGCAATTTTGTAGAATATTTCTATTAATAGTAATTAGGTAACCAGTATTAAATGCAATGTGGCTGGTCGAGTTATTTCTCGTTTAAACTAAAAGTCCATATTTAGGTAATGATCTTAAGGCGTCTCAAGCTAAGAAGTCAACGCCTACGCTCGCTATATCTCCTATACTATTTACAACACTACGTACTATCTATATGAAACTAGAGATTCATGAATAAATTCAGCCCACGTGGTAGTTAGGTAATTAGAATAAGGGGTTGTATCTAATAATTAAGTTAGTTAAACAACTTATTTGAATTAATAGTAGGTATTTATAACTATCATTAAGAAAAGATATGGCCTTGAAAGGTGTTGATATTATCACAACCCCTTTTATGGAAATCCTCAGTTTTTTTTACTTATAACATTAAATATTACGAAAGAATACTGTGTATCTTACAGCAATTTAATTATGTAGCATATTCTAATTTCAGTAATATTCAAGTATCGACAAATGTACGTAGATTTTGATGAGTTTATACAAATAGGAGTGATACAAAAGTGATCAAGACAGCCGGCTTGTACGAACCACAGCTTCAATTGATTTCCAACAGTTAGTTGTTTTAACTGCGGGAACTACTGTGTCGCTGAGAGTTTAAGTCAAATTTCCTGTAGGAGAGTTAACTGTGAATTTTCCAAAGAACAACATCAATTTACCCCCTTCATATCTACCTGGCTATCGAGCATGTTGTTGAACAGTTCCGCCATTCTCCAACTTAGTAAGGACTAACTATGTAGGTAGATACTCACACGACTTCGGGTACCTCCGAGTAGGACAATATTATGACAATCGAGTTGAATCGTTCCAGTTTTGCCTGATTAACTGTATCAACTAAGGTTACAAGTATGGTAATACATCAAGGTAACCAGTTTCTGCTCGTTTGTAAGCTTCGGTCTAGACCTCAGCCCTAGAATGGCCCAGATAAAGACCTTCCGAGTTCGAACTAGCCTCGGTAGTTATTCACAAAGCTCTAATAGGCTGTGCCCAACGTCCACTGTCCGTTAGCCATTCACTTTAGCACCTTCCCACTTTTAGACGGCAATTGGACATATTCCGCTCTGCCGCCATGTATAGCCTCGTGTCTGCGGCTTTTGTAAACCAACGAGGTCGGACCGCGCTTCATGAGTCAATGAGACCGTTGAATACGGCACATGATCCGAGATGTGGGGGAACGCAGTATCTGACAGCTTCCAAGAATCAGCTTGCAGATAGATGTTCATATAACAGGACACTATACATATTGGCTAGGATTAATCTATCAGCTTTTCGACGTCATGTCTCATGTACGCAAACCGCAGACACGTGGCGAAGCAGGCATCTACACTTTCTGTTGGCTGGTGAGGATCGAGTATACCTAAAGTACTATACATACACGCCTTGTTCGAGGATTGATTCACGTCAGCGCCCCTGTGACTAGGAAACCAAATCCCTGAGGGTGGCTTGGCGGCTATGCATTGAAATTGAACGTTGGGCATGCTCGCAGGACCTCATTGAGGACCAAGGTACGTATTAGGCTCTAGGTACCTTTCTGCATAACCAGGAATTTATGTTGAGTTCATTCAGATGCGGCCTTATACTGCAAGCGGTCTTAAATGATAATATGATCAACAATACCTAGGTATTTAGCGTGTATCCATGACATGCCCCCACTAGGTATACAATGCTAGAGTTACGATGTGCGTGGAATGATCTAACTAAGCATCACGAAGTAAGGTTGGACGGTCACGCTAGGGCTAGAGTAATTCGGGTTATATTGTTCAAATCTGTTTGAGAGAAGTGTGTTTATAACTCCGCAGTGGTATTGAATAAATATGTGGGATAGATATATTATTCGTTGCTTGGTTAGGTCTTAAACCCGGTTACCTATCCACCACTTCGAGGGGACGAATCGAGATTACATGTACCCCGACAGGTTGAGATACTAAACACCGTATAGAAAATTATTAAAAAGTCATGAGCTTAACTTCATACAATAAAGCAGGTAACTAGGTACATGGACTCGTATTTACCCTTTACTAGTTTGCTAGTAGAAGGAGCCATGGAACTCCATGTAGACATATGATATCTATGTTGTAGGTACCTACCTAGGCATGTAAGAGGCAGGCCGCAGCACGCCCATGTAGACTCTTTACTAGTCCTGCTGGTCTAGCATAACGCTGACTGAAACTATTAGGGAAACTTGTGTCTACCTACGTAATGGGATGCGATGCGATTTCTCCGTGTTTTGCGTTGAGACCAGGCTTAAAGGGGAATGTGTTCTTCAACTTGCCTCTATAAGATGCATCTCCGACTGTCATATGTATAGTCTAATACCACAATGTCCGTGCCCACTGCTTCACAAGAAATGACACTATGCAAGAGAAAAAAGAGATTCTTCAACATTATTACTCTCCCACCGTAAACTTTCAAACTCTGGATACCTATTCCAAGCCAGGCTAGGCCAATATCTATCCCGCCGACGATCACTTCAACAAGGTAGGTACCTATGTATATTGCCAGTTGCAAATGGGAGATGCAGGCTGCAAAGGAGGAATTTGGTGGGATGGTTGCTTTTAATTCATCAGCCGCCGAAAAAAAGAAAAATTAAAGAAATGTTGGATTCGTGCATATGACTGGACGGGTTTGAGGCAGCCAGTCATCTTACCAGCGGCAAGGAGGGTAGATCATCAGGGAAAACGGACATATGTGACGAGGGTTACAAGATATTCCTTGGTATTGTAAGTATTTCCTAAGCCCTCCTGACTTAGGAGGGGGGAATCTCTAAAAATGAATTGTGATAATATGATAATATATCATACAGCTTGCCCCGCATTGGTGGACTTGGTAGAGCTGGGGAATAAGTAGAAAGAGGTTTAAGTATGTAGGTGATAGAGGGGTAGAAATGAGGGATGAGGGATGGATGGGTGACATCTCGGATGGATCCCTCCATCCCTCATCTCTCCTTCCCCCCACACTCTATACTAGACTGCCAGATCATGGAAGTTGCTAACAATGCTGTTCTGTGGATATTCTATGTAGGAACCGCGCGGCACGATCTTTCCTTGGGATAATTATGGGTACCATTACTAAGCCTGTAAGGTTTAGGTTGCTCACTAAATCCACTACGGATTAGGTCACCCCCAACTAACACTAACCCCCAAATTCCCGACTCCCAACCCCCAACTTGTCTGGTCCTTTCGTTCCAATGCACATCATTCTAAACTGAGACTACCTAAGCACTTGAGCTTCTAACGCCTCGCTCCTAGTCATAATGACGACTACAGTTATGATGGCAATCATGGCTAGAAACGTTACAAGATTTTGTTCCTCGAAATCACATGTGTCACCTTCCTTTCGTCTCCCTAGATAGTCTCGAGGACGTCGATCACTTTCAATTTCCCTGCTGGGTGGTTGATGGATGCTGGTTTCGACCGTTGGACCTGGGAATTGAACTCAACCCAGCGTCGCGGTGCCTGGGTAAACGACAGTCCAGCTCTCCAATGAACATCGCCGGCTCAAGCAGCGCGCGCCCTGTCTGAGCCTTAGACATGCAATGATCCGTCGTAACCTTGGAGGTCCTCTCAGGTTGGATAGCGAAGTGTTTCCCGCATTCAACAAAGATCCTTTACGTTAGATTACTACTACGGTACGACGTCCCACTTCTTGGCCAAATCAATCTTTCGCCAGCTTGCTACATTATCACCTACCTACTCTTCCCTCGTACTGGCTGTACCTGATTCCGATGCAGCCGTATCCAATATCGGTCCAAAAGGTACCCGCTGGCTAGCTTAGGGGATATGAGATACTCCTGTATACTCATACTCATATTCGTCATCTTAGCTCTTAATTGACACCTAGCCGGCGCAAGATAAGGCGAAATAAACCGTGAGGTACACACCGCTATTATGGGTTGATTAGCAACGACCTGATGTCCGACGAAACCGCATGGAGGTCATTCGCAACTTTTGACAGCTTATTTCGATGATAGTGACACTGCAGCCTCCCGCCCGCCAATCGAAAGAGCCACAATCACACCGTCCTTCCCATCAGCGAGTAGACTACTTCCACGACTCGCAAGTAGCTTGTATCCATGCCGCTTTGCCACACTGGGTTCTCAGCCGCCTGATGAGACTGTCAACTACTAGCCGGATCTTTCGTCATAAACGACGTCCCGTATTCTTTATCACATGGCCTTCCATTGGCCTTGGCTTGTCTTCGGACTCGTGACGGCACGGTCGTCGTGTGCGTCTGCGTCGGCTCCTTCCACTCCACTTTGGAAAACCTGGCGCTGTTTTATATTTTACTACCAGCACGCAACCGGGTACCGCAACCGCCTTGCTCCATAATGACGCCCCTGGAAATTGGGTTATGACGATGTCCGGGCTGGTGGTATTTCTGTGCAATCATCGACACCGGTGAATGTGACTCTACTCAAGTGGTAGATACCTAGGGTAGAGGTTCCCTCAAACGGCCTTCGGTGACAACCCGTGCCCTCCTTCGTGCAATTCCCTGGCTTGCGTACAGACCTTTCATCGACCTGCTTAAGTTTCTGCATGGCTTTCTCCATCGGTACCAATCTACTTATCGGCCTTCGGTGCAAAATGGGACGACGTGGCCCCTGGTCTCTACTAGTCAGTTTTAGAGCCCAAACCGGCTGGGTTTTGTAAACGCTGTATCACCAATGTCATCGTCAGCTTGTCGACTACTGACTATCTCTGTATTTGAACGGACCATTTGGAGGGAGAGATCGCTAATACACGATACCGACGTCGAGACTAACCCCCACATTCGAATCCACAATTTAGTCGGCATGTACTGATGAGTACACTTACAACGCAACCATCCTCGTCCCTGCAGGCTATACCCATGAGGTACCTCTTGTCCTGGAGTCTGGATGAGTTTTAGGATTCCTAGTTCAATGCATAACAACTTTGTCTAGTGACCCTCCGTCACTGATCTTCCCGCCCGATACGAAAACATTGGAAACCCTTGTTTCCGCGGCTCGAGATATGCGGGCGTTGCAGATCCCCTACAAGAGTTCGTAGCTTTCCTTCAGCTATCATGTTCCGAGTCAATTGATATCGGAGCCTGCCTTGGGCGCGCCACCGGACAGAGGAACGGGCCATAGCGAGAAACACAAGACACGTATATTAGGTTTCTCGATAGTATATGTGCCTCCGTCTTTGCCATAGAGGTGGGATGTTATCCGTCGACTTATCTCCTCACACCCCCCTATCTCTCTTCTTGATCGAATGACCCCTTTTTTCAATCACCTTAAGTGTTAGGGTATAGGCGTATCCTACATCGTCTATATATATTCCGCCGCCCTACGCTATTTTATTTCATAAGGATCGCAGGCATAAAGCCAATCATACTTTTTTTCCATTCTAATTCACTCCACCTCATATCAGTCCTACGGCTGGACCCATTGTATTCTCCAAGATCAACATGGCACCTCATCTTGACGTATCGTCCCCTGCCGGGAGCTTCGCGGGTAGCTTCGATAGAATCCCCTTCCGAGCTGCTACATCTTCAGATGCCTATCTAGCACCAACTGAGACGCTCTCCTCACCTAGTAGTTTCTTCGAAAGTGACTCGGCAATGGAAGATTTTCATATGACGCGACCACTAGTACCAGGCGTCTACGTGCCGACTATGTGTTTCTTTGACCAGGAAACCGAGGACATCGATACCGATGCTATTGCTCGCCATGCAGTACGGCTTGCCGAAGCTGATGTGACAGGCATTGCAACTCAGGGTTCAAACGGCGAAGCCGTTCATCTCACGCATGCTGAGCGTCAGCTAGTCACGTTCACCACACGAAAGGCTTTGAACGAATCTGGCTTCTCGCACATCCCAATCATTGTCGGATGCGGTGCCCAGAGTACTCGTGAGACTATACGGTACTGCTGTGAAGCGTGGGAAGCGGGTGGTGACTACGCCCTTGTATTGCCCCCGTCGTACTACGCACCCTTGTTTGCACCATCGTCCAAGACCATCGAAGAGTACTTCACGACGGTTGCTAATGCGTCTCCAATACCGCTCATCATCTACAACTTTCCCGGTGCTGTCAATGGTATGGACATGACATCAGATATAATCATCAAACTATCAAAGCATCCCAAGATAGTCGGCGTTAAACTAACGTGCGGCAACACCGGCAAATTGAATCGCGTAGCAGCCGCTACAAGAAAGCAGTCTAAAGACTATGATGCAGATAGGCCTGAATTTTTGGTCCTCGCTGGCTCGGCCGACTTCACGATCCAGTCGCTAATCGCTGGAGGGCACGGCATTTTGGCAGGTCTTGCAAACATCTCACCGAAAGCCTGCATCAAGACCATCGAGCTGTATAAGGCAGGCAGGTACACAGAAGCCCAGAAAATGCAGGAAATTGTATCACGAGGCGACTGGACGGCCATTCAAGGTGGCGTGGTAGGTGTTAAGGAGGGACTCCAGACGTGGATGGGATACGGCGGCTGTGCACGCAGCCCACTCCCAAAACCAACTGCCGAACAAACCAAATCATGGAAAGAGGGATTTAGAGAGTTGGTGTTGCTAGAAAAGTCCTTGTGATAGGCTGCTAACATCCGAGGACACGGCAGTGGAAAGGCGCGGCCATCAGCGTATTTCGATCGCCGCGGAAGTGGGCGCTATTCGGCAGTCGAAAAAGATTAAAGAAAATAAAAAGGCATTGCGAATCCCTGCTCACATTCATGGATAGACATCAGAGTTGCTAGTCAAAAGTAAAGCAGAAGAAAAGGCTTCTCTTATTGGCTTCACGGGTTTCACACGCGAAAAAACGGACATGGCGTTTAAAACAAGCTAGGATTTACCTTGCTGGTCTCACCCAACTTCCTCTGTAATAGCACGAGGTATTGTACGACCGTATATCACGCTTCTCTTTCGTCGCTCGTTTTACATCCACCATTCCTCAATGTATTGCCTAGATAGCAGTTGCTACTACAACTGCTCGACAAACTTTCTTGAAAGACACGACCTTACGATTATCGTACCCTAGGGGTTTCATTGCAATGATTTCATTTATAATATAAGACCTCTAAATATGTATTTGAAACCATCTTACAGCTAGATCAAATGATCACAGAGTCAGTCCGTTGAAGATGGGTAAAATTTGATATTTCTGCTTAGCTCTCGGTTGATGATCCGAAATGTCTCATTTTCAGTACTTCGGTCATCGTCCATCGGTCCCGGCAGTTCGTCATGTCTCTGGATTGAGGGACCAGGGACCAAACAAAATTCCGAGATACAAGTCGAACATAGGTGTAAGACAGACCCAATGTGCAAGAACGTGGAATGAGATGCCGCCCGGGGCTATCTCGAAGGATCTCAAGGCAAACGGATGAGAGCATCAACAACTGGTCGCCGAATAGTCATTGACCAACTATACCAGTCGAAATATCCAGTACCCAATGAGAATCAAGAAGGCTGGAATTCGAATTTGATTCGCTACGTCCTGTCTTTCGGGTTTAGGGATCGGGTCTGACCTCGAACATCCGAGGCTTCAAAGTAAAGACAACCAGACATCGATCTGCTGTTGTGACAATCATATGATAAAATACCCAGTACTTACATATTGATCAATGGAAGCACTTGTACTAATCAAGCTGTTTGTTAAGTTTGGTTACAAGCCTCTACAAATCTCTGTCCTTAGAGGTTCACATCAGGTACCTACATAGAACCTGCACTCGGCCGAATGAGTGCCGTAAACATTGGATCATGCGTCAACAGAAAGCTAGGTACCTACCTAATTTGGCCGTCTGCTAACTGAGATATATGCACTCTAGGAAATCCATTTCGAGCTGCATGGAGCAAGTACTTCTCGGATCCTGCCCAAAGCGGTGGGCGGCGACCTGGACCTCACTCATGTTCCTGAGCCATCCGACATTAGCTCGTAAATAGTTCTTAGCCACGGGCGCGGGGGGGCGTCGTCGTGAGACTGCAGGAAGGGTCTCATGCCGTGCGCCACAACGGCGACGCACAGCCAAAGCTGTGAGTAGAGTCATTCCGGGACCGCCCAGAAGCTCATCCCCGGATATTGAGGCATCTGTGCCGGGTCAGTCCCCGATAGGTCGGCTGCAGCCATAACTACCAGCATTGCCACGATTGCCATGTGGGATGATATAACTTGGTATTTCCACTGACCACTAAGGTTCCTGCAGCCTGCCGAGCCCGATGCACGCGTTACGTGAGAACATGGCTAGCGGTACACACGCACGGAACACGCTTCAGCGTTCCGCAGGGAACGTACGATACTTACCTACGATTCCTGACCGAATACTTCTGCAGGACGGAGATGCAGAGGCTGTGGACCATCACTATCATCACCTGGCCGAAGATCCGATAACCTACTAGATATCTACCTAAGGATCTAATCTATGACGCGGACATCTTCTACCACCGCGACCCCGAGTCGGTGATGCTCAGCAATTTCTAACTATGTTAGAGACAAACCTCGTGTGCCTCATCGAGTATGTGTATGATACCTGTTGTGCTGCCTCATATTAGCGCCTCATAGGTTCATCTGTCCTGTATGCGACTGGAGGCCTCTGCATTATCAGCCCATTGTTTTCTCCAGATAAGAAAAGCGACATAATATCCTAATGTGAATCACGATAAGTGTACGAGATCCTTTTATAATACGAAAACTAATATACTTCGTTCTTCTGTTACTAGATACGGGATCCTATGATCCGCTTTCGGGTACCCTTATTACACACTGGAAGGCATGGGAAGCTTGCGAGTAGTTAATATGTTTGGTGCTCAACATGGTTATCGAATGTCCTCTAGACTTTGTCATGGGAGACCTATGCGAGCACATGTAACAGTGTTCTCTTCCGTTAATCATTGTCCGCGGCTATGATGATGATAACCAGGAGACTTATCCCCTGGGCCCTATGCGTGCCCACCACAGCCCTACCCACCGGGTATCAGTTTGACGGCCAAGCCCACAAACCCATCCCCGTAACGGGGATGACCACAGGGATCAACAACCGGACCGGCGAGCGCCCCGCGCGGTGGGAAATCAACGCCCTCCAGCATGAAGGCGGACCTCGATGGTATAGTTACACTTAGGAGTAGGAGTATAGATCAACACGGATATCTTACTGAGAAGCAGGGACTTATATATCCAAGGTCTGGCAGTACTGCAGAACAGGACGGACACAGACGAGCGATCGCATTTCAGTATTGCGGGTGAGAACATCAACTAGCCATCTCGATCATGTTAGTCATATATCCTTACCAATGTGGCATCTTATAGGTATCCACGGAATGCCTTACGCCCCATATAACGGACTAGGGCCGGTGCCAGGGGGCTCGGGCGGTGGTTTCTGCCCTCACGGTGTAGTTGCCCCCTTTCTTACCCCCTTTCGTAAATTTCCACGGCTAACACCGGAAAGGAGGCGCAATTCGTAGCATGGCACCGGCCATACCTTGCCCTCTACGAGGTAGGCAACCCTATCCTCCCCTCGGCCACCAGAAACCCAGCCTTCTTATGTACCTAGTCTCACAACCCCAACCCACAGCAAATCCTCGGCTCCGAGATCCAGCGCATCGCCGCGCAATACACCGACCGCCGGAACTCCTCCGCGTACCGCGAGGCCGCGCGTGCCTTCCGGCTGCCGTACTGGGACTGGGCGACGGACGCGCAGCTGCCGCCCTCGTGCGCGGCGCGGAACGTCACGGTCAACGGCCCGCGCGGGAGCCTGACTCTGCGCAACCCGCTGTACAGTTATCGGTGGCCGACGTACCCCCTCAACCAGACGCAGTTCCCGGGGTCGGCGGGCTGGGCTAATGAGACGACGCGTGCTTCGGATGGGAAGAGCGACTTTAGCCTGGACGTGGTGAATTCGAACCTGGCGGCCGTGGCGGGGCAGCTGACGGATCAAGTTGTGAGTTAGCTACCTAGGTGGCTTGGAAGAGTACGGGGTTCTGATCTATTTACCTACACATTTACATGCTTGTATATCGCATGAATCCAAGGTGATTCGAAGTAGGAGCAGAAGCTGACGCGGGTTTTCGGCTGGATATAGTACCGCACGTTTGCTTACGCGGAGACTTACGACCAGATGTCATCGATGGCCGATCCGAAGGGCCTAAGCCTCGAGGCAGCACATAACGTCGTCCATAATGCCGTCGGGGGCTCATTTGCTTCTATCGATATAACTGCTTTTGATTCACTTTTGTACGTGGTTTTACGTTTCCCCTTTTTACCCCTTTTCCGCGTGTCGACAAGATATTATTTATAACTATACAATGTTTAGTCTCTCAATTTACCTAATACACACAAACAGCATGCTCCACCACGCCAACCTCGACCGTCTCGCCGCGCTATGGCAAGCAGCCCACCCTGACGATACCTACCAGTCGCAGCCCTACGCGACCGGCGGCCTGTACGCCACGGCGCGCGGCGAGAACATAACGGCCGAGAGCCCGGTGAAGCCGTTCTACCGCGCCGACGGCAAGTCTTTCTACACGGGAGTCAGCGCCTCGTCCGTCGAGGCGTTCGGGTACACGTACCCCGAGCTCAAGGGCTGGGGTTCCGGGGAAGGAGATCGGGGGGTAGGCAGGGGTGCTGTCTTGTCGCGGATTAATAGTCTCTACGGCAGTGGTGTTGGTGACGATAATGAAGCGAATTCGGCTGGGGAAGAGTGGTTTGTGGAGGTTGCTATTAACCGGTCTGAATTGGAGCTTCCATGCAATGTCAATATCCACGTGGGAGGGACATTTGCCGGACGAGTGGCACTTCTTGGGATGCCTATGCATGGTCTGGCTCACGCCGAGATTCCTCTGCAAAGGGCGATTAAGGAAGTTTGCTCGAATACGACAGATCGTGCTACGGTGGAAACGATATTGCTGCAACAGCTTCGGATTGAGATTAATAAGGTGAGTAATGTCATAATCAACTTGCCGGCCTTAGGCAATGTGCTTATAGGCATCATCTCTATCCCAAACTCAACAACTTGACATAGCCGTCGAACTAGCCCCCGTGGAAACGCTGGATTTCCAACTATGTAATATCTAACCTGAAAGCAGGGGAGCGGAGTCACGATCGACGCCAAAGATGTCGCGGGCCTAGAAGTGAATCTCGCGGTTATAGACATCGTGTCTCGCAGTAGTGAGACCGAGCTCACAAAGTACGGAAGTAAAAGAGTCGTGTCTCTTGGAGGCTGGTCTGGTATTGGATAGGTTTCTACCGAGACCCCCTATTTTCCGCCTTTTAAGTTCCATGACTTTTGTTGACCCTATTTCTAGTCCTATTTATAACTACGGTCTAATTTTAATAGTATTAATTAATCCAGATTTAACTTCTCAGACATTAACTACTCTTCTAGTGTCTTGCTACAGCACAACTCCCTTTTAGCTAATCTGAGCTATGGTCGTGAGATTATGTTCCTAATTGACAACACTGACAACTCATGTCGTCCAAAATAGATAGAATTACTTGAACTTTTTTACTTCCTATCCTATTTAATTACCTACCTACGTTTTAATATCCTACCCTCAAAATCCCATCACGAATACAGCAGACACGACGCCCATCAGCAACGCACCCCAAGCCACTGCCCCTTTTTCACTCGCTCCCGAAATCTCAGGACTCGTCGGTCCTCCAGATCCAGCGCCCGAAGTGCCGTTCGACGCGCCCACAACCTCAAGCAGCACGCCCTCGGCCCTCCTGAGACTAACCACCACGGCTCCGTCCTGTCCCACCTGAAGCGTCTCCTCGACCTCCCAGCCCACCTTCGCGCCAGTCTCAGGATCGAACGTGACGCCCGAGACCGCGACCCCGCTCTTCGCGTTGGTGCCCGGGCCGGTGAGCCGCGTGACGCCGACCGTGGTGCCCGCGGCCCACGGCGTCGCGACCCGGACCGTCGCGTTGGGCCGCGCGCCCTGGCTGAAGAAGGCGCCGTCCGTCGCGCTGAGCGTCGAGTTGTTGCTCAGCCCCTCCGTCCCGTTCCACACGCCCATGTCCAGGAACACGAGCTTCTTCAGCGCCTTCGCGCTTCCGTTCCCGGCAGCGGCGCTGCTGTAGACCGCAAACCCGCTCAGGTCGCTCGAGTTCGCGCCGGGCAGCGCCGCGACGCTCAGCGCCTCGTCTGCCAGCGCAGTGGCGACCACCTTTGCGACGAAGTAGTGCCCGTACCAGTTAGCCCGAATACCCGCCCCCAGGGACTCGTTCTTCCACTCGTAACCTCGAGGCGTGAAGGCGCTGTACTCGCTCTGGGCGCCGAGGTGGAAGTAGGTCTTGCGCACGCCGATGCTGGCGCCCGTGAGCACGTAGTCGGCGCCCCACAACGCGGCGCCGAAGGTGTCGCTGATGCCGCTTTTACCACCGCACGACACGGAGTTGGTCTCACCCATGACGAGCGGGGCGCCGGCCGCCTCCGCCGCGGCGGCTTGCGGCGCGTACTGCGACACGTTGAGCCACAGCGCCGTGTGGTTCGACAGCAGGTCGAGCCGCATGCGCAGCCAGCGCGGGGCGTCGCACGTGCTCTGCGGGTACAGGTGCGTGGCGTACGTGCCCACGACCTCGCGGTCCGCCGCCGTCTCCGCCAGCGTCAGGTTCTGGATGCTGAAGTCGTCGACCTCGTCCTGCTGGTCCGGGACCCACGGCGGGTCGGCGAACACTCCCGCCTGGAACTTGGGCTGCCGCGTCGGCGGCAGCGCCTTGTACCACGCGGAGCCGACGACCTGGCCGCTGAGGTTCCGGAACTGCTGCAGGTAGGTGGCGACGGCCCAGGACGGGTCGCGCCAGCCCTTGTGGATGAAGTGGTCGATCTCGTTGCCGAGCTCGAACAGCGCGAGCTTGTCGCCCAGGGCCGCGTGCGCGGCCGCGGCCTCGGCGACGGCGTTGGCCCACGCCGAGTCGTTGACCGCCAGGTTCAGCGTGTAGATGAAGTCGGTGTTGGCCGGGAAGTAGCCCGCCCAGCCGTCGTACCAGCTCGGCGTGATGTTGAACAGCTTCGCGCTGGCGAGGTCGGGGATGGCGACGGAGTCGTTGCCCGTCGGTAGCGTGTCGTGGATGTAGGTCTGGTCGGCCGTGTTCCCGCCGACGCGGATACCGGGTGGCTTGCCTGTAACATCTGCGATGGCGCTTAGGAGGTTGGCGGCCAGAGGCGTGCTGACGTAGTCGTTAACCCATATGGGTTCTATCGAGTATCCGTAGACATCTGAAACGAGGGGTCGTGGACTAAGATCGTTCGGGACGTCAACTACAACGTCTTGAGCTACAACCTCGATGGCGGCTACGAGGGCCGCAAAAGCAACCGAACGAACGGACATGTCGGCTGATGGCTAGGTAGCTGTACCCGGTAGTCAGAGCAGCTTCAGCTTGCAATAGACAAAAGCAAGACTCGAGAGAGGATCTCGCCATTTTATTTATTTATTAGCCCAGCTCGACGTCACCTCGGTTCGCATCCCAAACCATTCCCCAATTTCCTCCGACGGGTGATTTTTAGAACCAGGTACGACGTAGCATTCCTAGATCCCAAGACCCCAAGACCGGGGCAGTAGGATCGATTGCGGGGACATTGGGGGAATTGGGGATGGCACGGTTGACGATCCGGGAAAACTCAGGCCGAAGCTAGGCAATTTCCACCTGTTGGAAGCTATCACGGCAACCGTGCGGATAGAAAATGCCTAGTAACATATTAATCGTGCTATGAGGCTAAGAAAAAGCGTGATCCTTCAGATCAATCTTCTAAGTGACGTTCAGGGGTGAGTGCCTAGGCACTTATCCTAGGTATTCCTATATCTCAACATAATAGCTAGTATGCAATTAAGTAATTTATATACCTAAGTAACTATGGTATATATACTTACCTAGGCGTGTAAGTATTCAACTAGACGACTACCAAGACATATACATCCCCTTGTTCCTTTAAGGTGAAGCGTACTTATAGTTGTACTTCTCCTTAGCCTCCTTCAAGAACTTCGCCGACTCCTCGGCCTGTGCCTTCTTCTCTGGATCCGTCTCCAGAGCCTTCAAGAGGGCGGAATTAGTAAAACCACTTTCGGTGGGTATCGCAAGGCCCTTCTTCACGGCCGGACGCTCGTTGATGCGGTCGAGCCATTTCTGGATGTTAGGGAACAGGCTGAGCTCGAGACCACTTAGGATTGCGATATTGGTCCAGCCGAAGACGTTGATATCGGCGATGCTGTACTTGCCCTTGCCGGGCCCGGCGATGTAGTCGCGACCCTCGAGCCGCTTGTCTAGGATGCCGTATAGACGCTCTGTTTCACCGACGTATCGTTGTGCGGCGTACGGGATCTTCTCCTTCGCGAAACGGAAGAAATGGTTGGCTTGACCCTGCATGGGACCAAGGCCACCGCTATTGGACAAGTAATCAGTTAACAAAGGCCCTACTCAATCTGATAGGTCTTAGGAGAATCCCAAGCCAGAAATATAATTAGTAAGCAATAACATACTGCTGCCAGGCCATCCACTGCTCGGAGACGCTGTAATCGTCGCTGTCGACAGGGAAGCTGAATTTGTGCTCGGGGTCGTAATGGCGCGTCAGGTAACCAAGAATTGCGAGACCCTCGAAAACGCCAAAGTCGCCCCTATCATGATCGACGATGGCCGGGATGCGGCCATTGGGGCATATCGCTGTGAACCATGGCTCTTTTTGAGTGTTTTTCATGATATTAATGGATTGCCATGTGTACTCCTTGCCATAGACTTCCTTAAGCTCTTCAAGGAGGATGCTGATTTTATGGCCATTAGGTGTGCCTATGAACCAGTTCAGTCATGTTTTTGATTACTTTCGTATAGAGAAACGCACCAAAAGTTAAGAGCTCAATACCGCTCTTGGCAATGAGACCGGTTGGTTCAGACATGTCGGAATCTTGCTGCTCTTGTGTTGACGTGGGTGGCAATGGTGTCGTTGTACGAGATGTGGAGAAGGTAGCTTTGCAGTATAATGTGGTGGTGTGATTATATTGCTGGAGATAGAGAGAATGAAAGCATCGATACGAGGGACGGGCAGAGGGGATTCTTATAGACCGCAGCAGCAGACTGCGGAGAGTATTAGAGGACATGAAGATCAGATGTACGTAGGATGTTTCCGCTAAATCCGGTGTGATTCAGGAGACTTTACAAATGCAGCGGCGAAACTTTGTTGCCATGTCATTGGTATATAAACTTTCTTGCATTACCTTATAAATACAATAATTGGCTCTGGTTAGAAGAGGAAAGTGACACGGAGCTGAAACCGGGTAGGAGGTACGTATTGTTCTAATATCATAGACCTTACATAATGTACTGAGATATATACCTACATATACGTACATACGTAGTCTTTGGAATATCATATGCTTATTTGGGACGTCGCCATAGAGAATTAAAAGCCAGACCGCTGACCGACGCCGTTGAGATTTCTAAGCAGGACATCGGTGTCTTGGAATTGCTCCGGTGCGGTTTCCGGCTTCAGCTGTGCCGCACTGAGAGAACATCAGAGAGCGAGATTAATAAGCCCTCTCTTACTTACTAAGCAATTGTGGGTGACTGTTTTATGGTCGGTGATTTGCTTCACTGCTACAGGTAGGTATCACTTAATAGTGTGGGACTACCTTTTCTGCAACGATCGGATCTAGCGATAGGTTGTCAGGATGTTTGGGTCACTCCTAGCAGGTATACTTGCATAGTTAGTCTGCATATGTGTATGCAGCTTCCTCGTAGCTCCATCGGCTCCTGCATTGTGTAGGTACTTAGGAAAGCATCTCATTCGGGTTTCGTAAAAACAATAGCGACTATCTTTGCTTGATCATACACACGATTAACCTGAAGCCAACCAGAGCATGGCTCAACCAAGTCTGTCAGATCAAAGAATCCATTTTGCGTCCTATCCTTACCGCCCTCATCAACACATCGAAACCGGCCGTCAAAACTCATTTTTATTCCCATTTAGGCTACCCCCTGAACGTAAGTTTTATCCCCTTTTTTCGTAACCTGCTTCGTAGCTTTGGTTTCCATACTATACCTTAGGCGCGGCACAGTGGACCGGCCTTACGGACGAGAAACGGCGCGATGTCTAAATAATGTAAGGGGGGTCGTTCAAATAAAGATGAACTTGAGAAATTTACCAGTAACCACCGCCACCTCGACGGTACTCCTCTCGAGGATAAGCACCGCCTTCACGAGCTCCGTATCCGCCCTCCCTAGGTGGGAAGTCTCGCGGAGGTCGATCATATGGTCGACCGTTGACGTACGGGTCCGGTGGAGGGCCATATTCGCGTCGGTATGGATCTTCGTATCGTCCACGCGGAGGCGGATAATCATCGACAGGTCCACGGCGTGGCGGTGACCTGTAACGACGCTCGTCATAATAGTCACGACGAGGAGGGCTCCTGTCGCGATAATCATCACGATACGCGCGAGGGCTGTAGCCACGAGGTGGACCACGTCGATCATATCCGTCGCCGGGTGGGCCGTAAGGTCGACGACCCGTGGGAGAACGTGAGCGACCACCACGCTCACGGACAGGAAAGTCCGGCTGGGTCTAATCCCCGAAGTTAGCACGTGCAGAGTAGCGGACGGCTACTAGACTCACGTCAGCGATGCAGTTGACTCGTTGTCCCTTGAATTCGCGACCGTCAAGCTTCTCCACCGCAGTCTTCAAATCCGCGGCGGTTTCAAATTCGACAAAGCTGTAGGCAAGTTAATTAGCCGATATGTAAGTGTGTTAGAAGTTATGTTATAATTTTTCACTTACCCACGGCCATTGCCGTCGCGGCCGGTCTCTGAGTAAACGACATCCAGACTAGATTGTCGAGCAAAGTCTTTAAGGTCCTAGATCCAGATTCCATGTAAGTGGGGGGTCCGAGGAGCGAAGTAAAACATGTGCGAATGAGGCCAAAATCTCCAACTCCAGAAGCAGCACCAGCAAAGGAATGCGGTCAAACCAATCCAAACAGGCGGTTAGGTCCGACATGGAAATCCTCAAGGAACCTTGACCAGCTCCTAAGACCTGTCCGCCAGAAACTGGAAGAGCTAAATCGACGGGCATGACATCACAAGCAAAGTGTTGGTTGATATCAGCGTCCTCGCTACTGAGGCGAAAAAAGCACACGGCGCAAGACGGATCTCTGTACCAAGGAAGGGAAAGCATGATCTAAAGCCAGAATCCGAGGGCGAAGAACGGGAAAACGGGAGTTAAACAGACCTGCCAGCTGGTTTCATTGGGAAGTCCAGTTATCTGCATGCGGTGAGGAGTGCGTCGAGGGCGCGGAGCGCTGCGCTCGTGACCACCGAAGCCTTCGCGGTGACGAGAGCCTCGAGCGAATTGCACGGTTAAGCGTTCGCCCATGAAGTCAGATCCATCTTTTCGTCAATATTAGCCAGGAAACAGGGAAGTAATCAGGAGAGACGGTGGCCAGGGACGGTCCGAGACGTACGGAAAGCTGCGACGCGGCGAAGTTAGCTAGTGGACTCATACTCCAAATGGCTCTGGAGGACATGATAGGGCGGGGTTTGTAGAATGCTTACCAGGAACAACATCGCGCGCATCCATAGGATCCTTGTATTCGATGAAGCCGAATCCATTCATCAGCTTGACCTCGGTGATTTCGCCAGTGCCATGGGTCGCGAAGTGAGCTTCGACATCGGCCTTGGTAGCTAGTTGCAAGCGTTAGCAGCCATAACATGGCGACGCGCCAAGCTAACCCAAGCTCTGTTACACCGCAACACGAGCTTGAATAAGTCTTTAAGTACATCTACTTACCACCTTTAGGCAAGTTTCCTAGGTAGAGCCTGGTAGAAGAAACCTCAGTAGACGCCATAATCGCAATCGGTAACAACTTGCAGGCGCTGAGGTCTGATTTTGGACGAAGACCTGAATAAAGATTGAGATCCTCGTGCGCGATAAGTAAGGAAGGACCTCGTCTGCAAGAAGTCGCAGAAATCACAACAGCCTAGACCAAATGTTCGATGAACGATTCCTGATCAGATGGATTGGGGTTGGTGTGGGAGCCTTGAATAAAGACTCGACTCGGGGGGGAGAAAAAAACCTGACGAGGGGAGAAAACCTCGATGCTGGTAAATGTGTGGGCAGCCGAAATGACGATGTGGGAAGGAGGGTTTTAGATAGACCGGCTACAATTTTGAATTGGGAAGGGAGAAGAAATGAGGTAGCCGGAATTTTATGATATGCGAAGTGGGAGCTGCTGTCAGGTTTTCAGGTTGCAGGTTGCACGATTGAGACCCGACGATACAACTGCTGAAATTAATAAAGCTGACAACCAAAAGTGATTAATGCAAGAGGCGAGTGTGATGGGTAAGAGAGACAGTGGACATGGGGAGGTGTGAAGAAGGTGCGAAGTGCAAGGTGCACGGTACACTTAAAAATGTGGAGGCGGCAAAGATCCTCTCCCCGCACGGACCAAACACGGCAGCCTAAGGTACCTAAAATTATGCGGGTCTATTTAGATCGAACTTAACGGCTAGGTACAGTACTTCGTACCTTAGTACGTCGCAACCATCAAATACAACACAACAATTCAAGTCTAATTTATTGAGACGGGTGAAGGAAACCTACAAAGATAACCACTTCAAGATATCGAAAATAACCGGGTTGATTGGTTGTGTTAAAAATGAGAAAATTGTTTACATAAAAGTTGGAGTCGATTCAAGTTTCCAGCTGATCAGTAGTAGCCGTCGATCCCTTCACTAAAAGACGCCAAATGAGGATTATTGATTATTTATTAAAATCTTTCTGCGAATGATATCCTTCAGGTTTAAGGAACATCTGAGTAGACAACTAAAAGTACAAATGCTTGTTTAAAGCACCTCGGAGTCTAGAATGTATGTACTCGTTCGCCTCAGCTGCATAGGTACCGAGCTCTTGGATACACCCTCGAGCATGGATATAACAAGTGATCGCCTCACTTTCTTTCCGGCCGCAACTCTTAATTTGGCGCCTTGTCCTTATAAACACACAAAATACATGCACTGCCAGCTACAGTGGTATCAAGTATCCATGCGTTCGTCAACACCTTGATAACATTGATCCTAAACACTCCGTTCCGAACGCCTTGCTATGCTACGTAGAAAACGACGACGCCTCTACAGTTGGACGAGCTAATCCTCGTCGAACAGAATGTCAATGAGTTCGTCCATGATTGTGAAAGTTAGATGTGAGCTATGCCGATTCGTCAGCACTAGAGCACGGGGCATCGGATTTTCAGGATAGGTACATACTTTAATCTAGAATTGTTCAGCGTTGCGAAGATTCTGCGGCTTGCTGCTTGGGCATTCAGCCGCCCAACCACATTTCCGGCCAAATCTGGAACGAGGGTGGCTAGCATCAAGCTTGCTTCTCTGCGAGTCCGTGCCTTCTCTGGCGGTGTTCTTGGCTGCTTATTTCTGTTGATCTGTCCTCCGGGCCACATGCTGTTCCTCAAGAGTGCGATGTATTTAAGAACGGCATCTTCCTGGACTAGCACCTTGAAATTGTCCCGTACCTTTCGTTCGATAGTGCCTCCAAGCATTTGGTGTAAAACAACAACGACAGCTCGCCCACGAAGCCAGTTGTTACCCCTGTTCAGGCCAAATACTTCGAGGAATACATCGCAAATGGGTTTGATGAATGGCTCAAGCTCCTTGTTTTCAAATGCATTTAACTCGGCTTCAACTTCGGCGGTTGTCATGGCATCCTCGTTGATGCTGAGTGGCATTGTACTCATCTGACTTGTTGCGGCCGCGATTAAATTCTGCCCTGCCAGAGAAAGCTGATCTAGGACAGGTATATTTCCTAGGATGTCTTCCATGCCGTCAGTGACGGAATCATATAGGCGAGTCATCATATCCTTCTTGTCTTCGCGGCTCATCAAATCCTCCCCTTGGGTGATCACGCTCTGCGACAAGAAAGCTCGCAGATCCCTGCTCCGACATACATCTGGCAGGAGAAGCAGCTGACTTAAGTACTGTTCTAAAGCATCGCGCCGCTTGCGTAGAAAATCGCTCTGAAGCTTCATAACCATCCGTCGCCGTGGAAAATCGAGATTCCGTACTGATGGATATCTGTCCCGTAACTTCTGGTGAAGCTCGTGGAACTCGCTGTACCGTCGAGTCACGATCCAAGTAGCTGCCGGCATCTTCTCACCGGCGTCCCTCTTTACCTCAACAACGTAGAGGGCAAACTCTTTGCCATCGTCTTCTCGTCCTACCTGGATGGACTTGATCCTAATCGACGCCCGCCCGTAGAGACTGTTGTCGTTTTCTTGAATTACATATTGTTGCCTTTGCAATTCTTTTCGCTTGAGCTCTCTTTGTAAACTTGCTTTCGACTTTCGCAAAATACGTAATTCAGCAGTGTTGTTTGTTAGCTCGGCCTTTTTCGTTAGTGATTCTATGACAGCTTCTTGGGCAGCTAGTCGTTCGATATCGTTCGTAAGGGCTGTGATAGCCTCCGCAAGGCCTAGGTCTCCTGGTGCAGCTTCGTGCACTTCGTCTTCGGCGTCCACAGTTTCATCATCATTATGATCTTGTTCGTCCGACAAAAACTTGTCTTCATCTCCAAACAGATCATCGTCCATGAAAACGCCGATTCTGGATGCTGCGCTTACAAGTCCTAGAGACGCCAAACTGGGCTTCTCGACTTCTTTTCCAGATTGTATTGGACGCTGCTGGTCCAATGAGCCTCTAGCCGAACCATTATCCTGACCCGAGAACAGGCTCGAAGCCCCGTCATCGTTTGCACCAAATAACGATTCACGAAGATCTTCCGCGGTTTGGGGACGATCATCTTCCATAATATTATTAAGTGCCTCCTCTACCGCCTGGACGACTTGAGTATCTGGCACGGGTATCAAAGGCTCCTGATCAAGACTTAATAGTGAATCAGTCATCGGGTCATGATCTAAGTCATCGTCATCGAATAAGGGCGAAGCCATGCCATCATCCAGCGACCGCCGATGGCCCATCAAGGGATCTGAGCTATGGCTACCGTTCGCACTAGCAGTTTTTAGGTCCGAAGCAGAAAGGCCTCGTCTAACTTGGCCATTGGATGTATTTAGCTTTGGGTTGAGCTTCGTTACGGACGGGGGTTTCAACGCATACGACTGCGAAGCGCGAACCAGTGGCGGGTTAACGACTGGTACTGCCTGAGACTGCCGAGCTGGAGGGTTATTCTTGGAAGCCTCTTCCGACGCCAGGGCCTTATAGAAGAGTTCTGACTTTTTAAATGCGTCAAGATATCTGGACTGCATATCTTCGAGCACGGCGCTCTGAGTTCGTAAAACAGCTCGGCGAGCCTTGTAGTACTGTGCTGGAGAAGCTGCTCTTCCAGCGTCTAGAAACTCGCGAATAATTCGTCGTGATTTAGCAGGAACCTTTAGTTCTGCCTTGGATAAATATGCTTGGTCAATCTGAGCGAGATCCATACGATCAGATTCGGTCCAGGGGCCCAAAGTCGAGGGCAGCTGCTCATCATCGGGTCCATCGTCTTCTAGAGGGTTTCGTAGACCATCCACTACTAACCAGAACTGCACCAGAGACATCAGGCCTTGTCTATCCATATACTCCATGAAGTAAGAAAGACCTGATGTGTCGCGTAGTAGTTCAGCCAAGGACGCATTCTCGAGCTTGGAAGATCCGGAAATCGGTGACGGACTGCTTGGCAACGGGACATGTCGTCCATCACCACCTGCTGCTAGCTGCTGAACCCTCTGGTCTAGGAGGCGTTTGCCCATCTCTAACCGACGAAGGTAAATCGGGTCCTGTCCGTTATACTGGGAATCTTTCATTAGCTGACTTGCCACTTCACTTCGAAATCGTCTTGCGTCAGATAAATTGTTAAGTTTGCGAACTGTACGGATGAATCTTTCAAACCGGCGCTCACTGTCTCCCGGAGCGAGTCGCGGGAACGCTACCGACTTAGAACTCTTTGGCGTTGGCGACGCATGCGCATCTAAGGCCGCGCGAAGCTTACGGACAGTTGATCGGTCCTGTAGCATGCTCCGACCATAGTTCTCCATTACTTGGTTCCATGTATCAGGGTCAGATAGGAGTTGCAAGGTGGGAAACAAGACAGCACAAGAGACAATTTCGCGGATGATGCTGAACACGGCACGACTATCCAACAAGTTACTAGGAAGAACTTTTGGTAGGATCTTAGCGGCTATATTCCGCAGATGATCTTGCTGTATTAGCTTCGTATCCGAGTAAGCCAAAGACGCGGCGGGGTGTAGTTTGCCGTCCTTATATTTTGCGGCGATCGCTAAGTCCAATTCTTCGGATTCGGTAACATCACGATTCAGCCTGCGGCCGCGCACCGCTCTCTCAGCATCATAGAAGTCCCGAAAGTGAGTTGTCAATATTGGGACAATCCTGCTTGTCACCACTTCTACCAGGTCGGTCTCGAAGAGGCGGTCCCGTATCCTAGCTAACGCATGTCTTATAGCGTTGTCGACCTCGTTCGCAAAGACCGGGTTCTTGCTTATGTTTGAATACCATGACTTGACAAAGTCTCGTACGATCAGATTGAGCAAATCGTCCAATGCGTGGGATATGGCGGGTGATTCGGAATATAGAGGTGCCTTGATATAAGTCTGTCGAAGTCGTAAGGCGGTGGTTTCTTTACGCCAGGAATCGGCGCCTGCGAAGCTAACAGCATTCGGTCGTGAGGATCTGTTTCGTTGGCTATATGTCGAGCCTCTCGAAGTTAGAAGCAACAGGCAAACGCCCAGGAGGGATACGATGGTGCCAGTGACGAAGGCATATCCTGTCCATCGAATGGCAGGAAACCAGCTGGTTGCATAACCCCATGCAAAAAAGCAGACGACGCCAGCCAAACCGACATCTCTCCCCTTAAGGGCCATACTCGGTTTGAAGTCGCTTAGGTCCCAGCTTCATGATTCGTCCGTGGGGTGATAAGTATCGTAGGAATCGCAGATGACGGCGAGTTGAAAGACAATGGGCTTATCGATTAGAGGTAACACGCAGCTCATTTCATTCATTGGATGAATGCAAGGTTCCGGTTTAAGATTTGAATATAGTAGTGTACATAGGTACATACATATGTATGTAAAGTGAAAGTAAAGCACAGGCCACATAAATACGTATTTGATATACGTGAGTGACGTATTCGTATCCATAAAGTATGTACATAGGTACCTTCATCCATTGAAGTTTGAAGTACATACCAATACTCCCAGATCTATGACTCCAAACCATGGAATAATTATAGATGCCCCCAATAATGTATGAGCACGACGTGTTGTTATATAGGTATCTAGTATGTACATACTTCGGTATGCTGGGGTATCTCCTTTGTTAATTTCATAGTTGCAGCTGCTTGAACAATGTTCACAAGAGCTGAAAACTCTTCTCCCAAGTCCTTTTCAAACCCAAGTGCTTAGGACATTGTTATCCTATAACATCCCTATAGTAAAATAAACGATCACCACAGAGGATCTTCCAAGCGACGAAACAGAGCGACAAATTTCTGTCCATTGTTTCTCTCGACCTTCTTCCCCTCCTCAGTTTCTATCCTCATAACTTTCACGCAAGCATCAGCGTCTTGCTCCTCTTCAGGTACCCTTTCAAAGGAAGGGTGGGCGTCAAGATGTTGCACCATCCATTTATGGAGATCCTCTACGTCCGTAATAGTGTACACGATCCCACCCGGCTTCAAGACATAGGCATACTCGGAGTTTAATGTAGTAGATACGATTCGAGCTTTGTGCTTGCGCTGTTTGAAGTGAGGATCCGGGAAGCAAATGAAGATTTTTGATAGCTGTCCTTTTTTGAAGAAATTAGGAAGAAACTTCATCGTATTTGCCCTTATGCAACCAATGTTCTGAAAATTCTTTTGCTCGGGGTCTTTCGCACGAAGGGCTTTGATACGATCTTGAACGAATTCCGTCACTTGAGATCGGATCTCCATGCCCACAACCAAGGTGTCTGGCATCACGGGGGACAAGGCCACTAGTAGACCCCCAAAACCACAGCCTATATCTACAACCTCGACATCCTTTGTGAGCTTTTTCGGTGGCGGGTTTGGTATTGCTTCGATGTCTTCAGATGTCTGGCGTATATCTGGCTGTGTGTCTGCAACAAACGTTGGAAAGAATGTGGACCAATCCATATCGTCGGGTCTGATTGGGCTACAATAGATAAGCCTTGAGCAATTGTCCAGCAGTAGAAAGGTAGCAAACATACTATGTTAACTTGTGATCTGAGAAGGGATTTGCATGCGCTCGCTGGCGGTAGAATTTCTTCTTGGGCATATTCGTTGTGCCATTTTCTTTCAAAGCTTGGCGGTAGTCTTGCCGCTTCTGCTTTTTATTCGGAGGTCCAGGCATGTTGAAGATGCGCGGCGTTCGACACGGTTCATGAAAATGTGGGAGTAATTGTTGTAATGTTCGAACAATAGTTTCAATTAAAAATAATTTGCAAAGTGAAATCCAAGCTGATAGTGGGGTATTAGCTGAAGAGATAGCTGAAGAAGGCGCCAAGTGGGGGTCCCGGGACGGGTGATAAACGATAAGCCACTATTTTACTCCGGCTAGAGGCTAGAACACGAAGTTTTGGTACAGTACCTAGGTACCTACATAGGTCGTACTGGTCGTAGTTGCTGGGCAACCAAACCCCCCAAATCTGCAGGTGGCAAGGAAAAGGCGGCGAAGCTGAACTTAAACAAAGTCTCCACGAACCAAAAGCCCAGGTGGTCAATCGTAACCAACCAAACTAAAAAGGTAAAGTTCAACATCGAAGTGTATTGAACTTGATTTTTGAATTCTTTATTTTTCAAACTTCAATTCGACAAACCACGCTTTCAGATGCAGACAGTTCGATCTGTCGTCAGTTAGCATTTGCTTCCGCCCGTTGACCGTTGAACTCAACGCGGTCACGTCTTGAACGTTGCTAAACACTGCTACATCGCTACATCGTTACATTGCTACATTGCTTCGTAACGTATGGGCGACTGTCAACACTCGACGTTTCGGTTTTCTTTTACCTATTCATTGCATTTTTTCTCTTCCGTCTTAGCATATTCTTCGTCAACAACTTGAATTACTAGATCAACTTTACCTCTCCCTTAGGCATTATGGCGTCAGTCAACGATTATCACATCACGGCGAATATCGCCCCAGGCACTGGCCGACAGATCCAGCATCAGCGCTCCAAGTCTAATATCCTGAAATCCTTCATCCATAAACGTACCAACTCCGATGGATCACCTTTACCACCAGCAGATCTCCTATCTCCATCAACATCTACCCCAAACTTTCAATACCCACCTAATGAACAGGAGATGGGTAACCCATTCTCTCGCCCGACCGCCCTAGGCGAGATTCCGCAGAACTCCAGATCCCCAACCAAGGGCCAGCCAAGTGCTCCCTCATCCCCAACCAAGAAGGGGTTCGATACCACAAAGCAACCTAAGCAGAACATGAGCAAGCCCAAGAAGACCAAGTCGACTACCAACCTCATAGGCCTTCTAAGCCGCCCTAAGAGCTCGAAGAATTTGAAAGGACAATCTACCGAAGACGAGGCACGATCCAAGCAGAAGAACAAGGAGAATCAACCTCCCCACCCTTCTCAGGACGTGACCCGCCCACCTATTTATGCTCAATTTTCAAGTGGTGCAGTGGAAAGGCAGAGCGACTTAGATCTCGGAAAAGATCAGAATCTTCGCAGATACATCACCAACAGCAATTCTTCGTCTAACATGGGATCAAGTAGTCGATCAACTAAGGAGCGACCCAAGTCGTATCACTCGTCTAACATGCAGTCTCCTGATATGAGATCCGCACCAAGCAGCACGAAGACCTCCAAGTCCAAGATACAGAGAGGTCTTCGAGCATTGACCGGCAGCACTGGGTCACAGAACAGGCCCCTCTCAGCTCAATCCGCCGAGCCCGTACTCGACCAGAAGGATATCGACGAGCACCTCGAGACAATGCTTGAACGACGCAACATTCCCGAGAACCAGAAGCACAAGATGCGGAAGTTAACAAATACCATCAAGATGGAGTTAATCAGACAGGATTGGGCCGAGAGCCGAGGTACCACTGGTCTCAGACCGGATAGTGTTGGCAGCGACTCCAGCTACACTAACCTTGCTCAGATGCAAGAGCAAGAGAAGGCAAAGAAGTCTCGCGGTCGAAGTTTTACCATGGGACGAGGCAAGAAGTCAGACTCCACTTCTCCTGTGAAGAAGCAGAAAGGCGAAGGTTCCATAGGACGGCATTTTCGAAGCAGATCGACGGATAGTGTAGCCAGTGAACGACCCTTGTCTGGTGGATTGGGCTCGGGAAGCGGTATCTTGTCGCGGGTGATGCAGCAAGGTCCTGTAGACTTCGTGAACTACCTGCGTAAGGTGCAGAAGCCAGAGTTGGTAGAGGTCGGCAAGCTACACAAGCTTCGCTTACTGCTGCGAAACGAGACGGTGACTTGGACGGAAGAGTTCATACGACAAGGTGGTATGCAAGAGATCATCGGTCTCCTACATCGTATCATGGAGGTCGAGTGGCGGTATGTTCACCACATAACCCCCTTTTTTTGACCAAGATACTGATCCCCATAACAGAGAAGAGCATGAGGATGCTCTCCTGCATGAGAATCTCCTTTGCCTTAAGGCACTCTGCACTACCGCTCTTGCGCTTCAGGAGCTTCATTCGAACCAAGCAACACTATTCCCGGCCCTTCTGCATATGCTCTTCCACCCTGATAAGAAGGGCCCCAGCGAGTTCACCACACGCAACATCATCACCTCTGTGTTGTTCACCTATATCCAGTCAGCGCCGCTCGTCGACCGCCCAGTTCGCGCCAAGACCGTGCTTGGTCACCTACGTGACCCCGAACAGAAGGAGGAAGATCGGCCCCTCGGTTTCGTTCTCGATATGCGCCGAGAACGTCCGTACCGTATGTGGTGTAAGGAGGTGTCGAACGTCACCAAGGAGGTCTTTTGGATCTACCTGCATCGCATGAACGTCATCTACCTGCCGCGAGACAAGGAGCCCAAGGAAGGCCAAGGCCCGTCAGGAATGGATAGTATGACTTACATGCAGACCTACTTTCCTAGGGAGAAAGCTCCCATCCCGGCCGCTCCCTACGTTGGCGGAGTAGAATGGGATGCTACAAACTACATCGTGTCTCACCTGGACCTCCTCAACGCCATCCTCGCTTGCACCCCGACGGGAGAGGAGCGCAACAGCGTCCGCGGCTTCTTGCGAATATGCGGGTTGGAGAGCAGCATGGGAGCCAGCATGCGCCTCTGCAAGGAGAAGCTCTACCCCAGCGTGCACGAGGCCCTGCGAACCTGGGTCGCGGCCGCGGCCGAAGACGGCTGGGACGTGCGGGATGTACGATACGGCCCGCCTGCCACTCCCGCCACGCCCAAGAGCCCGACCAAGAGGCACGCAGGAGGCGGAGGGGCCAATAACAAGGGCAAGAGCAAGGTTGATGAGCCGCCGCCCAAGATCGACATGCCTCAATTCAACCTTGGGCTAGATGATGCGTCTCCATCCTACCGCGCGGCTGCTCCCGCTGGTAAGACTAGCCAGGACGAAGACAACTGGATCTTGTAGCGAGGGGACCTGGCTTATGCGTTGAGCTGGAGATGATCCAGCGCCGGTGGAGGGGGGGTCCCAAAGTTCCTCCTAACAGGGAAAATGACGGACGCCCCGTAGTTGTGGTTTGGGCTTGGAATCATGGTGCTGACTTGTCCGCTCTTCTTGGCTGCTTGTTCTCGCTTCGAGCTAGAACGCCGCCGAACGGGCCACTGGACATCGGCATTTCTTGGCCGTGTACTGTATTTTCGGGAGTTTTTTTCTTCATTGGTTTGCTTTTCAGGGGGGGGGAAGGAGTTCTCGTTGTCATCATAACATCATGCCCTCATGATTTGGAGGGGGGCCATTTCCATCTTTCACCATCCCTTGGTAATGACGTCCGGTTGGGCAAGGACTTGTGGCTATTCACACCATCACATTCACAACACACACAAAACGCACGCGGTAATGCGGTAGATTGAAACGAAACGATCATGACGCTTATGACTATGACAACACAGCTCGATGAATCAAATGAACTTCCACGAGAGACTGAGCTGCGTGTATGTGATGTGTACCTTGTTTTTGTACTTCTGGCGTTGATTGTGTATTCTGTTCCTTTCTGCGCAGGTTAAGCCACTGGTGCTGCGACTCGTATGATCTCGTGCTTCCCTACCATTTACGTGGCTGAAGCGTCGGGTGCTGCTATAGTCGATCAACCATCTAGGGCCGCCGAATCGGGGTGCCTAAGGCCGCTCAAGGGGCCACTTCACAAGCCTAGGGGCGGTGAAAACCTAGCATGGGCGTCCGAGTACGGCTGACGATATAGCCAGTCCACCAGACACACGAGTCGCGTTGCCGGTGGCTGACTTTACGCTCCATTGGGGCCAATGGCTAGTAATACTAGTAATGAATAATGTCTAATTACCTAACGTTCCAAAGTACCCCATCGTCACGTATGGAATCTTCCATAGACCAGACGAAGGATGGCGTCCCTAGACAAGAGACGACAAGACTAAGCTTAACTAGTTAGTAGTAGCAGTCTGAAACTAACTACTCCGTATGCTTCCGACCGCTATCGGCTAACGTGCGAGGGTATTCACTTCGTCCCATATACTCTTAGGGTGGATACGGTAGGCATTGCCTTCAACTATGCGTAAATTGCATAATCGTGCCGCGTGCTTCTCTGCCGAAGGAACCGACCCACGTCCAGCTTCATACCGCCATCAATAGACCTGGTAATGGCACAAGAGGTTGATCGGCGATAGTACGGGTAGTTTTATCGAGTCGTTACATCACGTAGACCTTCCCGTTATGGGCTATAATATAGCTCATGTTGTAAGTATTGGCGGTCCTATAAGCACATCGATGTCGTATGAATAAGGTTGCCTTCGTCTATTCAGGTTCCAATATGCCGAAACAACGCTTTAGCATTGCGAGAATCCGATGCTGCCCACTCGTGAAGATCTTCAGCGTAGTGTTCGGTCTATCCCGAGTGTATCCGCTGACTGACGTGGTTTGGGCAGGCGTCGAGAGGTTTCACGATAGGCTGGAATCAATGAATAACAAGATGCGCTCAAGAGAAGTTCGGTTTGGGAAGAGATTGCCCGGGCTAATGATCTGCAATGCATACTAGGCCGAAATATAAGAACAAATTAGATTCGATCAGTCCTCGCTGGAATAGTAGCCCGTGGAGGATTTAACTTTGGGGTCATGAGGAGGTCAGCACTATCGAGATTCAATTAACGTAACGTAACGCCCCGAGACCATGATACCTCCTCGTCTTTACCAGGCTAGACCGATGGTATGAAGCGTCTCATCTAAGAGACGTCGCGCGGAGTGGCCGGTGTAGAATATGATAAGTCTTTTCTTGATGCGGAGCCTCAGTTGAAGACGAACCAATGAAATAGGTTCCCGACGAGGAGAAAGCAGATCCCGCAGATGACGGTGCAATGGAAAGGGCATTGCTCCGGTAAAGTGACATTGTATGTATGTGAACCGGGGAATAGAATGCTCTCCGAAGATATCATGGGGTCCGAGTCACTTGGCGAGCTTGGGGTGACAGGCAGGTCTTGTCCCCAGGTCTGCGTAGTGATAGTCTCTGCATGATTCTTTCGGTTTGGGTCACTTTATAGGTGCTGATAGGCCCAGAAGGATGGGTGAAACTCGGGAGGCTAGCCATGGTACGCAGATTTCGCAGCCAATGACTGAGTACCCAATGAATCAATCATGTGTGTCAACACACTGAAGCAGGGAGCTGAACGGTACGCCGGTATCGTACAAAACAGGACCCTGACAGACAACCAGAAAAACTTGAGATCGGGAGAAAGAGGGGAAAGGAAAACGGGGTTGACAACAGGCAGAACCGAAAAAGCCTAGATCAGCTAAGGCATTTAACGATAACTCTGCTCGTCAACGAGCTTGAAGATCATGATAAGGCGGAGTGACCACCGAAGATCAGGTTCCAATTGACGACCTTAATTTCATGACGCATAGCCAATGTATGTGTATGCATTGAACCAACCCAAACCTGTTGTTGGCCAGTGTAAGTCAGGACCGGAGGAGTCAAATGCTCGTTGGAACATTTGAAGTCGACGTGGTTGGTTTGACGGTATGGTCCGAGGATTTATCTATATTGCGTCTCGTGTAAGGGCTCTTTGCCTCTTTGCTTCTTTGCTTCTTTGCATATTGTAAGCCAGCCATATTCAATATGTATTTATTGACGTTTGAGAATTATTAGTACCAGGTTCCAAGTTCCAAGTTGTGTAAAAGTGCCGAGAAGATATATTGGGAATGTCTAGGAATAATGAGAAGTTAAACGAGGTAAAGGATCTAATACTAGTCGGATAGGTAGTTCCAACTCAGGCACGGTTACGTAATTAGCCAATAGTGGATTTGACTTGCACTTGCCAAGTCTAAGGGACGTTTAGATACCACATACGTAACTAACATGATTTAGAGAGAAAAGAATAATTAAACTAGTAGTTGCTCTTCCTTTTCTAGGTAGTACCTTGTTTTTTTCTTCTTCTTTAAACATTGAAGTCCGCTATTCCACTCATAGTCCACTATAGTCTATTCTGATGTATGTAGGAGGCGTAATATATTACCCCGAGCTAGCTGCTTGAAAAGAGTGATATAGAAGCATGTGAAAGACTATAGCTCTAGTTAGAGCCAATGAGAATATCCGAGAAAATTAAATATGTACGCACCTACATACATACCTATGTACCTAAGGTATCTAAGGTATGTTAGTGACACAGGGCGAACTCAAGGCAGATTCAACTAGATTCAACAATATGTTCATCTCAACATGTATCTAAAATCGAGTATGACTTAAGACAGCTTTTATGCATTAGGTAAGTTCAAGAGTGACATCTTGGAACTTTACCCCTCTTAGGTATCACAACCTTGTGTGACGGAGCCTAATCAATCTTATCTAATTAAGATACATGTGTTCTCACTTAATTTAGACGATGACATAGGTACTGGTGGCTTGAGCCTACATCTCCGCCACCTGCTAAGTCAAGTTAGTCTATTCCATTCTTAGCTCCTTGCCTTAGGGCTTTTAGACCGGGGTGTGGGCGGCGTCTTGGCACGCATAACTTATCCCTGGTCTAGAGCTCAACTTTTCCCACCTTACCACCTTACGACTTACCCAGCCATACCGAACCGGCGAATATCGCTTACCCATACCACTTGTAATCGGGTCTTCGTCATCACACTGCTGCTCCTATCGAGGATCGAGAAAGGCTTTTCCGAAGTATTAGTGAAAAATACTTACTTTACGGTAAACTATCGGCCCTTCCGACAGGAAATCCCCCCGTTGAACGTGAGCATTATCATCGTTATCTTCATCATCACCATCAAATAGGTTATCGAATCAAGAAACCGGTTTGCGGTTTGAGGTTTTGCGCCTTGCAGCAGAAGGCAGGAATTCTCCCTATTGCACACACCATTATCCAATATCAAACAATCGCCATCCACTAGAGCTGTTCCAGTGCCTACACAGTACAAGTGCCACTCCACATCTGCGAGACCTTGCAGAGCCCTGCCAGTTCTGTCGTGCCAGTCGCGCGCCGTTTAGCTACCAGTTCCGGCAGCGCAAGTTCCAGCGGCTACCGTGTTAGTGGCCCACTATTATCAATATCAACATCTCCATCAAACTACCTGCAAGCCGTGCCGCTCCGAGAGACCAGCGAGAGCCCACCGAGCCAGTTCCTGTCACCTAAATCGCTGGGACCTTGCCGGTTTTTCTTGTGCCGACGAATCCCAGGAGCTCGGTTGGCACTGCTAGGACTTGTGCACAAGACCTGAGAGCTGACAACCAAATTTGTCCGAAATGTCAATAAAGTATGTATGAGTTTCTCTTGTCTATTCTATTCCTATCGACCTGAGCCTCGAACTAGCCCTTGGTCCTCGTCCTCATCCTCCCTCCCCTTACCTAAACTCCTCTTTCCCCCTTCTCTCCCATCCGCGACTTCTAGGATGTGATATCCGTCTTTATCCTCCCTGAGAGCCTCGCTCTTCATTCTACGGCTTTGCATGCGCAACCAAGCTTGCGCCGTTCGTCTCCTGTCGTCATAATGGATTACGGGCTTCACGACCAGCATGCGTCGTACATCCTTAGCCAGAGCAACCGGGGTGAGGAGGACACTAACTTGGATGCTAGCTGGGTCATGCTGTCTCGGGCCGGGGAGATCGAGCCTCTGCCGCATGAGACTATCCTACACAGGACAAGAGGCAGGATAACTCTCAGCATAACCGCCCCGAACCAACCAGCCGACATCCCTCCTCTCAACATTAAGAGCGAGAGTGGCACGGCATACATAACGAACCAAAGGGTAAGCGGTAACACCATGTGTCACGATGTGGGAGTTGAGTGTCGGGTTAACATCTACCCTTAGTTGATCTATTTACCATCCAAGCCTACAGACCAATTCAAATCTTTTTCGTCTAAGATATTAGGCTGCCAGGACAGTCGTATGTGCTCATCGTGGATCGGACCTTGGTATTGGGAGGCTCTTGTGAGACCAGTACCTGACGGAAATATTCCGCCGGAATTTCCAAGAGTGAATCTGAGATTGACATTCAAGGACGGCGGCTCTAGCGAATTTGAATCGAAATTCGTGGAGCTCAAAGCACGCCTTCACCACGCGGCACAGATTGCGGAGGAATCGGGCCAGAGCAATTGGGCACAGGCGGTTCACGATGAACAGCTACCAGAATATAGTGGTCCTCAGGGTGGCGATAACCCTGGCCAAGTAAGCGAGGTGGCTCGACGAGCAGACGAAGCAGTTCGAGAACAGCAGGGCCACCAGCAAACTCCGGACGAACCCCCACCAAACTATGACGAGGCTCAGGCTCAGGCGGTCAACATGCGCTTCGACGAGCAAATGCGGGAAGACGCAGAAAGGGAATAACGAAGTCGGCTTATGAGCCACTATAGAATTTTGAAGCCGTCGACAGATGCCGTTGACGAATTCGGTTACCTAAAAAATCCATGGCTAATGGGTCTTACGGAATCGATACAATGAGAATTTGATACCCCTGCCACTGAAAATTGACATTTCGGTGTGCTAGCGTAGTTACTATCTACGTGTTTGTATCTTGGTCATATTCTAAGCGCTATTGAGTCAATAGACTCATAACTTAGAACGTGACAAAGCCAATGTTCGAGGAAAGTGAAGATATGAAAAGAAAAGAAAGGGGATTTATATCTATCTACACATCAAGAATAATAGGCGGAATATATTGTGTTAATGCGAATACCTGGCCAGTTGTGCTGTATTGAGAATGTCTAAGTTTATGTTTAGGACCTTGGTCAGCTTGGTATACTAGGGGATGCGGCTGGTCGGCCGCCTGGCTATAGCTTACCTCCCCTGCTGAACTTTCGGATTTGTAGACTAGGTAGGTTAAACCATACTATGCAAGAGCAATAAGAAATTAAACCAATGAGGTAAGAGAATAGTGATCCGATGGAATATCTAGATTATAACATTTCCGGATATGTTAATGAAGGGTGAAAATTAAATAAATATTTCTCTATCCCGTACCGAATTGACTATGTCGTAGCTTCCACTCCGATACATGTATTTAAGCATAAGGTTTCGAGGACGGAGGGATCGTGTTCGAATCACGTGATGCGAGCTCATAACCGCGGCCAATCAAAATGGCTCAATTGGTGACGCTCTATTTTTCTCAGTGCCAACGTTTTTCGGAGACCGCATTTCATCACCAACCCTCGTTCATCCCCGAAAGCAAGCAAGGCATTAAAACCGCCCGACATCCGCTCCGAGCACAATGGGTATCTGGGACAGCATTCAAGACCTCGTCGAGGCGGTAACGCCATGGACCACCGCCGAAGCCGAGGCACCAGCTGAGGACAATGTACGATTTCCCCCACACGAGAAAGCCTGAGCCCGAAATTCCACCACATTTCCAGATTATAGCTTGCAACTTGCGGCCCGCGAGCTCTTACAAGCCTCATATTCCCATATCTCTTGTTTTTACACGTACTTCGATTCGTGGAGGAGGTCGGCTAATCGTTCATTAGGACTCTCAAGAAGAGGAGGCCGAGGAGGAAGAAGAGGAGGAAGAAGAAGAAATCGAGGATCCCAAGGAAAAATTCGAGGAAGGTTCGTTTTATTCACTATATCTGGCGCATACGGCATATTCTATTCGAAACTTCGAAACGACTGCTTGAGACGATATTTATCGCGCAAGCGCTATACCACTAAATACATAAATCGCACGACGTCATTGGATATTGGCTGACGACTCCCTTCACAGAATGCAAAAACTCCAAGCAGTGCTCATCTGTCAAGCACCACTTCGACGAATGCGTTGAACGTGTCACGAACGCCTCAGATGACGACGAGGGCAAGGAGGATTGCGTCGAAGAATGTAAGAATCGCCGTATCTTGGACTGGCGCTGGCCTATCCTCTCATTAAGGAGATGCCTCGGGCTTGTTATGCGTTATATTTACGAATCATAAACTAACGTGGCTTTCTGCCTTCCAGTCTTCCATCTTGCGCACTGCGCCAGCCAATGCGCCGCCCCCAAGCTCTGGTCGGTCCTCAAATAAACGACGCAAATCCGATCCGGAAACCGCCGGCACCATGACGATATATTCGTGGAGCTTCTAGAACGATGGTGCGAGTGGGTTTTCGATCTGGCAACCCAGCTACCATTGCGCGACCCCTGTCGGATGGTCAAGCGGTGGTGGTTCTGTAACACGGTTTGCGGCTCATGCGGATCGCATGCGGCTGGGGTACCTATAACCGCCTGCTCTATGTACCATAGACTGCATTATCAACTATAAAGAAAATAGATCTCTGTTCCTAAACTCTTCTAGCCAAGTTTATCTTTGCTTTCCATTGTTAGATGGTTTACTTATAACCATCATAGATAGCGTTAAGTGAACGTGCATAACCCCGAGGTCTGTCAACGAATTACATTTAATATCGTACGAAACATATTTGGGGATACATTATACATGGAGTACCTAGATATCTAACATGTCTTGCTTATCAGAGCTCGTATAATACCTACCTACCTACATATGTATGTGGTAAATAATACCAATTGGCCACAT
The DNA here is from genome assembly GCA_022836615.1 of Annulohypoxylon bovei var. microspora. Taxonomy (NCBI): domain Eukaryota; kingdom Fungi; phylum Ascomycota; class Sordariomycetes; order Xylariales; family Hypoxylaceae; genus Annulohypoxylon; species Annulohypoxylon bovei. Next base: position 97,927 of record MU405262.1, on the reverse strand, counting down.
TTGAGAACCCCTTTTCATAGTCACATTCTAGAGATACGACCCTAATAGTAAGAATATCTAAGTAGCATGAAGACAATGTGTAATGAAACCGTAGGCCTAGTTTACTCAATGTGGTTTCATTTTATCGAATTGGATGCATATAGCCCATCTAGAGTATAACCCCAAGTACTATCTACTTTTAAGGGGTTGTTTCGGTACTTATAATCAGTCTCTTCAAGGAGTGTTACATGTATTCCCCTATAATCAAGCAGATCGTGACGCACAACGAGCACACATGTCAGAAGAACGACCGAGAGAGACTCATTAGACGTCAAAGATGGCCCGATTATACGCCAGGTCACGAGCGGGCTACACATTTGGGGGTTGCAATGGCATAAACTCTTCGAGACTCAAAAAGAGTTGGAGGGTTATGTTACACGGAAACGGTGGCCAGATACGGTAGGTGTGCCCTGACTATTATCCAATCAAAGTTCTGACGAAGCTCGTTAAGAGTTGAGTCTGTTTGTGGCTGAAACGCTATAACTTTACGGCTATTATCTTGCTTGCGCTTGCCTCATAGTTTCCCAACTTCAGACGCACCTTTCCATGCTGGCGAAAGAACCGGGTGATTTATGGAGTACCTAGATATGTTACTAACCAAATCGGTCTATCTGTTCGTAGGCTCCACCTATCAAAGTTGAAGGTTTTCTCCCGTCTCTTCTTCATTAGGAAAGCATCCCTGTGTTGGTTGCCTTCAATACTGGATATACCCCTGTCCTGGATGGCCTCGTTGCTTTTGTCATTGCAAAACAACCCAACTGGCTTCAATAAGTCTCCCTTCATATGCTTAATATGAGACGATTATACGTAGACGAGATGCCTAGGTAAATTCTTCTTAGGCGATAGTTTGTTATTTTCTCTTATCATGGTACCACATTGTATCTCTTAGCCAACTTTTCATTTTCTTCCGTTACTTCGTCAATCGTTTGTGGTCTTCTGTTGTATCTGGTTCGTTTTTTTACACGATGCGAATTTGAAACATCGATCCGATAGATATTCCCGAGCGGTAGAAATTATATTGTCTAATAAAAGACGCCACGATATTCGATATTCGACGAAATTTATTCACTCCAGCGGATAGTAGTAGTAAGTCAGCTGGGCTGGCTGGTTGGACATTTGGGGGTGTTCTTGGAAGATCGACGCGGGGCGGCATTCGGCTAACCGAAGCTATCTGATACTCTGTCTGCGAAGATAAGGAAAAATACCTAAAAAGTCAAAGACATCCAGTCGCAGGGAGGATCAAAAGCTACCGCGGGACGGACGGGAACATAGAGGCTCATAATGTCTCGCAGTAGCCGCGAGTCGGCCAAAGATGTGGCTATAACACCTACGAGCAACGACTACGACGACGACGACGACGCTATCGCTAAGAAGGCACGCGACGAGTACGCCCTCAATCCCATAGGCACCGGTTCGTCCGGCAAGAACTCGCGCATCAAGGGTGGCCACTTGCGTCTAGCTTCCGGCTCAACCGACATCGATATCAACGATCTGGCAGGCATTGCCAACCGGTCGCAGGAGGAACTAGAAAACGCTTCGATCGAGAATGGCGATCGCGGGAGCATCACATACAAAGTGTACAAGAGACGGTGGTTCGGCCTCGTACAGCTTACGCTGTTAAATATCATCGTCAGCTGGGATGTAAGTTGTTGTCTTATGTAATTATCTGCATCTCATTGCAGCTTCTACGCCGCAAGATATGGCCCCCATAGCGAAAAGGCCGCGAGATCTACCAATCGGTAGCTGTCATATCGCACACCTTTTCGTTATTACTTTGTTATTCGTTTCTTCTTGCATCGCAGCCTTGCCTTGGCAAGATGTAGTGCTACTCTCCCGAGCATACTTCGCTGCTACTTTAATATATCCAACAACCAACATCCAACATAAAATGATGCGATAAGTTGGCTAACACCTGAAATCCTTTAGTGGCTGACCTTCTCGCCCGTCTCGCAAAATGCGGCCACATACTACAACACCACCGAGTCCGCCATCAACTGGTTCTCGACGGCCTTCCTGTTCTCCTTCGTCGTCATCTTCCCCGTCACTATCTACGCCTTGCACTGGGGACCTAAGCCGTCCATCATTGCCTCAGCCGTGCTGATCCTCGCCGGCAACTGGATCCGCTATGCCGGTTCCCACTCCCGCGATGGAGGGATGTACGGTGTCGTCATGTTCGGCCAGATACTGACCGGATTGGCCCAGCCTTTCGTGCTTAGCGCCCCGACACGGTATTCCGATATGTGGTTCACAAATAGGGGTCGTGTTGCCGCTACAGCTTTAGCTAGTTTGGCGAATCCTTTCGGCGCCGCGATCGGGCAGCTCGTCGTGCCGTTCATGGTCTCGGGACCGGCCGACGTTTCCAATGCCGTGCTCTATGTCTCTATCATCGTACGTCCCTTTCACGCTTTTTTCTTCTCTTGTAGTGATTATACTGACCCAATGCCCAATATTAGTCTTCCGTAGCCGCGTTGCCATCCTTCTTCATCCCGGCCGCACCACCCACTCCCCCGGGCCCTTCAGGCTCTACTCCCAAAGCGTCGCTGCAAGACTCGCTACGCCTCCTTAAGTCCCTCGAGATCTGGCTGCTCCTGATCCCGTACGCGGTGTACGTCGGCTTCTTCAACAGCATCTCCTCGCTGCTCAACCAGATCATGCTTCCCTACGGCTTCTCGTCCGACGAGGCCGGCATCGCGGGCGCCCTGCTCATCATTGTCGGGCTCGTCGCCTCCGCCGTCTCCAGCCCGATCCTCGACCGCACGAAGGCCTTCCTCTTCGCCATCAAGCTCGCCGTGCCCATCATAGGCCTGTGCTACCTCATCTTCATCTGGATGCCCGCCACCCGCGACATCGCCGGCCCCTACGTCGTCCTCAGCATCCTCGGCGCCGCTAGCTTCTCCCTCGTCCCCGTCGCCCTCGAGTTCCTCTGCGAGCTCGGCCACCCCATGAGCCCCGAGTTCACGTCCACGATCGCGTGGGCCGGAGGGCAGCTGCTGGGCGGCATCTTCATCGTCATAAGCGACGCCCTGAAGGCGGGCGACCAGGCAAACCCGCCGCAGAATATGGACAACGCGCTCATCTTCACCGCGGTCGTGGCGCTTGTCATCGTGCCCCTGCCGTTGGTCCTCGGCCTGTTTGGGCGCGCGGATAGGCTGGTCATGAGGAGGGTTAGGAGTGACGAGATGGATAGGGAGAGGAGCAGCAGCAGCGAAGTTACTGTTAATGTTAATGTCGACGGGGATGAGGCGGTGGGGACCGCGGTTTAGGAGATGCTGCTCGGAACTTGGTTCGGCAAATGAATGGCATACGATGGCATGGTTCGTGTGCTGGCTAGCTAGCGAAGGCGCACATGCCATGTTACTAGGTACTCTAGCGTGATGGGATTATGCGGAATCGGATGTGGGATATGGGATATGGGTAGGACACGAGCCTCTGAACCCATGAGGAAGGACTAGGGATTTTTTTTCGGTTGCTTGTTTGGGAACTGGTTCGCGTCGACGATGATGCGAGGCGGTCCGGAGATGTTTTATATGTTGTTAAATACCTTTTTCTTCTGCGTATGGGTTTTAAGGGATGGGATTATGGATGGAAGATGGGCGGATGGGTGATATCCACGCGTTCATGTCTAGGTTCACGTATATTGACGGATGCTATTTATGTAGGTATATACCCGTGTCGTAGTGCGAATAGATACAATAAATGCGCCTGTAAATATATTTGTTGTTGGAGAGCCTGTAGTCTCGATGTTGGACATATATGTGTATATCTGCTCTACATATCACAACACCGTGCTGAGTGAGTATCATGCTGAATGGTAGGTATGTATATGTATATATAAACGCAGCGCAATGTCTTTATAATAATTAACCCGGACTAAGCTTCGGGGGTATATACGATATAATCACATAAGTGCTAGGTAGGACAAGTTAGAAACATCCCTCATAAAGCTACTACTTAGCAGCATCCCCTTCGCCAAGCGCAACCTCCCAAGCCGTCCTCAGCCTCTCCAGCTCCTCCCAGCACCTGCGTCCATCGTTCTCAAACTCAGCCCTCTTCTCCTCGGTCAGGTCCTGCGCATCCCACTTACGTCCGGCGGACCTCTGCAGCACGCCTACTCCATCATCATGCTGTGGACCCTGGGGAGTCTCGACATTCCCATCCCAGCCCCAGCCGTCGACCTCCGATTTCTTGGGCGCAGCGTGGCCGGCGCGGGTAGCGCTCGAGCCCCATTTCACACGATCGGCGCGCAGGAAGTCTAGGGTCTGCTGGTCGGCCAGGGCGAGCCAGGCGGTGGCGCAGGCGCCGAGGTAGGGCTCGACGGGGTGCCAGGGGGAGCCGAACCAGCGCGCGACGTACATGGCGGCGTAGTAGCCCCAGAACAGGATCCAGTGGAGGGGGAAGAGCGGTGTACACACTACGCCCGGGTGCGTGAGGTAGAAGCGCGGCTTGATGGGCTTGTCGGCCGCGGCGGGCGAGGCGAAGTACGGGGCCGATGCCTTTTGCACGTCGGGCAGGTTCGCGGTGAGGCAGATGAGATCCGTAATCCGCTTGCTGCTCTCGTAGGGCGGGCTTCGGCGCCGCGCTTGGAAGTCGTCGAACCTGAGGTGCTCGTGGCCGGCATCGATGGTGCTTGTCCAGATAACACGGCCTATAGGCTCGTCTGGCTGCGAGCGACTCAGGAGTGGCAGTAGTTCGTGTGCGAGGACATAGTGTCCGAAGAGGTTGGCAGTGAAGACCTCGGCCAGCTCAGGTGGTTGAGCTTTCAGATCGGCAGCGGAGCCTCCAAGGAGCTTATGCTGGTCTAGTACAGCGGCCGGCAGGGTTTTCTTGAAGGCAGGGAATGTACAACTTTGCACGAGCCCGACCTGGAAGAATTGCTTTGCGAATCCGAACCAGTCGAGACCAGACCAGCCACCAATTCCTGCGTTGAAGAGAGCAGCATCAAGACGAGGTATCGTTACATCGTTGATTAAGCCGGTCGGATCGCTCACTTTACCATGTACCAATTGCTTCGCGGCGCCGTATATTGATCGAAGGTTACACAAGTCGACCTGAATACTAAGGATATGAACTCTCAAGACGGCAGTTTGGGGATCATAGTCAGAGCCTGCTCGTGACCGAAGCTGTTTTGAGGTAGAGGCTGTTTCTTGCAAGTGGGTGCGCAGGGCGAGGACGGTGTCGCGAGACTTGGAGACTGAGCGGGTCGTGGGTATGAGGATTAAGTGCGAGGATAGAGATCGTGAAGCGAGGAATTCGTCAATGATTCGCTGACCGATACCAAGACCGACACCACTATATAGTTCTTCATCTAAGACACAATAGTCCCTCATCTATTTGAAAAGGGGCGCATACCTATTAGCTCCTGTTAGTAGGACGAAGAATTGTTCGTGGCTCGCGGCTCCTGCCCATGGGGTCGCCATTGTCGATTAGAGAGTTTTGGTGATGTCGTTCCTAACCAAGCTGAGTTTAGAATTCCAACACAGAAATCAGAAAATGTGGTTGTCAACTCGTTTCCATAATGACACGCGGTAGGTATCAAGTGTGTATAGGTACACATGTGCTGTTACATAGGTATGTGATATGGCGGGTAAATTAAGGCGGTGAAAGCTGGCGAAATATGGAATTGGCAGGTGGAAGTGGTCGATCTTAGATCACGGAAGGCGGAAACCCTGACGCGGGAGTTCGCAGAGTGGAGTCCGGTAGCGTAGTAGTGCATTCGTGAATCCGAGCATGATTTCCATTTCCATCTTCTAGAAGATCATGAGACTAATATGACAAGGTCCGTCTTACGATCTCTTCCAAATTCATGTTATCTCTTCCGTTGACGATATTCTGGGGTATTGTTGACATCGATCCAGAAAATAGAATGATGTGCTGGAGCTCGTCATGCTAACGCCAACGGATCCCCGTGCGCAACTCGTGGTCAGTATGTCATTGGATACCATACCTTGCTTGTGTAATGAGCTGGTCTCATTTGCTTCGAAGCTTATGAGATGGGGAATTTCCAATATAACCATCCAATGCTATCAGGGCTGTAGTACAAAATGTACTAAATATACTAAACAGACGTAATCTTGATAGGAGCAGGTACGATGAATGATATACATATAATGCTTAAGTGGACTTACTTAATCAGGCCGTCTTACTATGTCGAATCCGAAGCTATTCCAAAGTGGTAAGGGTGAAAGAAAACCCAGGGCAAGCGATAATAGTAAGGTACTCATTTCCGATGTCTTAGAAAAAATATGCCACCTGAGGCAATATGTTAAAGAGATAAGCCTCGGGTGATTACCACGAGATAAAATAAAATTGAGTCTTAAGTTCAATGTTAAGGGTTGGATCGCTAGGGACTGTTCCTTCCCTTCCGTGCCTTACATCTGCGCAGGCAAGCAAGCTGATTATTATTAGACCGGAGCGTCATCTTCTTGTTCCTTCACTCGTTCTTTTCTTCTTTTTTTCCTCCCTTACACCATAGCCTTATACACACAACCTTCAAAACTTACAGCACTAGGTACCGTCTAGTACTATTTATTTTCTTGTCTCGAAGAAAATCGTTGCTGCTACAACAATACCCTAGTCGAACTACGAACTATTAGTTCGCAATCTTATCAGCATCAGCTCAATTAAAGACGCGATCGCGCCGAACTTTATTACTTACTATCATAAACTCCACTTTCACCAACATCGTCGACTCGTCAAACTTTCAACGATGCACAAGATACCAGTAGACTTGACCATGGCCTGGTACCCGCATACCCTCCAGACTGGCTTGTTCCCAGACGGCATTTGGAATGTGATTTCATGGATCGCATTCTTTTTTGTGCGCACCAATCCGATGTCCTCCACCCTAGACGACTCTACTAACTCCCTTTACTTAGAAACTGGCAAGCTTAGCCTTCGTCGTCCCTGTTATGAGCCTTATCGTCTTCGATTTCTGCCTTTGGCTTTGGCGACTGAACCGACCGCAACCTAATGACATCTCGGAACCTAGTCGCATCTCACGTAGGGGTACCGAACAGAGAACACACTTAGCAGCATCACCGAATGGCACTAGCTCTACAACAGCCCTTGCCTCCGATCCATCCGCGAGTCAGAAACGAACCGTCCGCTCGGGACACGCTTATGATTAGCGACAAACTACACAAATCCCTATAGCACTATAGATGACGACAATAATACATGGCAAAACATAAATCTATTTTTGTTTCTCGGGTTTTGACTACGAAATTTGGGACAGTACTTTGAGCAAGTCGCTAGTCACTCCCATCGCCGTTACTTCTCCTCCAGCACCGGCACCTTGGATGATGAGCGGGTTTGCTCCATATCGCTTGGTGTAGAAACTAATAATGTTATCGCTTCCCTTAAGACCCGCGATCGGGTGCGATTTATCGAATGTTCCAAGACCGACTTTAACGGACTTGGTAGCCACATCGATACTGCCTACGAACCTTACTACCTTGCCTTGCTTCTCTGCCGCGATCTTCGTTTCCTCCATCTGAGAGTCGAACTCGGGTAGTTTCTCCAAGAATTCGTCACCGCTCGCGACAGATTCCAACTCCTTTGGGATTAAGCTCTGTACTGGGAAAGATGTGGGCGATTCAACAGGCAGCCCAGCTAGTCGCGCAAGTATTGTTAATTTCCTTGCAACATCGAGACCATTCAAGTCATCCCGAGGATCTGGTTCCGTGTAACCCAATTCCTTTGCCTTCTTGACTTCGGCCGACCATTGTCCGCCTGACCCCTCGAGTGGAGCGAACGAGTTGAAGAGGAAGGACATGGTGCCACTGAATACACCCTCGATCTTGGTCACCTCATCGCCAGTGTCCACTAGGTCCTTGAGTGTCGAGATAACTGGAAGGCCGGCTCCGACAGAGGATTCATGGTACACCTTAGCTCCAGAAGTAGCGGCGGCCGTGAAGATATCCTGCCATAACTTGTACGATCCCGAAAAGGCCTTCTTGTTAGGGGTGACGATGCTGATGCCGCGACTCAAAAAGAGAGGGTAGTTGTCTGCCACATCTTGAGAACTGGTATTGTCTACGAGGATAACCTTCGAAGGTGCCGCAGCTAGGTAATCGGCTACCTGCGGTAGGCTTAGAGGAGCTTTGGTCGAGGTGGCGAGCTCTTGGAGAGCATTATCGATCTCGATAGCAGAATAGTCGGCATTGAAGAGGGCTTTCTTGCTGGTTGAAATGTAAGAGAGGCTCAACTTAGGCGTAGGTCGTCGTTTCGATAGGACCTGTAACTGTGAGAGGAAGCATTTGCCCACCCCTCCGGCGCCTGTTTGACAATACATGGATTAGCCAATTGAATTGCCCTTTAAATTTGTCCGTGGTAGTGGTGATTTACCTATAATAGCAACGAAGACCTTGTTAGTAGAAGCCATATTTCCAACCAATTCGAGTTGTGTCTCTTTGAATGCGAATTTGAATCTTGCTCTAAAGTTTGGCTGTATATATTTTTGCGTGCTTTGGACGTGGGGTAAATTTCTGAAGTTAAAGACCGATCGCGGGGCATTTCAAGGGGCAAACATGCCTAGAAATATAGTGGAGCAATGGATTGGACACGGGATTTGGAAGCTGCAAGCAAGCCTTGCTGGGAACCGCATTTTAGCTTCCTGCCTTACCTCATGCGCTCACTTTCAAACTCCAGCTAACACTATTTTGTCACACCGCACGGGAATAGCGACTTCTACTTCTTTTCCTTTATCTACTTAGGTACACCTACGCATTCCTAGGCTACTCCACTTCCTACACATACAACCAACTTTATTCCCCATATCGCCTCTTCTCGGTGTTTGCTCCCCATCCACAATGCCGCAGGACCCGAACCTCTACGGGCGACGCCCCGCCAAACGGCAGAAGAAAGAGATCCCGCTCTCTAGCTCCCTCGACTTCGCTTCCCAGCTCACCTCCCTACTCTCAACTTCGGCCTCTGACCCGGCGTCTGCGTCATCCTCGGTAGCTGCCGGCCGCGCCCGCCCGTCGAAGGTCAAGGACGACATATTCTCAGTCAGGGCGAAGCGGAAAGCGGGATATGCTGCTGCTGCAGTAGACGGGGATAATGGAAGTGGGAGTGGCAGAGGTGCTAAAGATGGGAAGAAAAGTAGGGATAACGATAGAGACACCGCAAAGATCTCGCTTAAAGAAATCCGCGGCACCGAGGACGAGAAGCAGGACCTCGCGCGCGCGCGCCGCAAGATGGAAGAAAAGGCACGGTTATACGCCGCCATGAAGCGCGGGGACTACATCGCAAAGGAGGGCGAGGCCGCGCCGCTCGTGGACTTCGACCGCAAGTGGGCCGAGAAGCATCCCGAGGACGACCCGGACAATAATAACAACTACTCGAGCTCCGGCACGGACGACGACTCGGAGGCGGAGGGAGAAGACGCCGCGAGCCGGGAGCTCGTCGAGTACAAGGACGAGTTCGGGCGCACGCGGCGCGCGACGCGGGCCGAGGTGGCGCACATGCAGCGGCGGCGCCAGCGCGTCGAGCTCGGGGCCGCGGAGCTCGAGGGCATGGCCGCGCGCCCCGTCAAGGCCCCCGCGAACCTGATCTTCGGCGACGTGATCCAGGCCGCCGCCTTCGACCCCGAGGACGCCACGTACGCCAAGATGGAGGACCTCGCCGCCAAGCGCGACAAGGAGCCCACGCCCCCGCCCGATACCCACTTCGACGGCGGCGCCGAGATCCGCACCAAGGGCGTGGGGTTCTACCAGTTCAGCAAGGACGAGGAGGGGAGGAAGGGCGAGATGGGTGCCCTGGAACGCGAGAGGGAGAACACGGAGCGGGTGAGGAAAGAGAGGGAGGAGGCGAGGGAGAAGAGACGACGGGAGATCGAGGAGCGTAGGGCGAGGATTGGCGCGAAGCGCGCGGAGAGGATGGCGGATAGCTTTTTGGACGAGTTGGCTGGAGAGATTGGGGGTGCTGTTCCTGGTGGTAAGGAGAAAGAGGCTGATAATAGGGGAAAGGGGAAAGAGGTTGTGGATGAGAAGCTCCTTTCGTAATAGCACATTCCTATCTTTTTTTCCAGGCCTGCGGAGAGCTAGATAGAAGACAGTTGAAGTTTTGAGTTTTGCGAAGAATCAAAGATACCCCTTTTTATTATACCTGGAAGCCATTACAAAGTACCTTGGTATAATTTAATAGAATCCCTTAAACAAGAGAAATGAAAGCATACGCAGTCAGGTGAATGAATAGATTACATAACAAAACTGAAAACAATGGCGTTTAAACTTGTATTGTAAATACCACCTCATAAATCGTATTTGTACACTAGATCCTTAGATCACTACCCTTCATCTGATCCCCTACATATATTCAAAGCCATCGTTCAACTATCCGTGCTAAGAAACCGACATTTCTTACATACAGCGCCCAACTCAACTTGTTCCCCAACCACCTCATCACGGGCTCCACCGCCAAAACATATTCACCAAATTCAACCACATACCCGTACACATCCCACCAGACACGCAGACACTCATCTCAATGAAGCTTTGTCCGAAATATTTAGCGTTCGTACTACATAGTTAAGGTATCGATAGGATGCTATATATATGATATATCTTTATAAACCCAACACCCCCCAATATTCCGAAGGAAAAATAAAAGCATATGCAGATCATATTAACAGCGTAGGCCCTTGCTCGGGCTCTTAACGAGGCACAAGCATATCCCCTCCTGTCGTATACCCAAACGCCGTGTTTACCCCCCTGACGCGCCGCGGATAAAGTGTCAGTAGAGTATAGATCGACGACGATGAAAAAGAAAAGAAAATGGTATGGGGAGAAATTAACCGCTCGTCCTTTTGATGACATAAACCAAAAACCAAAAAACGGTAACCCTTGAGAGCCCGTAAGCCCGTGAGCGAAGCTGCTCCCCTGAACGCCGGAACATGATATGCGCCGTCTCGCGAGACAATGGATGCTATGTACAATACCTAGATAAATCCCCACTTTCGCTCAAATACATTTGGATATTAAGAGACAAGAAATTCTAACGCTACACATATTTTTTCCGGCGTTCAAGAGAGCCACCATATACAACCACAATCGCTCATATCGGTGCCTTTGGCACTGTTGCGGGTTCCTATGTAATGTTCGACGGCGCTTCGTTTCGAGCCGCCTGATTCGTCGTAGCCCCCCTCGTCTTCATTGATGTAGACATCGACGAAATTCCCGTTAGAATCCTTAATCGGGACCGGGTTTTGATTATCACCAAGGATTTGATATTGGCGGCACCACGGCTTGACTGTCGTAGAGCCAGCATTGCGACGCTCTTCTACCTTGACCACCCGCGGATACGGGGGTGAAGGCATCGAAGGGGTACCGCTGGGCATAGGAAGGCCGTTATCGAAGCCACCAGTAGCTACCGAAGATGATGAAGCGGCCGTGGTACTAGGAAGGCCGTCAGAGACCGAAGTAGTCGATTGGAGGTCATTGACGAAAAGCGCCCGTGAGAGACTAAAATCATTTTCGACGTTTGCGGCAGCTCCCGAGGCCCCCGTAGTAGGTGTCGCGGAAGCTCCACCTGAAGCACTATCGCTCGAAGATGTCGTCGGGGTACTTGTCATCGGACCCGGATCGATCGGTCGGCTGAAGCTGTTGTTCTGGCCCGCATAAATAAAGGCCTCCAAAATGGTGTTATCCCAATGACAAACCCACGGCTTATCGCCAGGCTGGGCCATAACACCCTTACGTTTAGCGTCGTTGCCACCAAACATCATTCGGCGCCGATTTGAATTTGACGAGGGAGATGAGGAAGGACCCGAACTAACTGTTAGGAATGGCTCGGGTATGATGGCGGTTTTATTGTAGGAAACCTCAAAATTCCACGCTGGACCTCGGGGTGCCTCAAAAATGTCGCTGACGAGCCTCATTTTTAAATCAGTTAGATCAGGCGGTTGTACACCGTAAGTGAAAAAATTGTTTTTCAGACTGTAGGTCTCGTTATAGGAGAATCCGAAGGAATAGTCAGATATGTTTTGTTCATCAGGTAGTTTCGTAACATTCATGTTGAGCTGGAAGAAGGTGAGATCGCAGCTCCATGCCTGAGCAAGCGTCGGATCGGTGAAGCACGTATTAGATATCCGATTATTCCTACCCAAAAGCATAGAATACATCCCCGTAGGTAGGGCAGGTAAATCAGGAGGCAATGTACTAAGTGGTTGTGTATCCCAACTGCTTGGAGATTGTACTTGGGATGGCGACCTATTCACAAGTTAGCATTAAAAGCCGGAAGAGTGTTAGAGGAAAGGAGCGAGTCCTTAGTGGATCTTTAAAAGTCCTTACCTATCAGGAGGCCCCCCTTTCTTAAAATGAGGGTTCAGTAGTGTGCCGATGACAGCCCCGAGGATTATTCCCATCAAGACGAGCACAATAGCTGCCAGAATGATGGCCCAACATGGAACGATACCCCAGACCCTCCTTTTAGCGGTTACTTGCCAGTCCTTCATTGATTTTTTCTCATTTGCTACTTCTTGGTCCGACCGAGTAGTAGCAGTTAGTTCACGTTGGCTATTATCAGATGTGAAACTCCGGACAGATTGTCGAGATTGTGGCGAGTTCATGTCGCCTAAATCCTCGGTAGATGCGAATTCCGGATTCAGCGTGGCCATTCCGATACCTCCACTACCCGGGATGGCTAACATTGGTTGTTGATGTTGTTGCTGTTGCTGTTGTACCGGCTGTATCGCTTGCATAGGTTGCACCGGCGCCGGCTGAGGTGTTTCTATCCCTAGTGCTTTCCTGTTATATGCTTCTTCCGGATACCTCGTGTAAGGAGGTAACTGTTCGGTATGGCCATCAGGGCCAATCAGGTCTGCCACATCTTCTCCATCCGGTCCAATTCTTCTTTGATAATTATCCGTCGTCCCAGGAAATCCTATATTGATTTCTGCTTGCGCCGTTCGATTGGGTACACCATCTGACTCCGGGATAGTGTTTTGCGGGTACATGCCATACGGGTGCGCCGGTCCACGAGGTCCATTATATGACCGCTCAGAAATAGGCACGGTCGATGTAGTCGCCAGACTCGCCGTTCGTGCTAGCCGAACATCCTGAGGGTACATCTGGTATGGATGCGAGGGACCAGACGGGCCTTCATACGGATCCTCGACATCAACAAATGGCGACGACGTTGAAGCAGTCGACACTCTACTTGGTGTTCTATCGAGAACACTTCGATCGCTATCCTCCTCGGTCGTCGACCCATCATGTTGCAACGCCAAAGATTCAATCCGTCGGTGCGGTTTCGTGATACTCGACGGCCTTGGCGGTGATATTGGTGCGGTCGGGAGGTCTTGCGGCGTGGTCGTGGATTGCCTCGAGGTTTCATTATGTGTCAATTCTACCGGTCGAAAGCCATCCGCGATCCCCATTGCCTGTAAGTCATAGTCGTCATCGTTGCCCTGGATATTTGAAAATCTCACTGATGCTCTAAGTGATGAGCCACGATGCAATTCAGAGGATTTGTCGTTGTCGATGGCACCCATTGTTGTGGGTGGTTCCAAGGGAGAGCGCTACTGTACGTGCGAAGAAGGGACAGAGATGCGGTGCAGCATCAGGAGCACGATTAACGACGACCTCGACCCCAGAAGATCATCGATAATATTTACCCAAAAAAGTTCCAGACTACTTTGTGGTTAATTTCCGTTATCCTAACGTTGTCGTCGAGTCCGATGTATCGAGAGTCCCAATTGCAAGTTGTCCGTTATAACGTTGTTTGTAGACAAAGTTGAATGGCTCCAGTCGGAAGAGAGTATGGAGTATGGAGTATGGGTGTAGGTAGTAAGTAAACCATACAGTAAGTAGTCCACAGAACATAGGTGGAAAACAGCCGTTCTCCGTTCTCTAGTCTCAGTGGCTAGTGGCTTTTACGGGTTCGGCACAGGGAGCCCCAGCTCAAATCAGGGGGGGGGCCTATGCTTAGACTTGGTAGTAGGTTTCGGACTTTTGAGAGGGGGCAGGTGCTGGGCGGATCAATGATGGATATGATGGATATGATGGATCAATCATAGTTCAAAAAGACAGTCTAGCCTTATTGGCGCGTTACATACCTTCCTCCTACCTCCTAGGTACATCATACATGCACCCACCTACTACATACATGCCTCCAAAACTTCATGTATACATGTACCCTACAGGGCTTTAGGTATGTACATCTTTTCCAGGACATGGGTGATCTGGATAAGATAGGATAGGAGCATGGGATGGACCGATGGAGGACAATTGCTTCCACATTCTTACATTCTTCATACCTACATCATAAATTCAACGTTGTGCAAAGATAATGTACTTACTATATGTTCTAACTTGCCCACATTACAACCTCTCTTTCTCTAAATAGAATGGATTATCGAAACTTCACACGTCCTGTCCTATCCATCTATCCTGCTAACCAACTACCTAGAGCATAACGGTTGAGACTTCGGCCTGTATATATGTGGGTAGGCCCTTGAAACTTGGTGAGAAGCAAGCAAAAAACTGGGTTGGTTATCCGGGTTGATCGGTTGGTCTCGCCCAGTTCATCATACCTCGTCGGAGCGCCATTTGATCTCTTGGCAATGGGACTTTAGGTTATTGTTAAATGTGCGAAGGCGAGAAGAACATGAGTTCCTCGAAGGGGAATATGAGGTAGAGTTCGTTTGAGTGCCGTGTCTTTAGTGATTGCCCCCGTCGTACCATGTATGCCGTCGCCGTCTAGAGGTTAATGTGGCCAGTTACCATCGTTAGAATTTGAGTAACCTGTTCTCATCGATGGTATGTAATTCACCACGATGCTATGAGATGGCATCAGAATCTCTTGCGTAAGTACATAATTTAAAATGGCCTGTAAAGACGGTAATATGTCCCGCGGCTAGAGATTCGCTAATTCGCTACCTCCACTTGAGCCTATTCAGCCATTCAGCAATTTGTATTATGTGTACTATGAATGAGGGAAGCTACTTGACAGTTCTTTGTCTGCAATTAATATTCCCGGGTAACGGACGGCACGAGGCCGCAACACATGAAAAAGAAAAACGAAAAACGAAAACTGAAAACTTGGAAATGAGGGGGGAGTGCGGATAGATCTCGGTTGGATCCCCAACTAAGGTATTAGCAATACAGCCGGACGAAGCATTCTTTTAGCGTTCCAGACGAAGTGGAGACTCGAAGCACGTTCATGTTTGTGTATGTGTATGTGTATGTGTATGTCGATGTGGATGTGGATGTGTTCGTGTTTGCGGCGGTCGTGCCCTGGTTTGTCATTTTTATTTAAACATCCATCGAGCATCAAGCGTTTATGTCGACCGTTGCAAGTTTTTTTCCCTCTTAACTCAACGTCTCATATCATTCGCTCGGGTCTTTCCAGGAAAAGACCGTGCCCCTATGCCCCTTATGCGCCTCTATATACGGTGTTGTCTCCACACTTAATACTATGCAACACTATTGATATATATTCTGCAATACACCCAAAATAAGTGCAAACTATTAAACTACTGTAGGTACCACTAAGTGCATACCCACAGTATGGAAACCGTCAACTTTAAAAGTTTAGCTCGGGTTCACGGGTCACAAGTTCCACTGGTGGGCCGCGTTCCGGCACTTGCTTCCTTATGATGGGTTAAGCCCCTTGGGATTTTATACTAGTCACATTTAGTCGCCCTTAGTTCTAACTTGCAGCTAACTTGCAGCAGGTAATGAAAGCAGGAACGCTCGGTGATCGTTTAAGTATTCTCGCCGTACATAAGCGATACATAAATAATGGCGAAAATGAAGCTTTAGAACAAGATTACAATAAGAGCAGCACGCATGTCTCTTATCAGAATGCATTGAAGTAGCATAGTTTGAAGAGTCGCAGTCACCGAGTTACGAGGGGCACTAAACCAATATGAGGAACAATATATCTCCTTCCATGTACTTAGCAGATACACGGCACGTTGCTTCCTGTACGAATTAGGAAGGGAATCCGATCTGTCTTGGAACAATCTAGTTACCTTCCATATTCAGATAAATCCGCTAGGTGAATTTTGCCGTCTTTTTAATATGCCGTGCTTTGAGTTTTATCAGTAATGTACAGCCTTCGAGATCTATGTACAGATGTATCAAAATTACCTAACATCTTACAATTCCCCTTGCCATTGAAACAAGTTCAGCTCTGGAGGGCTTTCGAGCTTGTGACAAGTTCAGGTTGCAGGTATGGTATATGTAAGTATACCAAGGTAAGTGCCGGAGGTAATAGGTCATGATGATTAAAGGTTTGTCATGGCTACTTTTATTCAATATGACACTGACAATTCTTAGAAGTATGTACATAGAGGGATCTCGTGGATAGTGCCATTCCGTCCCAGCCGATGCTTGGTTCGTTCGGAAGTAGAGCCAGTCTTCCTCCAACGTTTAGGGTACCTAAAAGAGTACTGTGTATTACATATGTCATGCTCACGTGTGATTATAGTTGCTCTGTATTATGGTACGCCTTACTAGGCTCAGCTTGAAAAATGACGACCGAAATTGCTGCGATCAACGATCAACAATTAAAGATCGAGCGATCAAACCCGCCAGGCCGTTAATGGCGTTAATAGCGCGGTCTAATACTACATAATATCTAATTGTGTAACCTTAATTCGTGCTTATATCGATTAGAACCTTGAGCTTATGAGCTTTATGGGCTTAGCTCCAACTTACATTGCCCCTGGTTGCGAAACCGAAACTCTGGTTCCCCACGAAATACCTTGATTCTACCTTGATTCATTACCTTAATTCAAACATATTCAAACACACATGTCAGTCCGGCATAACCCGTAAATATGAAAAAGCTTCATGATGAGCCGACGACAGTAACGGCGATGGTGCCGTTTGGAAGAGAAACGCGCCAAGCTTATTTCAACTTTGCCGCCTCATACACTCCACTAAATCATGGTTCATTCGGAGCATTTCCCTCGTGCGTTCGAAAGTATCAACGGAAATTGCAGTGCGAAACAGAAGCGAGGCCGGACACATTTATTCGATTCATATATCCCAAACTTCTACGAGAAGCAAGGGAGGTCGTCGCTCCGCTTCTAGGAGCAGAAACCGACGAAGTGGTATTCGTGCCTAACGCTCTCACCGCCGTCAACACGGTCCTGAGGAATTTGACGTATAAGGATGGCGACGTCATACTGTATTTCAGTACTATTTACGACGCTTGTCTCAAGACCATAGAGTCGTTAGAGGAAACTACTGGGGTCGAAGGATACAACATCGAGTTGGTCTACCCAGTTGAGGATGAAGAAATACTTCATAAATTTCGCGCGGCAATCACCGAGATCCAGAATCAGGGGAGGGAGGTCAAGCTGGCCATGTTTGATACGGTCCTCACCTTTCCAGGAGTGAGTTTCCCGTGGGAACGCTTAGTATATATCTGCAGAGAATATGGCATCTATAGCTGCGTTGATGGTGCGCATGGGATAGGTCATATCAACTTGTGCCATCTTGCTCATGTTGGGCCAGATTTCTTCATTAGCAACTGCTACAAGTGAGCCTATCCGTTTCCTTGTCCATTCTCTACTTCAATGCCTTGTTTTTACTATTTACCTCGCTTAATGGCTTCTGCAAGCTGAGTCTATCCAGGTGGCTCATGGTACCTCGCGGATGCGCGGTATTATACGTGCCTTATCGTAACCAGGCTCTAATTAGAACAACCTACCCAACTGCGGAAGGATATCAACCAGTAGCTCAGCGGGAGGCGCAATCTCAAAGGAGCTACTTCGTTAACTTGTTTGAGAAGGTATCTACGATAGATACCACTCCATACGTATGTGTTGTAGAAGCATTAAAATTTCGAGCCCAGGTTTGCGGAGGCGAAGAGAAGGTACGCGACTACTGCATAAATTTGGCAAGAGAGGGTGGGGAGTTGATGGCGACGATACTTGGGACGGAGGTCCTCGAGAACAAGACAGGAACGCTTCGAGGTTGTTCTTTCACCAATGTGAGGCTACCCTTAGAAGTGACAGAAGAATTTCAGGAAGGGAGGCATATGGGTAAGGTGCCTGTCAAAGAGGCGAAAGCCGTGGCCGACTGGATTACTATAACGACAGTGGAGGAGTTCGACACCTTCATAGCGACGAGATATTACGCCGGAGCGTTCTGGATTAGAATCTCTAGTCAGATCTATCTTGACCGAGCTGATTTCGAATGGGCCGCTGGTGTCCTACTCGATCTCTGTAGCCGAGTAAGAAAAGGTATACGGTAGGTAGACATAGAGTTAGACGATACCATTGAGTGTGAGGGACCTCACAAGCCTCTTCGATGGAAATAAGGGGTAGGAACGGGCATTCCAAATTTGAATACGATGCTTTCTTTGGTATACCCTAGGTCATTGCCGATGAAGATTTATAAAAGACCCAATTATTCAACTATATCTAATATACTCTTTAAAGAGGCGACTGAGGGGTCGTCGAGAATTACGATTCTATAGGCTGGGGTATTCAACGACGAATAGCTTCCCAAGATTTAGTGATTCGTCAGTTTTTATGCTCATCGAATCTCCATGTGATAAATGCCCGCCCCCCGTTCAATATAGGAGTTTTAACAGGTTACCTTTGTTTATGATCGAAGAAATGTTCAAAGGTGCTTAGGTAAATACCTAGTATGTGGAACTTCGAAACTTCGGTTCGATATACCATCATAATAATCATCTCGACATACTAACAACCTTTCATATAGAGAGACTATGCAAATCCCTATAACTATATTTATGTAGAGCTGTTTATAAATTTAGATGTAACTACCCAAGTATAGTTATAATAGAGTTTTCTTAATAACCTGATGTCATAATTATGTAAGAATCGATATTACCTAATTAATTACTGTTGTGCTCACTGAAACCGTTAATCTTAATGTTAATATACATAGGTGGGGGCGCTATCACATCTCATAAATTTCATCCCGAACACCTTGTTCCATATTCCATGTTGAAGTCTTTTCCGCTCATATCATTACCTTTAACGTGCGCTTTGTGCGCTTAGCTTCATCTGACATGTCAATTGAAGACGTGGACAATGTCAGAATGCAGAGTAAGATGAAGCGCATACAGGTAAGCTTCACTTTCGTCATCAGGCGAGGCTTTCATACCCTCCATTATGTCGACTTTGGGGAATCGTCGACTTTACCCCAGAGTCGACATCATACCTTTTATTCATCGAAGGTCTTCGGGTTTGAAACGGCATCTTTTATTACCAATCATCTTTGTCGGAACGCATCCGGCAAAGAAATTCTCTTGCAACCAGATCCAATACTTTTCGGGGCCGGAGAATAGGACCAGCATGAGGGGAAAGGGGGAAATCTAGAGATTCCCCTCCCCCTCATTGTCTTCCCTCCTCTGCCCTCCATCTTCCATCCGTACTCCTCGGGCAAAATAGGAATCTATGAGTTTCCCCAAGACTAGGAGTCGAATTCGCGGGGAAATTATTCCCTCACCCTCACTAGTGACCAGATCCCTTACATCCCCAGAATAACACCTAGTGAGCCGGGCGATGAGGCTCAATTGGTGGTAGACCTAGGAGTGGGTAGTGGATGAGGTTTCATTCAGTTGTGAAGTGGTGTGCGGTGGTGTGCGGTGGCTGCAGCTGATATACCCCCGTCCTGACCCAAGAAACGGGGCGAGGTGGCTGTCTCAACTCCTGGTTCGTGATTTGAGACCAGTTGAATTCAGACCATTAGGTGAAGCCATGCGAGCGCATCTGCGAGCACACCCTCCAATTGATTAAGAAATAGGGCAAACAGAACCTGACTGGCTTGTTGGCTAGCTCACCGACTGGCAATGAGGGGATGAGGCTGCCCTGGCCGTGAACCGCAAGAACTGATTTTGTCCACTGACGCAGACCCCTATTCTATTGATGCCATTGATGCTATTGACGTCGAGCTACTGCGAGCTTACCTGTTTAGAAATCGTCTGCAGTTAACTGCAACTCCTGTCTGCTCCCGTCGAATCGATCTTTGTGCTCACCGTGGGTTACACCCCACCAATCCCCGTTGCGCCGTATACCTGAAATTTGAATGCATAAGGTGCAGGGGAGGAGACGTTGCCCGAACACACGAACAGCGTGCTGATAGGCAGACCTGCGTTGCCCTGCCTAGGAGCCTCCTGGATGAATTTTACACACTGTCCTTGAGAATATTTAATAGTGTCTATACCTCCCGAGTCAACAGGCCCCCATTCTAAACTCCTCGCCTCATTTTCACACTTCTAACATCATCTATAGGTACTCTTGATATTGTCTTGATTTAATTTTCATCTAAATTTGCCACAAGGCGACCCCTTGTTCAGATAATCAGGGCTAGGCTTAGAAGCATCAACAACCACAGCTTCAGCCCCCAAACTCAGGCTACAACAGTTACACTTCAAAGTATAAAGCTCACTTGCATCTCGTCATCATTCAACATGGCTCAGCGCCCAGATATGCGACGAAACGAGTCTTATGGCTCAGACACGTCGTCAGTTTACTCAAGAAGTCCTGGCTCTATCGGGTCGGCCGATTCCTTATATTCCGTCTGGTCTTCCTCGGACTCGGATTCCTTCGTCTGGAGAGACGACCCTTGGGGGTTTTACGGTGTTGGAGGCGCCGTGACCCGTTACGTGGACGACCGTGATGATAAGCGCAAGCGATTCGCCTCTCATATCTTGAGCGGGCCATTCGCCCAATTTTACAAGAAGCAACGCCAATCCAGCTCTAACTCTCGCCCAGGCCGCAGTGCAGCTAGTTCTCGCTCTAGCTCACGTTCAAGCACCGGGGGTGCTGGTCCAGGCAGAGGCCACAACCAACATTTTCAGCCGAGGCCCGCTAGCGTTGAACCTCAGTTCCATCAAGAACCTTTCCATCCACCGCCATTCCACCATCAGGGCTTCCACGGACCGCCGCCTCCGCCACCACCCCCGCCGGCTGCTGCACCCGCGGGATTTGAAGGCGGCTTTATCCAACTCGGCGGTCCTCCCCCGCCGCCACAGCACATGGGTGACCCGTGGGATAACGCATACGAACCCGGAGTGCACGTTTACGATTAATGAGACCGTGGATTACGATATAACTATTTAACGGCCTATGTATGGGTTACGATTGACTTGATCTCTATGACTTTACGGAACAGATGGTTTTCATTCGTTGGATCTTGGTTTAAAGGCGTTCCGGTGGGCTCTATTGAGGATCACAGCACTTGTTGACATGACAATTACAGTACGTGACGAATCGCAGAGGAAGGGAAAATAGGAAATGGGTTACAAGGACAAAGCTGTACCTTACGAGATACCCATCTGCGAAAGGGCGAAAGGAGTAATGACCCATTCAATTTCGAGACACGACGGATTCTAGCGCAAGCGATTCTTGGCCTTTCCTGTTGATAGGTAGTGAAATCAATATTTTTATGACTACGAGCCATACCATTAAGCTGGGTAGCGAGAGCCTGACACTGACAGTTGTCAGTTGGGTCTTCTTTTTGTTTAAGACCTTTGAGTGGTTATCCGAACTAAAACAATGCAGCGAATTTCACTTACTGGGTCGCCAAAATAGACTGGGCATACTGCATGAGATTTAATGGGGCCTGATAGGAATCCATTGGTGAGGAGAGAGACAAGCTTTTCCGTATACTAGAGTTCCTGGTCGTACTATGAAGTCTTTTGGCTAGCTGTAATGTGAAAACCCATGGACAGCATGGATACTGACTGCATAGGAAACAGATAGTAAAGGGGCGTTGACACAGAAAATTTGTGGAGAGAGGGGCTGGGTCATTTAGTCTGGGGGAGTATAGTGAGTGGATGGTTAGGTAGTCTCGTGTGATTAGTTTTGTATAGTCTTAGCTAATACTCAAGTCAAACCAATGAACCCATTCAGCTATTCTCCGACTGGCACCCAACTATAGCCACTCAGCCACTTTATAAAGCATCTTATAAATTACTCTATTAGCGTATGTATCTAAACCAAAAATCCGGGATAGCTCGTGCGACGCCGGACCTGCCAATCATTATATTCTCCGTTTCCAATGGCGTACCGATCCTATTCTTATAGAGTCGCCGGCAGGATAGCGCTGTTGCCTGATACGCTGACACGACACGGCAGCATGCAGTCAACCGCCAAACTCCGAGATCAGCAAGATTTGCAAGATCTTTTGTTGCGTCGAAAGGGGCAGTAAAATCAGTAATTGAACATCTGGAGAGTTCCAATACTACAATTACGTACATACATGGTCAATGGGGAATAAGAAGGAGATAACACCATCGTAATGGAATGGGAAGAGGGATTCCAGCTGACGGCAGATCACCTGGAGCGGTTTAGTCTAGGGCTGAGTTCTAACGGTTTTCTTCAGCGGTGACGGCCTAAGCCACCCATGCGTTGCAAAGAGACCCAGCCCAAAAAAAAGAACCACAACCACCGATGACTCCCACACCCGTGACCCGCGGCTCAGATCTGTGAAGGCAACCCCCGCAAACAAGGCAGAACACGGTCCGCTTTGGCGTCTATCATCTCTCGCCGGTGGCAGGCTCCCTCCCGTACCTAATTCTCAAAAAGTGCGATTGTCTGCATAGGTAGTCCTACGCGGGAGCTCCGAGTCCTGTATGTAACTTATGCGGCATGCCTCGATGCACAGCTTACCTAGGCGCGTCTAATGTCATCCGACGACACCTGTTGGTATGCATACCGTCAAGGTGGGATGTCATTGGATCAGCCTCCCGAAAGCTTTCGGTGAGGTAGATGCGGATATGGACGGCCAACGCAGTTGAGGCTCAAAGGCAGGCCAAGCGGCCATGGAGAGGGTGTTGCAGTAGCTGCTGACGACCCCGGCCTCGTTGCATCGACGCTGAGCTATGTATTAGGCCGCCAGGCCAGCCCTAGCGGTCTAGCATGGCGATCCAACTTCTGGCTGGCTTCACCTAGTATACCTACATACATGTGAACGGCAGAATGAGTCTTACACCACCCCCCAGTTATTGGTTCCATGCGTATGTCTAGTGCTGACGATGTGCATATCAACTTGCCAGACTGCGACTATCCGAAAATTTGCGGTCTGGGCTAACCAATCAACTATCCCATTGAAACCTAGACCACTCTCCTTTACCCTGCTGCCCTATAGGCTGTAGGGTTGCCTCACATGTTAGGACTCGTCGGGGTGCACACTTCCCTGTATAATGTATCTACACTTTACTGGTGGTTGCCTGCGGCTCTTGATCGCCACATGGAAAACATATAAACTTGCGATGGATCCGTTCATCGGGACGATTCTAAATTTCGTAGTGCCCAGCACGAAGTAACTCCTTCATTGTGAGTAAGGCTTGACGTGATACAAACTTGAAAACGAAACTCCTTATTTTTCGACACCATATCTACCATTGGGTTGCAACCTATCTCTAGTTTGCTGCTTTTACTAAGCCTCTTGTCTGTCGCCATGGCAGACCATCTGTCAGCCTCCTCTACGGGGGCCCATCCGTCTGCAGATACAGCTTACGCCTCCACTACACAGGCTCCTCAGCTAGCCATCCTTGATTTCTTCTTCCCAGGGTTCTCGATGTTCGCCGGCGCTATCCAAAAGTACCTGAAAATCGACCTTAACTTGTACATTCCTCTACTGCTCCTTACAGGTGCTCTGACCGTCCTCTGGAATTACGCTAGCGATTACTTATGGGCGCAACTCGAATCTTATTACATGGCCGTCGTCGATGTCCGCACAGATGATGAGGTCTACAACATCATCATGGGTTGGGTAACCCGGCAGAAATTCTCACAGGACGCGCGGCGTTTCGTGGTCAACACAAACATAAATTCTCGAAGCTGGTATGTCTGGGATTGGGATTCCGACAACGAAGACGATGATTATGAGCGAGAATCTTCTTCTCAGAAGAAAAAGAAGGCTTTGTCATACACGCCATCCTTTGGTAGTCACTACTTTTGGTACCGTGGCCGCTTGCTATTATTTCGAAGGTCAGCGAAGGAGCAGCAGAAGGGGTGGCAGCTTGTCAGCCAATGCGAGGAGATCTCGATCTCGTGCTTCGGTCGTGATCCGTGGATCTTAAAGGAGCTTCTCCTGGAGGCTCGCCAGCAGTATATGAAGAAGGACGAGCACAAAACGCTCATATACCGTGGCACAATCAAGCCAGGTTCGATGGAAACCACTTGGCAGCGTTGCATGGCACGAGCTAGTCGTCCCTTTTCGACAGTAATCTTAAACGAGCAGGTCAAACAAGAGCTCATTGATGATGTTACCGACTACCTTGAACCCACGACACAACGTTGGTACGCAAATCGCGGGATCCCATATCGACGTGGATATCTTTTATATGGCCCTCCCGGAACAGGAAAATCCTCCCTCAGTCTCGCTCTAGCCGGTTTCTTTAAGATGCGCATCTATATCGTTAGTCTAAGCTCCATCACAGCCAACGAGGAGAATCTCGCCTCTTTATTCGCCGAGCTTCCTCGCCGCTGTGTTGTTCTTCTCGAGGACATTGATACAGCAGGTCTCACTCATACCCGCGATGACGGATCTCAAGGCCAGTCTACAAATACTTCGGATGATATGGTTCCCGGGCAACTTACTACGGGCAATGGTAATACGGATAAAAATGGCACCGGTGGAAGATTGTCCTTATCGGGACTACTCAACATCTTGGACGGCGTAGCCTCTCAGGAAGGCCGAATTTTGATCATGACGACTAATCACTTGGAGAAATTGGACGCTGCTTTGATTCGCCCCGGTCGTGTTGACATAACTGTGAAATTCGGCCTTGCAGACGAGGGCATGAGTGTGTCCATCTTCCGGGCCATTTTTGCCCGTTTGGATGGCGATGAGGATCCTAACGCCGATGATAAGCTACCCACCGATCCGGAAGCCAAAGAGAAGAGGGAAGAGGAGAAGGCGAAGAGGCTGGCGGCTGAAGATGCCCGTATTAGTGCCTTGGCAGATGAATTTTCGGCCAAGATACCGACTCACGAATTCAGCCCGGCTGAGCTCCAAGGTTACCTCATGAAGCACAAGCGCAATCCCCAAAAAGCAGTGGAAAATGTGGAAGAATTCATCGAGCAAACCCGGAAGGATCGTAAGGAGAAGCAGCTTAAGGAGGCCGAGGAGAAGAGGAAAGCAGAAGCAAAGAAGAAGGAAGAAAAGGCCAAGAAAGAAGCGGAAGAAGCCCAAAAGAAGAAAGATGAGGAGAAGAAGAAAGCGGAAGAGGCCTCAAAGTCATCGTCGTCTGCAACGGCCGATAAGAAGGAGCCAGCGGAAGAGAAGAAGGAAGCGGTGGAAGAAGAAGAGAAGAAGAAGGATAGATTAGAGGTGAAAACTAAGGGAGAGTCGCATCATGTGAAAAATGATTCCGGCTACGTGACACCGGCGAGCGGCGAGCCTTGATGAAGACGCCGCAACCGCGTATGCTTAGCGGATGGACCCGCAGGCCACGGAACCGGTACCGGGGTGTCTCTTAAAGACCTAGATAATATCCACGATGGATGCTAAGTCGTTATCCTTGCATAATTCGGCGCATAGGCGGGGTAGGTATGTACAGACGTACAGACAACTAAAATAAATATGTTGATATCCATATCTATCTATGCATCTTTAGCTACGTGGTGTAGCCAATGTAGTGAAATGTGAAATGTTGACTAAGCGGGTTCCATGGCACTATATAACTTGGTTGATGACGATCGTTGAGAATGGCCTGATTTCTTAAGTGCGTGATACGCTGGTTGTTATAATTGTTGAGATAGTTGACCAGGCACCCGGGCACCGAGTTTGACTGCATGTCGAATGAGGGTTGAAGCACACATACTGTTAGTGTAAAAGCTGAACAACCCAGCAGGATAATCGTGGTCAAGCAAGTTGAAATAAGCCAGCTCGACGTGGTGTACTATGTAACTTATTAGTCAACTAGCATATACACCTAGTGTAGACCAGCTGGCTGGCTGAACGACTTTCAGGTCCCAAGCCTTTAGCCACGCAGGCTACGTAGAACTAGTCGACTTTAGGAAAGCTCCGATCCATGGTGCCGAGTAAGCTACTGTACTACTATATTCCGAGATGCCCATCCGACGGGTTGGTTTATCATCGATAAGATTCTGTCATCCTGTCATTGCCATTGTCATTCTTCGGCATAAAGCTCAACATTTAATGTTGCCGTAGTTGAATCCTATCTCTTGTAAATTGTGAAGGTTTTGAACGAATTGATGGAGGAAGTGAAGGTGTAAGACTTAAGTTGAGTTTGACAGCAATGAGAATCCATAGTTTCTTTTGAATACTATGCCCAATACTACTATAATATTCAAACTTTAAAGCCCTTCCTAATCTTATTAGTTACCTTAACCTTAAGATCTAGATGACCCCGCCAATGCCCATGAAAGACCGTAGACCACGTTGTACCAAAACACAAATCCAGCCGAAACATCGGAGATTTCCTCGCTGACAACCTTGCTGATTACTGTGCATACATACTCTTATATCTGTGACCCATATGTACCTATGTAACATGTCACCAACATCAAACTTGAGGCTACCTGCATACATGGCACATATTAAAGAAAGAGAGAAAAGCCATTTACGTACCTACCTAGGTAGTATTGATCAGTCAAGTGTCAGAGTTTGTCAGGTTTGTGTAACTCGGCCATTGCCAAGATAGGAAACACCTTTTATCTAGATAATTTTCGGCCCACCCAAGCACGGAAAACTCCAGGCGTCAAAAGCCATTGCTGGTCGTGACAGCCGGACGTCTTCTTGATTTAGAGTATCGCCTTTTCCATTTTGGGCAATTAGGCTCTCGACAGGAAGGGACCCTTAATGCTGCAAGTCTGCGACTGCGGAATGTCACTGGTTAGTGTAACTGCACTAGAGATTTAGCTCGCATCTTTTCAACACCCCTCCAAAGCCCCCCCCTTTTCACTTTTTCCACCGAGTAAATACGTAACTAACGAATTCAAAAGTCGACAAGATTTTTGTTGACCGTTTTCTACTTACACTAAACTAAACTACTAGGTAGGTGCCATCTAATTTCATTTCATCTTATTCCTATCCCGTCTTTCTCCCAATTCCTTTTCTCCTTTTTCTTGTTTACCGGAACCAGAGATAGACACGTATAATACAATACCTAGTTGTTGTGTTGTTGACTCGTGACATCGTGACAAAAAGGGACGATCGAATACCACGTCAATACTACTACTACAACGATACCGCCAGATAAGGAGCTGATAGGTGAGTTTCTTATTTTTTTGTCAGTTCTGAAGAGTTCTTGTCACAATACCCCTGGCGGTCTGTAGCATTTCTTCAGAGATCTCCCCACCATCCATGATCGACACACATGTGCAAATCCAAGACTGGACGGTACAGGGCGTCCCAGGGCGTTGCAAACAAAAATGCTCGGCTTGGCCCCTGTCCATTTTTACAGTTGGGTTCCATTGCCAATTGGCGGTGAATCCATTCAGCCCAAGTTCAAAAACCCTTGTCATATGCTGGTGTTGGCACCGGTGCTAATAACACTACCCGCTCCCACAGACTGAATAGAGAATACGCACGAGTTGGTTTCGAATATTTTCCCCTTGTCAGAACAACTCCTTCAACACCTTCGATACCAATATCCATTCGCTGTTCGAAGCCATGGCATCTCGTCCTCAGAACATTGGCATTAAGGCCATCGAGCTTTACTCTCCTAGCCAGGTATGTTACTATCGCTGTCGCTGTCCCTCCTCAGCCTCACATCCCACCTCCCTCCGACATCGCACAAAATCAAATTATCCTCCAAGAAAATCCTACTGACGCTCTCGTGCCCCGCAGTATGTCGAGCAATCCGAACTCGAGAAGTTCGACGGTGTTAGCACCGGCAAGTACACGATTGGTCTTGGTCAGACTAAGATGACCTTCTGCGATGACCGAGAGGGTTAGTTGTGCTGCCGTCGAACCTCAAACTTCTGTTCCTGGTGCTAAGAAAGGTGCCACTCGCAGATATCTACTCAATTGCCTTGACTGCTACCTCCAAGTTGCTAAAGAACTACAACATCGACCCTAACTCTATTGGTCGCCTCGAGGTCGGTACCGAGACCATCCTCGACAAGTCCAAGTCCGTCAAGACTGTCTTGATGCAACTGTTCGGCGAGAACACCAACATCGAGGGTGTCGACACTGTAAACGCTTGCTACGGTGGTACCAATGCTGTGTTCAACACGCTTAACTGGATAGAGTCCTCTGCTTGGGATGGAAGGGACGCCATTGTCTTAGCTGGTGACATTGCCCTTTACGCTAAGGGCAACGCAAGGCCTACCGGCGGTGCTGGTGCTGTTGCTCTACTGATTGGTCCTAACGCTCCAATCGTCATTGAGCCTGGTCTACGTGGAACATACATGCAGCACGTGTATGATTTCTACAAGCCCGACCTTACCAGCGAGTACCCGTACGTCGACGGACACTACTCGGTCAACTGCTACACCGAAGCTCTCGACGCCGCCTACCGCGACTACTGCAAGCGCGAGGCTAAGTTGCAAAACGGCACTGCCGCCAATGGTGCCACCGATGGCACCAAGACGGCCCTTGACCGATTCGACTATTTGGCCTTCCACTCCCCGACCTGCAAGGTTGTCCAGAAGTCATATGCCCGCCTCTTGTACCATGACTATCTAGCGAATCCTGATAGCCCTGCCTTCGCGGAGGTTCCTGGCGACATCCGAGATATGGACTACAAGAAGTCCTTGTCCGACAAGGTGGTCGAGAAGACTTTTATGACTCTCACCAAGAAGCGCTACAACGAGCGCGTCTCTCCTGCCATCCAGGTAGCTACAAACTGCGGTAACATGTACTGTGCTAGCTTATGGAGTGGGCTGGCTAGCATAATTTCCCACGTTGACAGCGCTACCCTCCAGGGCAAGCGTATTGGTCTTTTCAGCTACGGTTCCGGTTTGGCATCGAGTTTCCTGTCGGCGCGTGTCAATGGTAGCACCGAAGAGATCTCTAAGGTCCTAGATATCCCCAACAAGTTGACCACAAGACGGGCAGTGTCTCCTGAGACATATGAGGCCGTAAGTTTTAAAATACCTTTGAAAAGAAAACATTTAGGCTAACAATTTCGGTTTTAGTTCTGTGGTCTACGCCACCAGGCTCATCTGCAGAAGGACTACACGCCTAAAGGCGATGTGTCTACTCTGGCTAGCGGCACTTATTACTTAGAGAAAGTCGATGATATGTTCAAGCGAACCTACTCCATTAAGGCATAAACAAGGACGAGGCATTGAATGCGTTGTGCGTTTGATATAGACTGGCATTCGTTCGCCATGGTCACTATATAGACATGGGTGATTCTTTATGGTTCCTAGACATCGGAGCCTATAAACGTGCACAAAGGCCATCATACATACAGCGGGGGAAGATGATTGTGAGATAAGAGAGCCACTAATATTGTTGGGTGGAGATGAGCGCCTGACTTGTATATACCAGGAGCACCTCACATCACGATTTGCACGAAAGAATAATGAATAAAACGCTGGTCTAGAGCCATACATGATTGTTATATAAGAATGTGACTTGAGTAGAGATTAGATAGCTGCCATGTTTGTGCCATGTTGCGCATTGAGCTGCATCCCGCAACCCATACAATAGCATTTCTGATAAGACTAATAGTGACTAACTATTTGTGGCTTATAACTGTGTAGTCGCTTAAGAATTTATTTACCTATTCCAACAGCAGAGCAAAACATTTCACCAGCCGAGAGAGAGATGCCCAGGGAAATATCTACTTGTCTCTAGCAAAGCTAAATAGTGTCGAGCTCTTTGTCTGAAGTAAAGAGTACTTACCTAGCTGTATCATATCGCAATGTATACGTGTTCATCTTGACCAACAACACAACACAACAATATATGAGCTTAACTTTATTACCCAGGTAGCCAGCCTACTAGCCATAGGCGTTCTATGATGATTTACCCCTATATCTAACACAGCAATGCTAATTATCTCAACTGCCTACGTAAGTAATACAGACACCGCACACGCTTTTCCGCCCTTAACCATAAGTCTGCTCTCCTCTCCCCCCTTTTTACCTTCCTACGTACCTACCATCCATCCATCCACCCACCCAACCATACACACACCTCGACTACACAGCCTACGCCACCTTCTCCTTGCCCTCCCTCCCATCGCCGCCCTTCCACTTCCACGTCGCCCTGCGGTTGATCATGTAATCGCGGCTCTTGATGCTCTTCCAAAGGCCGACGATCCCGCCGAAGGGCCAGGTAGCCTTGATCCAGGCCTTCCAGCCCTGCTCGCCGCTGCGGTCGACCTTGACGCGGACCTTGTCGTAGACGGTGGGCAGGGAGGCGGCCTTGTACCTGTCGCGCAGGGCCTCGTAGCGGCCGCGGTGGCCGCCGTAGGCGCGCCAGAACTCGGGCTCCGAGTAGTACGTGTGCGCGTACAGCCACTTCATGCCGCCGAGCTCGTCGACGCGCCGCTCGAGGTCGCGGTTCGCCCGCACGAACGCGTCGCGGTCCCGCGGCCCCCACCCCCACACCCCGATGTTGAGCATCTCCCCTTTCTCTGCTCGGGTCCGCTCTCCGGGCAGGTCGGAGACGGATCGTAGGTGCGGGTGGAAGCTGGGGCCCTCGGGTGTTTTTAAGGGGCACAGCCATAGGGGCCAGATGTTAAGGTGGTCAGAGACGTAGTCGACGAGCGGCTCGGCGGCCTCGTAGGGCATGCCGACGTCCTGGACGACGAAGCGGCCGCTCTCGCCGCTGCCGTGGAGGGCCCGGTACAGCATGCGCGTGTGTAGGAAGTCGTCGAGGAACCAGCGGAAGAAGCGGTTGAAGGGCACCGGCAGGAAGTAGTCGAAGGCGGCCTGGCCGACCCAGAACCCGCCGCGGTCGTATCGGAACAGGTACTCCGCTAATGGAATGTACTCGGTGACAGAGCCGTCTTTGGGGGTAGATGAGGCAGAGGAAGGAAGCCCCTCGGTGCGCTCGCGCACGTGCATGTAGTACCACGGATCCCACGCGCGGCTGAACGTCTGCACCTTCTCGTTCTCGGGCAGCTCGTCCGTCATCTTCCCACTGATAACAACACCGTGGTCTTTCGAGAATAGAATCCCATCGACGTAGTCATTCCCCTTGTCCCCCTCGCACTCCTCCTTCACAACCCGCACCGCCTCCGCAACACTGCTCGTCCGTCTATATGTCGTGCGCACGAACCTCTTCGCCTCGATCAGCCGCAGCTCCAACAGCGTCGCCACGCCCAGCGTCCCCAGCGCGCCCGCCGCGCCCTTGAACAAATCGCCGTGCTCGCCTTCCCCGTCGCCCGGCTTCGCAAACACGACCTCCCCGTCGGGCAGCACGATCTCGACGCCCCTCACGTTCTCGTCGAAATACCCGTGCTTGAAGCTCGAGCTCTCGCCCGCGGTGCCCGCGAACCCGCCCCCCGTCGTGATGCCCGGGAACTCCATGACGACGGGCGGGACCAGCCCGTGGCGCAGGGTGTGCTCGACGAGGCGGTCCATAGGCACGTTGGGCTCGACGAGAGCCGTGCGATGCGTTGCGTCGACGGACAGCACGTTCTTCAGCCCGCTGATGTCGACGAGGCCGGCGCCGGCCTTCTGGTGCGGGGGTCGCGTGCTGTTCGTGCTGCCGTGCCAGATGCGGTACGGCTCCGAGCGCTCGAAGAACGCGCGCACGGCGGCCGAGACCAGGCGCACGGCCTGGCGGTGGCGTTCCATGGCTTCTGAGCTCTCCTCCGGTCGCGCCTCTCTGGCTTCTAATCCTGCCAATCCAAAGCCCTCTTATACACTCGCTCACGCCTCTGGAAGGTAAGTTGCGTATCTAGCGATCTCAATTTATTCCCAATCGTGCCATCAAATACATGTACGTAGCTTTACAGCCAATTGACGTGTTGCGTATAAGTTTCGTTACGTATTCGAGCAGGTGTCGTACAAAGTTATGAGAGCTTCATTATGATGAAATGGAAAGTGAGATTAGGTTGAGCCGATAATTTTGACAGATAGCCCTGAGCCTAAAGCTAAAAAAGCTTTACCCCCCCGACCCCTGGAATTTTGGGGGCTCGGATGCTAGGGATGGGTTCAAGGTTGCTTCTATGTAGGGAGCCGGCTTGGCGCTACGTCCGCTGGGTTGGGGAAGTTGGTAATCCATGTTTGTATTAGTTATCCCTTGTTATACGTAATTCTTCTGGGATAATTTATTTAGGTTTGCTATAGTTATCGGTTATTCATAAATGGATGGCTGGAGATAGTAGTCAAATGGGGAGAATAAAATGCTGTAGGTACGAAGTAGTGGAAGAGGTTCAGCCTAAACATAGAGTCCTCCCTTCTCTGTGCGCATCCGCATCGCACTTTCCATTTAGGTATGTACCCTCTACCTGCTAGAATATGATGATGTAATAAAAGTGTACATGGTTTCATATTGTTTCGTTGTAGTGTGTCCAAAATTTGAAACAATACATACTTCATTCTAGATATATGGTCCAATGGCTCAGTCTAATATGGATATAAAAGAAATCCAACGCTCTATATGCCCGGATACGCGCCTCGAAGCTAAACAAGAACTCCTCTTAGATATGAGCTGTTATCTTTTCTAATAGAATGCAGAATCTCATAGCATGGCCGGCACATTAGGAACAGGTGCCTGTGATAGCTTAAGCTCCTCGACCGTCTTCCTCGCCAGGTCCCATGCCTGCTCGTCGGAATACGGGCTCAGCTTGCTCACATCGATCTCCACCTCCTCTAGAGTCTTCGCCTTGATCGTCTTATAAGACGACGGCACCTTACCCGGGTCCTCGCACACGGCGTTTATGAACTTGGCCAAGCCCTCTATGCTGCGGCGCGACTCCGCGAGCTGGGGGAGCAGGGTCGTGAACACGTGCGGCATGGCCTCGTACTCCTCGAACACGACCGTCACGCCGTCTCTCCTGAGCTTCGAAACCAAGTACCTGTCTTCGTCCGCGATGGTCTCCCAGCCGCAGCACACGTAGATCGGCGGCGCGCCCTCCCAGCTCTTCATCATCTGGAGGGTGCACAGCGGGTGCAGGAGGTACGCGTCGTCCACGTAGATGTGCCTGCGGGGGGGCTCCGTCGGCCACAGGTGGTCCGGCTTGGGCTTGTAGGTTTCCGAGAGCAGCATTGGGGGCGGGAGGTAGCACCACTGCTGATTCGTGACCAGCGACGGAAACGTCTGCACGGGGTCGACCCACGGCGACATGGTGGCCACGCCGGCAGGTAGCGGGACCTCGCGCTCCATGCCGAACCACGCGATCTTGCGCTTCTGCTGGCGGATCTCCATCAGAGTCCGCAGAAGCGCAAGTGCGAGGTTGCCTCCCGCGCTGTCACCGGAGAAGACGATATCACTGGGAGCGACGGCTTCGTGCCAGGACCCAGGAGGCGGGTATAGGAGTGTGAAGTAGGACACTAGTGCATCTAACACCGCCGACGGAAACGCGCCCTGGGGCGCGAGTCGATACCGGACGGAGTACGCACGACCGCCAACCGCCTTGGCTAACCTCTTCACCACGTCCCTGTGCGTGATCGGATCGCATACGTAGTAGGCACCACCGTGGAAGTATAGGATTGTCGATGAATTCTTAGTCTCCTTCATGAGCTCGCGATACTTTTCCTCCTCCGAGATTGCCGGCGGCGTAGAGTCTTTGGTCGCATCTGCTCTGTAGCCAGTCCACTCTGCCTCGACGGGGACGATATCCGGGATCTTGAATGCAGGCTCTGCGCCTCTTGCGTCGGGGTCGCGCAGACCGTCGATAGCCGCCAATAAGGCGTCTCGGATCCCCTGTTCGGGAGGGACCTTGGATGCCGTCGTGCTGATCCATACCCTGCCTTTAACGCCTGGATCCCGCTTTGTCATAGCCTGCGTTTCAGCGATAGCCACTGGCTTCCCTGAGTTGAGCGTTGATCGCAGAACTGAGATGGTCACATCCGTCTTCAGGTCTAGGTACTTGGAAGTCTCGGATCTCCGGAGGACGTGTAGCAGGATGATTTTGACCACTAAGGGGATTTTGGGCAGTATTGTCATTAGAAGCCCTAACGCCCCGGGACCGGCAGTGCCGGGTAAGGAATCAGACATGGGAACTGGCGAGATACCGAGTGAACACTAGAGGCGCGAAGATGGGTAAGCAGAGATGGAGGACGTTGATGAATTCAACGTCTAGCAGCAAGGTCCGCGTTTCACCCGGCTTCAGAGTCAGAGTCAGATATATATATATTGATATGTAGTATGTGTCGATAATTATAAGACATACATCGACAACAAGATCAATAAAACAGTGCCTACATAGGTGATAGTTTACTCGTTCAATTGCTTTTTGAATATTGGGCTGTGTGTAATATCGGAAGCGTCGCTAGATGGCTGGAGGCGCAGGCAAGCCTCGGCGTCACGAATCATGCACGTGGCGATCCCGAATGTAACGTGTAGGGGTTTTAGCAAGTAGATACCGGGCTAGCTGTTGTGAAGCCTTTGTATTTCGCTAGGCCGTTTCGAAGGATCCGGCTGCAAGTATAGTTGTGTACCTACCTACCTAAGTGATCTAATCTGCAAAGGGGAACCCCGGGACTCGAGACGCTCGTAGAGGATGTTTAGAAAATATTTCGAACCAGATGGTTGATCCCGTCTTCATGTCTTCATATCTACCAAGTCAATACGTATTCACCTATAGCATCGATCACAAATACACAAAATCAAACAAACGGAATTAAGCCTCCTTATTGGGTTATGTTATTAGGCTCATTTATAAACATACATACGTTGCCCTCCTCTTCCTCTCACCCACCGCACCTCTCCTCATCACGTCGAATGGGGCTAGCCATCGAATGTAACATGCCCGTGGCCACCTTTCCTTTTACAAAAGATAACTCCCTGTCAAAAGAACGCCGATTGATTTAACTAATGCATACTTATTAATAACTCAAGCGTTGAACTCAAAAGCTCAAGAGCTAAGAACTACCACCGGCCTCTCCCTGCCCTTCCCCTTTTCCGCTCGCCGCCAACTGCCACGCCGGGATCGACGCCTTGGGTGTAGCAGGAGATCCGCTACCGAAGGGGCTGTTGCGGCCGCCGAGAGCGGATAGGTAGTCCTGTCGGCTGCTGCTCGTGCTAGTGCCGCTCGGAGGGGACGAGTTCTCCTCGCGCAGTGCCTGCTTTGCGTCTCCAATCTCCTTAGCCATGAAGTCGATGCCCGGGGTCGAGGCGCCACTCGCGGTCGGGGGCGCGATATTGCCGCCCGTCGGCAGTAGGAAACCATTGGTGCTAATAGATGGTACCGGCGGGGTTGGTCTGCTAACGTTGAGAGCGGGAGTAGGGGTAGAGCCTGAGTTGTTCATCCGCTGGCTGATCAGCGACTTAAGACTCTTGACCTCGTTGGATATATCCTTTAGTCGGTTGTCTGTGAAATCCCTGTTGGCTGTCATGGACTTAGGGATGACGCTCTTGAGAGCTTTCATCTCCTCACGCAGTCGATCCGTCTCATCTTCGTGCCGCCTACTGGCGGACTTTGTATCTCGCATGAATATGTCTAGTTCATCAAGTACCTTGTCAAGCTTCTCGGTTCGTTCTTTCTCCGAAGTCTTGAGCTCATCTGTATCTTTCGCTAGCTGATCTAGTGTTGCGAAGGCTTTCTCGAACTGCTCATCCACATTCGTCTTATCCTGTTCTAGTTTATCCGGGGTTGGCGGTGAGACAAGAGGGTATATGTAACGCTGTCATCGAGTTAAATTAGTTTCCCCGATCAACCGTATGATACTAGATAGAACTGTTCCGTACCTTGCTCATGAAATATAAACCGTAACCAACTCCGCCCACTACAGTAGCCATGATGAACCAATCCCGCCAGTCCCTCTTAGGCGGCTCTGGCGGCGGTGCTTCCCATCCATAAGGCTGAGTTTGGTATTGGCCATACTGCTGTTGACGTTGAGCCGGACTAGAGGTGTACTGCGGTGGCGGCGAAGAGGTAGAATATGAATCAGACGGTGAGCCACTTCGTGCAAAGGCTACATCGATTTCCTCTGGTGTTAGATTTTTTGATCGCAGAAAGGACAATTTGTTCTCTGTGGGTGAAGATGCTACATTTGGATCTTGCAAAACTATAGAGTTGATTTCGCCTTGTTAGTTACCATCATCTACTTCTAGAACTCTTAGGTTCCAAAAAAAGGTCATCAAAGAAATGGAGTGGCTGGCTATTACTTACAAGAGATCGCAGAGGCCACAATGTCCTCCCGGATTGCCATGGTTAATGTACAACTCTCAGCGAAGATTCATATTAGAATGTTGAACGATTGTTAAATCGAGGTTGATAAACTGGAGCGTGTTCAATTAAAGTTGGAGCGGATTAGAAGATTGGAAATTATAAGTTGTCGCGTTAGGATTGGAGAGTGCTATGATCCAGTGACGAGCCCCTGCCGAATGAAAATAGACCGAGGTACACGGCTCGCACCGCTATGTACCTAGGTACCTACTTAGACTTTATTACGTAAGTGAATATATGAATCACGTGTTTAGCCTATAGTGGCGGGTTCTATTACCGCCTTCTCCCCTTTACAACTCCTTTTATTATTTAAGAAGCATGGTGTTCATTGCGACTGGTTGGTTTCTCTACATTAACTAGAACTATAGTCGAGATGATAGAAACCTAACTGTCTAGGTTGTCCCAGTTTTCCCAACTTGACTTTAGCCACAATATTGGTGAAAACCCGCGAAAAGTTCAGATATATTAAGATATCAGACACATTTACATCAATACCGAAATACAGAAAACAAAGATCAGACGTCGTACTGTATCTGGTCTACCTATTCATCTATCTATTAGATATCGACCTAGACTAAGAACTTGACCTAGTTAACTGGCTAATTCTCTAATAACTCTCAAAGTCTTAGTGTTTCCTCATTGGAAAAACCCATCAACTCGTAAAACATCGCGAACACAAAACAATGGTATTCTCTTTTCTTTGAAAGTGTATCGCCTCGCCTGTATGCCATTCCGTCTCGTCCCATCCCATTATCATGAAACCATTCACGCCAGCCCATCGATCATACTATGCCGGAAGGGAAAATAGGATAAAAACAAGTATAATCCCATCTTATGACGACGGGAAATGCAATGCCCATCCCTCATCACCATAGTCTCGAGGAACCTAAAACTACCAGCTGATCATCCCCGTCCCCCTATTGAACCCGCCCCGCAGCTGCTTGTCCCCTTTGACGACCTTGCCCTGGAGGATCGTGTAGCGGACGAGGTTCTCGCAGTCCTCGGGCCGGACCCTGGCCAGCCAGATGCACTGTGCGGCGCCGACATCCCTCGCCTCATCAGCCTCCGCATCAGCAACCGGCTTCACGATCTCAGGCTCCTGGCCCGGCGGCAAGTTCGCGCGGCGGACGTCATCGATGCCGAAGGCGTCGGGGCGGCGGTACACCATCACGTTGGCGGAATACTTGTGGCCGCCGACGTGGTTGACGAAGTATATCCCGACGCCGCCGGGCCTCTCGTCGTCGAGGTCGCGGTCGAGGCCCAGCAGGCGCAGGTGGCGCTCAAGCTCCTTCTTGATGAGCGGGGCGCTCTGGCCGCAGCGCGCGTCGCGCGTGCGGTGCGAGCACAGCAGCACCACGGCGCGGTGCGGGCACGGGCGCGCCACCATGTCGCCGACGGCGCTGCGTGACGACGGGATCGTCTTCGGCAGCGCCACCGCGTCGAGCGGGTCCGACGTCGTCGGCGCCTTCGAGATGTACTTGTTGATGAGCGACGGGACCGCCGGCGGCGTCACGTTCTCGACCACGGTGAAGGCCGGCAGCACGAGCAGCGACGTGGGCTCCGAGTAGTCCGGGCGGTTGTTCGGCGTGTGCATGTTGGAGGCGGAGAGCATGAGGCGCTGTTGATGATCGTGTTAGCCAGTGTATCATCGCAAGTGCATGAGTAGCACGCAAAAAAAACCACATAGGTAGAAGATATAGAACATACCCCATTGCTAGGCTTGCTAGCATGGCCGAAAGCCTCCATGACGCTGCCCCTCTCGTCCTCGACATGCCTGCTCCAGTCGGACTTGCTGGTGGCGACCAGCACGTGCGTGCTCCACGGCTTTATGTTGCCGTAGAGCGGGTGCGACTCCTCGACCTTGAAGTGGCGCGGGTACTTGACCGTGCAGCTGTCGCAGTCGTGCTTGCACTCCTCGCCGTCGACGTCCGCCCGCGTCTGCGGGAACAGCTCCGACGCTCGCGCGCTGCCCGTCAGGACCTGCCTCGTCTTGCCGAATATCGACATTAAGCCTGCGGCCGCCATCTTCTCTTTTCTTCTCTTCCTCTTCTTCTTTCCTTTCTCCTTATTTTCTCTTCCTCTCCCCTTCCTCTACTCTTTTTCTCTCTTCCGAGACGCGGACGAAGATTCAATCGCGCTAAGAGACACAAACAATTAAAGTGTCGGCAGATTTCTTTTTCTTTTTCCTTATCTGATCCGAGGCCTGTCGTTAGTGTCGGCCGAAAATGGTAAGTGGGGTGACAGGGGGAGGCGAAAAGGTAGGGGGAAAGTCAGGGGAAGCGAGAAAGTACGACCCGAAGGTGTGGTTGACGGCTAGACGAGCTAGAGAAAAAGAGGGTGGTTGTAAACTTGGCATACCTTTTGACGAACTTGTTCTCTGAGGATTCTCTTGACGTTCCCCTTCTTTCCAAGGAAAGATATTGAAAATCGAAATTTGGATGATTTATATATGCTGTTTGACTAGTGCCGTCAGGTACTTAAGGCTTATGTACCTACGTACTATAGCCACTGTAAGCCTACAGTTAAACCCGGAGCAAACAAAAACGTCGTCACTCAAAACCTCGGCCGTTTCCTGAGTCGAACGAGGGGAGGGGAAAGGACAACGAAAAGAGAAAAACTGTTGAGGTTACGAGGAGATGACAAACACGAAATTAGAAGAATTTCTATTCGAGACGGGCGACTACCTATTATACCTCCCTCGGCCGACGGGGTATCAGACTCGGACAAAAGAGGGCACGTCTCTCGGTGTTAGTGGCGCAGCCTCACGGAGAAAGCCCTCGGTTTTCCGAGAGACGCCGCGCGTTGGTGTCAGGGATCCCCATGATCCCCATCGTTCGAATTTCGAATTTCGAATAATAGCCCCTGGTCTCCAATCTGACCTTGCAGCTTATTTTTGATGGCATCATTATTGGGCACCAAGGCTATGTATATCCCGTCAAAATATACCAAAATCCTAGTCTGTACCCACTAGAGATCCTTAACCGCACACGTAACTGCTGTTTAAGCGCGTTATAAATATAGGTAAGCCTACCGCCGTTGAGAAGTGCCGCCTCAGACGCCACGATAAAAGTCAAAGATCGTCTTTGGTGAAACCGGTAGACGTGCCGAAAAGATGACCGTGGCAGCCGTGGGTAGCGTTGGTGTGGATCTCGCTTCTAAAGGTTATCAGATCTCGCCGAAGCTGACTTAATATGTACATGTATTATGTATGTACATAGTATGTATAACCCCTAACTAGGATTCGTCCGGGCGGACGAGTGATACCCTCCTCTCACGTAATCATAGATTCAGAATAATAATTACACATGAAGACAGATCTATGTATGAACGCTAGCCATCTGTAGATGCCAAGATATATTACGTCCTCAAGTGTCAGGGCCTGAAAAGTGGATTGTGAAGCTCTAGATAGAACGGTTCACCATTCAGAACTGGAATATTATACTTAACATATTTTGATTGGCTAA
Source organism: Annulohypoxylon bovei var. microspora (assembly GCA_022836615.1). Classification (NCBI taxonomy): domain Eukaryota; kingdom Fungi; phylum Ascomycota; class Sordariomycetes; order Xylariales; family Hypoxylaceae; genus Annulohypoxylon; species Annulohypoxylon bovei. The sequence continues at coordinate 58,217 of MU405262.1, read as the reverse complement.
TGTATTAAGAAGCACATGGCACTACTGACATGAAGCCGTTCAACCCTTGCGGGCAGGTATGTACATATGTATATATCACGGCCCCTGCCCGGCTTACGACTTTTACACCACGAAACACTCACAATCAGATCAAGTCAAACATATAGTAATACTGGCATTATGACATTACAGTTAACTCATACCGTCCTATGGTGCTCAACTCCCCCTCCCACAACCCGCCCCAATCCAACGCGAGCCATCTTATCTATCATAAATTACACTTACAAGCCATCGCCATCGCATCGCATCTCATTGCCCGTGCCCCATCCCACCCCTAAGCCTCGCTAGCATCCCCATCCGACGAGAGCCCGCTCTTCCTCCGTCTCAGCTGCCCCCTCTGCTTCATCGCGGCCCTGATCTTGGTGCTCGCCTCGTTGAACCCCTCATTCGTATCCAGCGCCGTGAACCCCGACAGCGGGAATCCGCCGGACCCGAATCCGCCCCCGGAACTACTACTCCGCGAGCGCGAGCGCGAGGGTGGTCTGGTGGCGAACATGCCGATAGTGCCAATGTTGCTGAACGACTCGTTGCGCGGAATCGCCTGGCTCGAGCGCGTCGCATTCTTCCTTGACAGGTGTGGCGAGTCCGGCGGCGTCGGTTCGGCCCTCTCGAGACCGGCTTCCTTGAGGCTAAGCGCGCTGTCCGCGCGGAACGGGTCTGCGACGAGGCGGGTTTGCTCGAAGTCCTCGTACATGTCGGGGCCGAGGTCGTTGATGACCTTAACGACCTTCTCGGACAGCTTTGCTCTCCGCTCCCGTAGTTTGTGGATACTATAGCCGGAAGTTGGGTTGATGCATAGGACGAGGGGCCTGAGTGACTTGAATATGTCCATGCCGACCTCGCCGAACCGTAGGGCGGCAAATGTGATGGCCGGGAAGACGATCCAGCCACCAACGAACATCAGCCAGAAAGGCACCCAATCCGGGAGGTAGCCCCATAGATGGTCCTGATACACCTTGATGGCGAGGATTACAGAATACACGTTATAAAGCACGGGGGCGAATGCCATAGCGACGAGGAGTTTCCACGTGGCCATGACATCCCGACCCTGAATCTTAACTGACGAACCTGCCAGTGCTTCCTTTGCTTTTTTGTGGCTAATAATCTTTGAAGCGGCAAAGACCGGGGCAAATAGGAAAAGGCCGGGAATGACGCCGATGGAGAGGACTATGAGTTTGGCGATCCGGTATAGAAGAGTGAAGATAACTACCGGGAGTGTCATTCTGGCGTATGCAACCTGGTGATCCCTGATATTCAAGTAGTGGAGCTGCTTGTTGTATTCTTTAACGTTGCTCATCAAATCGATAATGCGTGGGTCGTCTTTATATTTGGAGAAACCCACAGCTAGCCTCCTGTTGAGCTCTACCACCATCGGCAGGGGCAATTTCTTTCCGGTGTTGTAGAGTCTCCTGGCCCCCTGAATACACATCAGCGTGTCGTAATCCGGAGACGATACGGTAACTGCGCTTAGAGCCTGGTGAACCATGTCAAGAGTCTGGCCTATCGCATCCCTCCTCTCGTTGTTTTTGTATTTTTCAACCAGCTCTCGTGGAATCTGGAAGGGCGCTCCGAATTCGACGACGGCCCGCGACCGGAACTTGTGGGCATGGAAGTAATTCATCCCAACGGGAACAATCTGAAGGCCGCAGTCTGGGTCCTCAGCTAGAGTACCCAGCGCCATAATAGCGACGCCAGCCTTCAGGGGTAACATTTCTGTTCTGTCATGACTACCTCCTTCGGGGAAAATCCCAATACAACCGCCCGATCTCAGGCGGTTAAAAACAGCCTTGTAAACTTCAGTCTGGTCGATGTGGGGAGCAATCTTGAACTTGGTGCCTTGGTAGCCATCTTTTATACCTTTTAGCTCCTTGTTGGTGAAGCTTCCCTTCTCGTCAATATCATCTCGGCCGGTCAGTTGCTGCAGAGGAACGAATCCCTTAAATGGTCGCTTGATGCGAATCTCCTCAGGACCGATGATTTTAGAAATGTCGACCGAACTACCCGACTGGCCTTTCACAGAAGGCAAGAAGATCATACCACCAACCCCGGCATCCTTCTCAAAGTTAGTGCCCACGCCCCGGATTAGAGTAGGGTCGTTGATAGGGTCGGGAAGGTAGATGAGACCCGACACTGGTTTCGCCTTATCCTGAGCTCGGCCGACCGGAACAGAACCGGTCTGACGAGAACCCCATCCGATAAAGCCGTGGACGGATTTTTCAGCGATCAAAAGGCCAACACGTCGATTTGCTTCATTTTTCAAAGTTCGTTGTAGAACTAAACCGTCGACAAATTGATTCGCATGCGGCGCGGCGACGAAAAGGATAGGACCGGTCCGGGGTACCCGCCACGCACCTCGTGGATGGACTTCGCGGAAGAACAAGTCGACTAGGACGGAGAAAGTATGTAAGAAGGCGTCATATTTCCAATCTGACATAGGATATAGTTCTTTCTCTTTATTAGGCTTCGGTTTCGCGACGGTAGAAGAGCCATCCTCTTCGGCAGGCCTACCGTTAGACATGTTTGCGTAATCGGTGACGTCGGGTCGAATGTGATAAGTGAGAGTAAATTTGGGAGAATAAATTTCGCGATGATGTTTATTCCATACGATGCGTTATCGTATTTATTTATAGCGATAGTTGTCCATCCGTTCGATTAATATCGGGTGCCGCGGAATTTTCGCGCGATGTTCGCAGATCTCGAGATTATCACGTTCCAAAGGATTGGAATTGTAAACGGATGGATATCGTGAGCTTTTAAAATAGCTAACTGTCAAGCCTAGAGGGAGGAAGCGTTAATATTTTAAGCAACAGGCCTAGTCAGGCAGCTAAAGAGATAGCTATTAATGATCTAGCACGCGAGCAAACATGAGCGTCATTCTAAGTAAGAGATGATGGATGATGAGGTGTATTGTATGTAGTAGTGTACATCTGTACTAGGTATGTAGATCTAGCGCAGAGAAGAAGAAGAAAAAGGTCAATCACAGGCCAAATTACCAGCACTACACATGAGGAAGCTGCAGCCACAGCGCTCCTGGTACCCTGCGCAGCCTATGTCCATGTATGTACATCCATTAATACAGTACCTAGAAGAAACTGCCCAGGTGGAATCTTGGCTAATGCCAGAGGAGAATGTACCTAGGTAGATGAGGGGCCGAGGGGGAATCCTTCCTGTGCTACGTAGCATTTCGTCCGAGGTACTAGAAATAGTGGATAACAATAGTATAATTATAAGTATATCCACCCGAATAGATGTACCATTTCTATCTGAGTACTTCCTCTCTCGATCAATGATATCTTGCTTCACTTACTATTGGACCGAAAGCATTCCCAACGGAATGGATTCATCTAATTCATCTACACTCGAGAATCCTATTTCAGAGACAGTATAGCATTTTGTTGAGTGCTATAACGACCTGACCGGGTATCCCGCAAATCGCAGAGCCAGCTCCATATAAGCGATGTCTAGATCATGCGGGCTGAAGAATAGTGTGTAGCAATCATGGACTCTGATACGAAATGCAAGTCATACGCCTAATCAAACCGGAACCGCATACTCGAACGCCACCGACAAGTGCGCGGGTATACATACCTAGCAGAGGTATAGATATCTCGGCTACTATGCAGCTGTGTATGTACATATGTAGGTAGGTAATAGATTCGTAGCGTATCTAGATAAAGCATCCTTGAGCATTCGTATGCAAGCTTTATATGATAACTGAGCGCATCATTTTTGCGCTTGCTGGGTCCTCGATTCTTCCTAACGAGCGTTACATTACGTACGCTAACAATCTATCTTAGACTGCAAAGGTCCCCGTCTGATTCCGTGCGTCTTTAATGCATCTCTAAATAAGACAATTTGCTGTCTGTTCTCGACGGCACCGGTGTAGAGGACATGCCTCTGACAGCTTGATAAGGGGCTTAATTCTTGCCCTTGCCTTTTCCCTTCCGCCGTCTCCTATCCTCGGGTACAGAAGCGCTACCCTCCTGAACTTCGCCCTCTTCAACCTTACCCTCAGCTTCTAGTTCCTTGAGCTTCTCTTGGCCTGAGATGAACATGCTCAGGTCGTGATTCTGGTCCTTCAGATCCGCGTTCTCTATCTTAAGCGCGTTGAACTGCTCACCTATGCTCTCAAGCTCTTTGTTCGTATGTTCAATTCGTTTCATGAGGCCCTCTGAGACCTTCTTCTCCTCTTGGAGGCTCTTACCTAGCCCCCGCGCGAGATCCGTTGATTTGACTGCGCGATTACACTCACGTTCCAGGTCTTTCTCGAGAGCTGGTATGGTCTCGGTGCGTAGTTGATGCTGTTCCCTTTTGAGTTCTTTTAACTCCTTGAGTGCCTGCGATGCCTGGGCCGCAGCCTTCTCTGCGGCGGCAGATGCTTGGGCTGCTTTGTCCGCAGCTTTCGAGAGCATCTCCTCGAAATAAACACGTTGACTCTCTAACTGGCTACTGAGTAGATGAGTGTACTCCATGGCGATGCTGTCAAGCTTGGCCCGAGGTACTACGTCTTGATCTTCAAGTTCATCGGGTCTCATAGGTCCCCCTTGACGACCAGGCAATTCAACGACCTTACCGTCGCCCTTGTCCCTGATCAAGCGATGCACCCAAGTATCTCCAGCGTAATCCCAGATATGTTGAGTCTCTATTTCTAATGAAAACGTGTGAGCCGTGTCCTTCCAATGCTCCTTCGCGTGACCTCCTTTGTATCTCCCGCAGCCTACATTACCACAGATCAGACATATCCAGAGGTCGTCAGGAGAATCGCAAACTGAGCACAAATTAGACACGCGTGTGCCGAAAGGTTGTGTGTATGGGTTATTAGGGTCATAAGAAGTTGATACGTGAGCGTTCGAAGACGACGATGGAGGCGTCGGGTTTGTATGCCGACAAACGGGGCAGCCGGAGCCTTTCCATTTCTGAAGACACGAACAGTGAAAAACATGTTGGCAAGGAATTGTTAGTAGTCCCGTAGTGTTGTCCATCCGCTCTAGACAGACGGGGCAAGTAGGTAGTTCGATCAAATTTGGTGTCGGCGGAGGAAAGGGCTTGAGCGAGTTGGATGTTGCTGAAGTAGATGGTGTGAATGGATCATGGCTGAGATCTGGAAAACTACCGTTTGGTCCAGCCGGATTCTCGAAAGTGACAGATTTTACAAAGGCAACAGTACATGTTTCCGGCTATATTCTGTTAGTTTCTTGTACTCTAGTCTTGGAGGAGCTCTTACTTCGACGTTATTGAACACCTTGCCATCAAACTCGCGTCTGAAGAGCTGTGCTAGTTTGCCCTCCCTGAACTTCATGAGCACCAGATATCTGTTCATACGCCCTGTCATAACCATACGGTAGTGACTAACTTCGTCTCTCCACTTATCACCCATGAACCCGAGAAAATCGCTTGGGGAGAGATAACTCGGAACCGCCGGAATACAAACTGTCGTACAGTCGATTCGCGCGCCCTCTTGCTCATCGTCGGATTCGGGTATGTGATCAGGAGATATCATAAGCTCAGAGCTTTCTGCTTCTTCTCGGTACAGGTGGACAATGCCCCAACCTAGCTCGGTGTTCTTCGAAGTAGTCAGTGGTACATATTTTGCCTTTGTAGCCTTGCCAGCGCCTCCCATAGAGGGGCCGACTGCAGCCGCCGCCGCAGACGTCGTCGGCATACTGCCGTGATCTTCGTAGCCGTCCACGTCTATACTCTCGATCCGGAGCTGGCCGAATCTCCAGTCTTTAACTGCAGTCTGTGGATTTAAGGCAATGTACGATTGGGGAGGCGGGTAGCTCAAGGTTCGTTGTCGGTGTTGTCTCTCGCTAAGCCGTACGATGTTGCGATCGTCTTGGGCTTCAAGTGGTCGAGGGGCGCCGCAATCAATAACACTCGGCTTGATTTTCGCTTGGATAGGCGGGGTTTGAGTTCTCTGTCGGCCATACGATGCCTTGTTCTCGTGAAACGCGGCGCCCTTTCGTGTTCGAGAATGCGACGGGAGGTTGTCGAATACGTTCGAAGTCTCTCTTGGCCGCCAGATAAGGCGCTCGTATGACTGCGATGCCTTACCTATCTCTTGGGAGGTGGGAGTTGGCGTAGGATAAATTTCAAATTTAATATGATAATAATATGCAGGCATGGCCTACGTTTTTAAAAATGCACAGTATTATCTGAGCAAGTCACCCGTAGGCATGTCTTGGGAATTGCGCCAATTGGTGTGGCGAAAGAATGTCTGCGATTTGCCGAAATAAAAGCTGAAATGTTTGTTGTCGGGGGTAGGCAGCTGCTCCCATTGTTTAAGTTGAGTAGATACGTACTTGGGTAAATGTGTGCTTTGACAATAGTTTGGCTTTGGGATAAGTTTATATCGGAAAGCGCAAATGTTCTGTTGAATTCGTTTGGCATCTTTTTTACATGGTGGAAGTCACTGGTGGGTTTCCGACTAATGAAACAAGGTTACGGTAGCACGATACATTCTTAGCTCAGCCACCAATCATTACGAAACTCTACGTAGAAACGGTCACATATATCGGAACGCAATTTGAATACCAACGAACCGTGGAAGGTATGATTGTCTTGAGCATCATAAGATGCACTATCTGTAGACCATTACAATATGTCTATCGATGCAACCTCAAAAGCCCTATGTCGGGCTAAAACCAGTAACGCCAGTTCGTGCAAGTGTCGTCATTCTCCACTATCGTCAGATATCTATTGTCCGCCACGGAGACGGAGAACCAAGTGGAGCGTCGACTCCTTCTGAATGTTGTAATCGCTTAGAGTGCGACCATCCTCCAATTGCTTACCCGCAAAGATGAGACGTTGCTGGTCGGGAGGGATGCCTTCCTTGTCTTGAATCTTGCTTTTTACGTTGTCGATGGTGTCCGAAGATTCAACTTCCAGCGTAATGGTCTTGCCCGTCAATGTCTTCACAAAGATCTGCATACCACCACGGAGTCTGAGAACGAGATGAAGAGTCGATTCCTTCTGGATGTTGTAGTCGCTGAGGGTTCGGCCATCTTCCAACTGCTTACCGGCGAAGATAAGTCGCTGTTGATCAGGTGGGATACCCTCTTTGTCCTGGATCTTCGACTTGACGTTGTCGATGGTATCAGACGACTCCACCTCAAGGGTGATAGTCTTGCCAGTAAGGGTCTTCACAAAGATTTGCATTCCACCGCGGAGACGAAGGACCAGGTGGAGGGTGGACTCCTTTTGAATGTTGTAGTCAGACAGAGTTCGGCCGTCCTCAAGTTGCTTGCCAGCAAAGATCAAGCGCTGTTGGTCAGGAGGAATGCCTTCCTTGTCCTGGATCTTGGACTTCACGTTGTCGATGGTGTCGGAGGATTCAACCTCGAGAGTAATGGTTTTTCCGGTCAAGGTCTTGACGACTATTCGAATTTGTTAGCATTGAATTAAACGTATACATCTTGTAGTTGGATCATATATAAACTTACAGATTTGCATGCCACCACGCAGACGGAGGACAAGGTGGAGAGTACTCTCCTTCTGGATGTTGTAGTCAGAAAGAGTGCGACCGTCTTCGAGTTGCTTTCCGGCAAAGATCAATCGCTGCTGGTCCGGGGGGATTCCCTCCTTATCCTGAATCTTCGACTTAACGTTGTCGATAGTGTCGGAAGACTCGACCTCAAGAGTGATGGTCTTGCCAGTGAGGGTCTTGACGAAGATCTGCATCTTGTCGGTCGTCGATGAGTACTAGAGTGAAGAGGCGTTGAGGTTATCTAGAGATTGGTATCAAGTAGATGAAATGAAGTTGTTGAGGGACACGGTGGAATGGCAGTAAGTTGGTTGTATGAGGGAAGAAAAAGAAAATGTGACCGAAAGTTGGCAAAGTTGCTTCAAATAGGTTTGGGAAAGCGGCAAACGCACACGGACACCTGAGGCGCAGTGACTCTGAATGGAAAGCCTGAGAAAGGGAAGGAGGTGGGGGGGATATAGCCTGGGCCAATTACATCTCACAAACCTAGCTAGATCAAGAGGTGAATCATCGGTAGCCACCACTGATAGCGGGGGAAACCGCCTAGAAGTGGCCGGACCTTATGCGAAGTCTCAGGAAGGGGCAGGTAGGTACATTCTACTTACGAAAGAGGCAAACCTGCTTGATAATCCTACGTTGTGGAGACTTCCTTACTGCGCAGCTTTGTTCACCCAGCCACGAATCGGCAGTCGCGGCAGCTGCATTGCCTACGACATGAGTTGAGAACTCTTCAGATGCAGGAACCTAGATTTAAGGAAAGTGTGTATTAGTATTGATAGAGTTGACATTTCAAACAAACATTTGAACCTGGTGTTTTGACGACCAGATAGATGGAAGGAGGTCTCATCCTAAGTTGATACAGTGCAACCGTTATCATCCTATCAACTTGCATACGTCATGTGGTGCAATGGTCCAGATAAGGGTCACAAGGTAACGGCGGAAACGGGGAAACTTAAGATAGTGGCAGACACATTAATTGACAACATCAACGATACATGTTTGACTGTGTATACACACTACAGATGTAGAGAAGCCATGTTACTATGACTGTCCTACGTACTTAACATACATACTACCTATTTTATTGGTTGTCTCGACCATTGATGTGATCTGTACCGGGTCGCACGCACACGTTTCTTACCCCTTTCCGAGATCAACATCTCCGGAGCGAGCCGAACATTTTCCAGCTCTAGACTCTGCGCCGATCGCTGAATTAGGACATCGTGCCATTTCTATCGCTTCCTGTTCCTGATTGCCCTGTTTCTACCGTCTGAGCCGGTTCCCGCATGCAGCAGCATTGCTTCAGCAACACCGAGAACTCTCATTAATGTAGCTGTGTATTCCACGACGACGCCACCAGTTCCTGCTCTCCGCAAGACTAGACCGGCTGTTCCGAAAAGAGTGTGGGGTCATTGAAATCCGTCAGTATCAGCCAGCCTCAATAAAACAACGTCATCTACCTAATTCAATCTAACCATCAAGGTCGCATTATTAATTCATTAATTCATACTGAATAGTTCAACAAGTTGCATCAGGGAGCCACACTTTTAGCGCATTGTAAAATGTGACAACTAAGTCAGGCAATACTTGAGTACCTCGGTATGGATATGAACTTCGGTATCACACTGACCACCCCCGGATTCTATTCGGTAAACTGTCTAGCTGAAGTGCAAGCCTCAACCCGACCAACGAATCTAACCTCCAATCTCGTATGGGACTGCTACAGTGTGAGGATAGCTGCATACCCGTGCGTACGAGGGTGAGACAAATCAAGTGATTCGCCCTTCATCAAGAGACGAGATGGGGAGCGTGAGATGGGAGCGATAGCGGCCTCGCCCGACTCTTACTGACATGACGTTGTATCCAATCTCTTATAACTAGCGCTTACGGAGACATCATCTGCAAATTTAAGGTAATATTCTGCGGCGCTTGCATGAGAGGCTTGCCGTGCAACGCCTGTGATCAAGCAAATGAGAAACATGTAGGATTGCAGGTCATCTACCATACCACAAAGTGGAAGGCATTTCGTCGCCGAGTACAATCATCAAATGAAACATGTTTATTATCTTTTAGCCTGTATCTTTTTCTGTCCTACAGTGATACAAACGAGAGCGCGATCATGATCCTCGCTGAGAGCGATGGATTCCCCTTATATCCATCCATCTAGTGATTCATCAAGAGGCTCCAGACCGTTTAGGGTCTTTCGGATGCCTGATACCAATTCATGTATTCTATGCTCTTGTACGTAACCGCATATGTGTTCGCGTGAAATCCATAGCTTCTTCCCACATCGTAAAAAACATGATCCATTGAACCGCTTTTGGGTGCTTGCGCGTGACAACGATCAACATAATTCCAAGTCATACAGTCGTCGAATAAGCCGTTAAAAAGGTCGTAAAGTCGGAGCAACATGGCGTAAAACATCGCATGCGTCGAGTGGCGGTGACCAGCCGGAAAGTGAGAGAAAAGAAGATGAAGGTATGTGTCGGTCCATAAGTTGTGACAAATGGTAAATGTTAGGTCATGATAAAGATCACTTCCACAAACAACGCCATCGCTAAATGTTTCCGTCAATCTGAACAAAGGAAAAAATAAAAAATAAAAATTCATATTCCAAGAAAATCATCTTGCCACTGCTCATGGCGTAGGCATTTCTAAATTGTGAGTATCGTCATCCCATATCCAGATCGGGACGTAAATGAGATGTCTAGTTGGCCTTGATGACCAACTTCGACAAGAATTTGTTCGATAATGAATCAAAATCATATCGGTCGAATTTCGACTGGTTTCTCGACCTCAGGTAAGTCTCTGTTGTTGAATTAGCAAATATCGCCGGATTTATACGATGCAATCATCTTACCATGCTTGAGGACATGCTGTCGCACTTCGGTCATAGCCTCGCATACAGCAACATTGTTGTTCAAAAGGTGGCCATGTCGCTCGGTGTCCCAGTCAATCAAAGCGGGCAGCTTCTGTGAGATGGCGTGGAACAGGCCAGTAATGACACCGACTGGAGTGCTCTCCATATCCGAGCAGAATTTCTCGACCGCTACTGGGTCAGGTACTCGGTAATGGCAATCAAATTGCATCTCCTCCCAGACAGCCAAGAGTATAGAAGCGAGCATGAAGATGGTAGGCCAGTTCTTTAGGCGATCGCCGCTGTACACGCTGGAGTAGAGAGCAGACAACTCCTCTAGGATATCCTTCTGTAGCTCGCGCCACATATCCGCCATGGCACACTTAATCTGGAAGTTGATCATGACAGGAGCTACATATTTGCCGAAGTATTTGGAGTCCTCATCGTCAATTTGACCTTCCATTGTGTGCTCCGACCCCTGCTGCTCAACTAGTGTGATGTGCATGGTTAGATTGTAGGCCAGCACGAGCTTCAAAGCCTTACGAAGAACTGGCAGCTTCTCCTTGGTGTAGAAGCGGTAGGCGGTCTTGAGAATTTCCGTGATGAAAGGTGTACCTTCGAAATGGTCATCGATGAAATTCTCGAAGCCACTCTCGATATGCTTATCTAGATACTCAGCAAGAGCATCTGAGTTGATACCACCTTCGCCAACGTCAAGTCTCTCGGTCTTGAGTTCAAACTCAATCGGCTCTTGCTCAATCTGGTACGACTCAACCCAGTCAACCTGGAAACAGCTCTCATCGGCGACAAGAACCTCGCGAACCATGACGGGCAGACAGAAGCCATAACCATGGGTGATCCACATTAGAGTCTCCTTCGGGGCAAAGCCTTTCACGTTGTACACGGAAACACCGCGGCTGAGATGTCGTTCATAATCCGCTTTCCAGTCCTTCATGAAGTAGCCGATGTCCTTGATGTCAATACGGGTGCAAGGAACTTGCCACAGTCGAGCATGCGACGGCTGGCAGCCACCGCAAGGCTCACCCTTATCACAAGTCTTCTTGAGGAACTTGCACCGAAGACAAGCTCGGAGCTTTCGGATCTCACTAGCCTGCTTCCGCTGTTCGGGAAGAAGAGGGCCCTTCCGTCGACCGACCTTCTTCTCGACGGTACCGTCCTTCTTTCCATTGGATGTCCGCCTAATAACTGATTTGGTAGATTTTTGGACAGCATTGGGGTTCTTCTTGGGGCCCGAGTTTCGACGAGCAGAGTTGTGAGGCGGCGATGCTACACCAGAGCCGCTGGCAGGGCTAGGGCGATTCGACGTAGACGATTTGATAGGCACCGGCTCAACCACAGCAGCGGGGCTGATGATTTCATGCGTATGGTGGCTCTCTCCGTGGAAACAGTTCCGATGATTTGCGGGGTCCGAATAGGTATCGGACTCCGGGGAAAACGGAGAGTAGTTGAAGGAAATATCCTCAAAACTGCTGCTGCTGAAGTCAGTGCGCTGACCGCTTCCGTCCGAGTGAGAAGCATCCGAATTCGTCCTCAGATGTAATGTCTGGCCGGGATTGAAAATGGCCGTGTTCTGAGCCTGCGCTTGGGCCTGAGCCTGCTGGTACGAGTCGTAATTCTGGTACATGTCGACTTGAGTCCAGCCGTTATCACTAGATCCCGGAAGTGACAATACTTCTAGATAAGTCCCCGTCGGAGACTGGCTCCCCATGCTTCCAAATCGAGGAAGCCCGTCAGATGGAAATTGCAACGAGGCACCAAAATCTTGCCAGTTTCCCATTCCCATGCCATCCCACTGCTGCTGCATAGTACGAGTATCCTCGATGGGCGAAACGTTACTAAAACCCTGTTGCTCTATCGGAAGTGCGGCATCGAGCGTTGCTTGCGTAGTCGAAGGTAAATAGCTAATGGCATTTGACTGGTAATTCACATACGAGTTGAAGGGTATCAAAGCTTGGTTATCCTGCATATAATGGCTAATATCCTGAACGGGCGGATGTTGCTGCTGGTGCTGAAGTAGCGTCCAGTCCGTCAAAAGCTGTGGAGAATGCGAATGCGGAGGAGCTCCTTGGTACGGCGAGTGTTGTAAAGGACTCGCGCTCTGCTGCGAAGGCGATTGCGAATGTGCCTGAGACTCGACGGGAGACGCTACATTGCTCGAGTTCGGGTTCTGGGGAGCAGCCATATCAAGAGGCACCGACCAGGCAGCCGAGGAACGAGTAGGAGTCATTGCTGTAGCCGATATAATGGGATTGGTGCTGGGTGCTGTAGTGGTGTACGGATAACGCTCCCGCTGGTCGAATGTGGTCAAGTCCAACAAGGCATCCCCCCCGGCGGCATTGAAATCGAGGGTCATTGTCGTCAGAAGTCAGTAAAAGGGAGGAAATTCAACTGGGGGATTTTGGACGAGTTCCGCTAGTATTATTGACAAGCAGAATCGACACCGCTCTTTCGTAGAATTCCCTCGCGGCGCTGATGGGCAGCTTCTGGGGATGGTAAGGGGGGTGGACGGGAATCCTAGATGTGGAGGAGGTAAGATTTTGCGGTGGATGGTCGAGTGAGATCGAGGATGTCGACGGGGAGAAGCCCTTGAAGGCTAAGGAGAGGAGGCATGAGATTGTGCGAGGACACACGGGAAACTGGCGGTGAGAGGAATAACGCTGGCGTCCCAGCTCCACCTGCAACATGCAGCTGTGCAGCCAATCATGATGTGGCAGTCATGCAAGAATCATGGGACGGCGATACAAGATAGGACATGGGTCATGAACCACGAGGCCAATTACCAGCCGCCCATTAAGGGCACCAAGTTGTTTTGGGAACTTTCGCACTGTGGTGGGTACTTACATGAAGAATTGAATAAATGGCGGGGCAAGTTGGAAGGGTAGAAGGGTAGAAGGAGAGGGGGGCGAAGTTTTCGATGGATCGGATTGGACTTTCCCATACAGGACATCCAATACCTAGGTACCTCCATAGGTACATAACCTACCGGTACAACCCATACAAATTGTAACGCAGTGGACATCAATTGATGTACTCTTCAGCGGCTACTTCAGCGGCTACGTACTATATCCTTCCTAAACCTACAGATGTACAATACAGGCAGCGCTTCCTACTCTAAAATACCATTCAAAGATTGATATGTAGGTCTTAACTTTGGGGCTTTAGTTCGTTTAAGATTCTAGCAAACAATCTCAAATCGTTTGACCATTGGCTTATTATCTCTCCCAGTGCTTTACGAACTTCACCAAACTGCTTAGCTACCTCTAGCTACCGGGTTTAGCGTACAGGTAGCGTACCTACCGTACCCGGAGTACCCACAGACGTACAACGTGTACTGTACCATCCGCGCATCAATGGCGGGGTATCGCCCTTATCAGTCTTAGTCTTTCCAGGTTCCTAAGTCCCCTAATGTCTGATCCAGTCTGATCCAACTGCAACTCCACATGGATTCATCAATCTCATGTTGAGAGTTGAGGCAGTGAATGATGACATGGCGACGACCATTCACGGCTCGCTGCAGATATGTGTAGGAGCTAAGTCAATTTCTGTTTCAATGCTTACAAGCTTCTACGTGACGTCTAGTGCAACGCCGTATGTCGCAAACATACACACACCTACAAGCCTACATATGTAGGTATATGTAGGTATGTGTATTTCGGGAATTGAGGCTGGAACCTCGGAAGACCGAGAAAGAAAGAAAGAGACAGAGAATGAGCAAGGTACAAAACATGCTAGGTATAACGTGTTGAGCAGCCAAGGACAAGGAACAAGGTGGACTAAGGTGGACTGAAGTGGAAAGCCGGCCACTTCAATAGCGTCTATCATGGACCTATCGCGGTATTGCCAGCTTCTGCCCTAAAACGACCAGCAAAACCAAGAGAAAAAGACACGATCTCGGATCTGGAACAAGTTATACGCACAGAGCAATCAAACTCCACAATCCGAGAGCGCAAGGGCGAACATCGCCTCCGTCAACGGCAGATTTACAGCAGATTTACACCAAGTTCCTTAAGTTCCTCGCCAGTGTCCACCCTAGCTCCTTTACTGTGCATACTACCCTGCCGTCAGCTGCACCGGAATATACGATATGGTGATACCCTTCGCACATGAGCCACTCGAATATGCTGGATCTTCACACACTACATTTCCAGGTTGTCCAATCCAACCCTCGTCCAACCAACCTACTATCCAAATAAAAATCGCCTCTGGTCCCGTCCCTACTCGATTGATCATGACAGATGGTGTCATGTTCTCCTCAAAAGACCCTGAACCTTCGATCGAATGCTTGAAACGGAAGAGCCTCAATGCCTTAGTCCACGAGGCTACGGTTGAGGCTAACCCAGACCCATCGACCGTCCGATCGCATGGGCACGGTGCACAGGTCGATTCCATAGTTGTGAGGCTATTCCATTCGACGATTTCAACAATTATGTTCGACACCTGTTAGGGAGGTAGGTTCTTACTATTGCATGCGCGCGAGCGGCGAAGGATCCCCTCACGTCCGCGATACTACGGCCCCGATAGGTCGCGCTATTTACGACCTTGCAAAACATACCATTACGCTTCCTGGTTACATTCGGTAGAATCGTGGCTGATTTATTCCGGTTACGTTTGCTACCCACTAACTGCACTGTACTTACAAGGGCATAATGGGGCATAACGGCTACTCCTGACAAGACATCAAACCTAACCTCCTTTTGACTGCATATTCTTGAGTTTGATTCTCTTCAAGCTTATTTTCATCTGCATATGAATACCGACCGATTTTATCTTATCGTGCGCCCTACCAATCGCGGCTTTGGAAACTTGGACTCCTTCGCGGAGTGCCAAGATTTTAGTAGGTAATCAACCATCTGTACGGATCCGTACCATCAATCGCCTCGTCATCCTAGCTTCGAAATATGGGATGTGAACAGTGTCAACCAAGGTACCCAAGTAATTTCGTCACAAGCATCTTTTAATGAAGGAAGGCTTATGTCGTTACCGGACCCGTCTTACACGAGGTAAAACATTGAGTTGGAGGTTGCTGGAAATGGGACCACAAGAGGTTGGGGAAACATATCAGGGCTGACTATCCGATTGGAAACACACTATTGCAAATGACCAACGCTCATCAAAGCTAAGCCTACAAGGACGAGATTATTATTTTTTTCTCGTACTTGATAGATATGGCTTTAGAGTTGCTAATTTCTGTCTCAACTATCACTGTGTACTAAAAAAACAAAACAGAAAACACATAGGCTTACGTACACAGGTAAGATGATGTCCCAATTCCGGGGACGGCAGCTTCCATTGCCGTTTGTATGACAACTATGTAATACTTGACGCGGCATCATGTGTAGTTAAACGTCAGCTTGACTGCCGCGATAGAAGGTAGGTACTCGTTTTCGTTTGTCTTAAATCCCATACATTTCTCAATGCTTCTACATACTTTACCAGCAGTTACATATACCCATGACCTAGGGCTTCAAATGGAGCACAGTAGCAATTAACGCCAACCAAGATATTAAAGTTGGTGATCATTTTGAGAGTGACTCTTTCTCACCTAGTGTAACAATTCCTTTAGGAGACTTCCATTTATCTGGATATGACTTTGGGTTTACTGTTATCAACCAGTATTGTGCCCTCGCCAACCAGCGGAACATTTATTAAAATTGACACTTCAATCCCTACAAATAATCTACTATCTAGATCGAGCAAAAAGGGCTTATCCCGTATCATGTCAGCCTTACCTAGTACTTTGTCTGGCAATTCATCGGAATGATTTTGACCCCTCAGATTAGCAGTATTCAAATCAAGCAATTGAAAACGAGTTAAAACTGCTTGACCCTTCCACGAGCTGCACGAGTTCAGCGCGGGTCCAAGCGCGTTTCTAACCAACCGCAGAAGTCTTATTTTAATCCAGATGTAAGGAAATATCCAATTGCATGGATTGGACTTGATGCCTTCCAGAAGACACAACATGTTATTCAAGAAAGAACTGTACTTAGAGAACACATATAAGGTACCACGTACATAAACGATGCGGAATAGCTTACTTGTTCGGATATGTCCCCCTATTTATATATTTGGTGACTTCTAGATAATTTCCATCATGAATTCAAGGATACCCCTTTCTAAATTGATGAACACTATCAAGAAGGTAGTTGTATTAAAGTTAAAGCAGCTACGAGTTAAAACCTTGTGACGTAGCTGAGTGTCCAGCTGCCTAGCATATGAGCAAGTAGGATTGGCTCTAAGGTTTGCCGAAAATTTCCCGATTCTACTAATTTTGGAGAGTTGACCAATAGCGGGACGTCCTTGCAGTAGTATGTGATTGACTCGAGGGCCTTAAAAGAGTTTCGACATTTCGACGATTGTGACACGACGGATGCCCAAATTTTTGAGACATTACAAAGCCCACGCTTTAGCTATTGTTCATGTGTTATTCAGAATCAGTCAAGTCACGTTTTATCGTATTTTCCATTCTCCATTCTCCATTCTCCGTTACGAAAGTAACATACCGGTATATACACATACATAAAAGTACCTAGGTAGTTCGATAAAGTATCCGAGCTCCTCTACATTCCAATCCGTTCCTCTCACTCGGTATCATCCGAAAACATACATCACACATCATACATCATATTTTAGGTAAAAGGCAACACATTTTGCCTCCTATGCCAATAAAGACAAATCTTTCTCGAGCGCGCCGGCGAAATACTTACAAAGGGAAAACGATGGCGTCCTTGAGCTTCCGTCTTAACCCTACATACCCAAATCAACATAACCAATATGAGACGGTGAATAAAATTGTCACTTCAACCATGGCTAGTTCAACAGCTCACAAAAACCAGGAACCTGAGATCCCTGATTTGTTTACAAGTCCGCCCCCAATTCAAGATACGCTCTCAACCAAGACTTCCACTGTGCAGAATCAGACCGTGGACGAATGCTTGCCTTTCTTAACTGCCGAGGTTGAAAATCTGCATTATAACCAGTATGGCGTACCACACCTTGCCAGGGAACGACATATCAAGTTTCTTCGGAAGCACCTAGAGAGGCTTCCGGGTCGTTATGTAGCGTTAGATGCAAGCAGGCCTTGGATGTTCTACTGGTCTCTCAACGGCCTATCCATCTTAGGCGAGGATGTCTCTTGTTACCGTGATGCCCTTGTCGAAACAGCACGTTCTATGCAAAACACCAACGGGGGTTTCGGGGGAGGTATTGGCCACGAATCCCACCTAGCATGTACCTATAGCATGATATTGGCCTTATCCGTGGTTGGGGGAGAAGCTGCGTATGAAGTCATTGACCGAAGAGCTCTTTGGAAATGGCTTTGTACTTTGAAGCGGTCGGATGGAGGCTTTCGGATGGCTGTCGGCGGTGAGGTCGACATAAGGTAGATTGATCCTAGTTTAACCGAACTCGAGACCATAGATCATGTTACTAATGATGTCGCTAGGGGAGCTTATTGCGCAGCTGTATTAGTTACTCTACTTAACCTTCCTCTTGACTTGTCGTCCGACTCTCCGGCATGGACGCCCGACCAACCAAATCTATTCTCTAATTTAGGAGACCATGTACGGCGATGTAAGGGACCCTGGCAACGAAGACCGACCTTCACTGAGACCTATACTGACCATGACCATGCAGGCCAAAGCTTCGAAGGCGGAATTTCGGCGCAACCAGATGGTGAAGCGCATGGAGCTTATGCTTTCTGTGCTTTAGGCTGTCTAGCAATTCTCGGTGCTCCTCATCGTACATTTTCTAAGTATGTATCGCCATAATCATCCTCGACGGAGTTTGATAGACTAGGTAACGCTTTTGCTCACGCTAAGACTCTGCTAAGACTCTGAATGCAGATACCTCGACGTCCCGCGACTAATCTCTTGGCTCTCGTCACGACAATATGCCCCGGAAGGTGGGCTCGGTGGCCGCACGAACAAACTCGTCGATGGTTGTTATAGCCATTGGGTCGGTTGTTGTTGGCCGTTAATTGAAGCCAGCCTTGCTGGACCGTCTAGTCTTATGTTCGACGTAAATAAAACCAAAAACTCTGACATTGACATTCACAATCTGTACAGTCGCGAAGGGCTCGTCCGTTATATTCTCTGCTGTGCGCAGGATACCTCTAAAAGGGGTGGTATGAGAGATAAGCCAAGCAAGTAAGTACATAAATTTCAGCCATAAAATTTAAGCATAGGCTAAAAACTACCGACAGATCCTCTGATGCGTACCATACTTGCTACGTACTCAGTGGGCTCTCCTCAGCTCAACACATTACACGTCTGCTTTCCTCGGATGGTGAAGGGATGATGACGCATTCGGAATATGACGTCTCGCCGCACCACGGAAACCCCCAGATTTATGATGAAGAAGACCGAGTCAACCCAACCGATCCTGTATATTTTATACCTGAGGGGAAACGGAAAGAGATCATGTCATATTTCCTATCGAAGCCAGGGTTTTGACCCGCTTGTGGCCGCATATCAAGAGGCCTATCCGACACTACGCCGGGCCAATACGAGAAAGGCTGAGAATTTCCCTCGAAATCCTACGATGCTTCGATTTTTTTCATCCATGACTGTGAGTGTCAGCAATATGGCTTCTCACGTGTCGAGTTATATAGAATAGCTTCACTGATACGCTTTGTATGAGTCTGACAAATTACCCCCTTGACCGAGATGGTTTAACACGTGAACCTGCCTACCTACCTAGATTGGCATGCCCAGCAAGAAAGAACTCGAATAATGGCTAATGGCTGCGCCCCTATCCTTACTGGACAGCATGCCTCCGCAGTTACACATCAAGAAAGTGCATCGAGAAGCTCGGCAACGAAGATTGGCTCGCCCATTGTACAAGAAGGGTCCCGTAGACCTTGACTATACCCTTTTCACACTTTTCTACAGAAGTATTATGCACTTTTCAGCAATTTGCAATCAACAGTTAGGCCCTTAGTGGTAATACAAGAAGGTTCATGAAGCAAGTTCGCCCGATTGATGTGAGACAGAACCAGCTAGAGGGATTCTAATGCATTCGTTAATCTGTCTTCTCCACCGCATGCGGTCATGCTGTCCAACACGCCAAATGGCACCCTTATTCAGCAGGTTTGGACGCAACATGAGCCAACGTTGGCCGGAAGAGTGGCAAACGCTCGCAGGAGCTGGATTAGACCCGACTTGCTAGGCCTCGGGAGGACGCCACCGGTATGTATCTGAAGTAGTCTAAATCGGAACGTTGACGGCAGACGGCAGCTCTAGTCAAGGCTAAGGGGACTAGTAAATCGTACGACAGAGGCCATTATCCCCAACCCCATGGCAACCGCGCCGTGGTAGTTGAGAGGCGCTCTGCAAAGTTGCATGAGTTTTGTACGTGCTGATCGACTCAACAGAATCGATGGGTTGGCCACATGGTGTGGTCGTCTCGCGTCCCGTCCCTACACGTACACCCCTATACCACTTTGTACTCTTACGGCCACATTAAGTCTTTGACGTGTCAGTCTCCATTATGGCCTCCCTGGGTGGCCATGACTTCAGATGGTAGAACGATCTCCGAGCTAAAGCAAGGAGAGGTAGTATTTGGCCTCATCTCCACTGATCGCATGTGCCTAGCACGACGTAGCGAGGTGCCGTGCTACATACAAGACCGCAGACACATGGAAAAAGGCTGGCGGAATCGTGGATCGAGGGTCGCCGAACTTATCTGTCCGACGGTTCTAATATGTGCTCTGATATGAGGGTTACGACTCATTACTGTATCCTACTGCCCTGCTACGTGAATTGCACATTATTTCTTGGCCATACATATTGCTACTATTACCCCTAATGCCACTCGGAAAAGCATGATAAGACGGACCTAGTAAAATATTGTTGTGAAGTGAGATATAATAGTACCTAATGTACCGCTAACCAACAGGCCTATCTGAGCGACCCCCTAAGCTCCAGGCTGCGCCTCTCGCGTACTATTGTAAACAAAACCTGCTGCACGACATGGTCTCTGTCTGCGGACCCCTTTCCGGATGAACGAATGGTCTCGCGCGTAAGATCAGCGCCGATTGAAGCCGTGAGATACTACTAATAAGCCCTTCGAGAAGATGGCTTCCGAGGGCTTGAAAGAGGCTGCGATGACCTCACGGTGATATATTCCCGGCGCCTCTTTTATCCAACAGCTCGGACGTCGTGTCCAGGCCGGGATGAGCTGGGCCCCCGAAGTCTCGGATCTCGCAAGCGCGTTGCATTCCTGACATAATGACCTTTAATGTACGCATGTATGTCTCTGACAGTGACTCAGGTCTCACAGATTAGGTAGGATCGTGAGAGCTCTCAACCGCGTACATGGAACCGAGGATTCTCGGCAACACCCCTTAACGGCGTTAGTCCCCTTATCCAAAACCAGTATGGTGTTATATGTATATAATAATCCGTGAGGGTTTTTTTCCAAGGTAGTATGCGCGTAACCGCCGACTAGACTATGTTTAGATGTTATCGTTAGCGTTGATAGAAGCTGTCCACGATCTCAACCGCCGTGACGTTTCGGTCGAGGAGATCACGTTGCGTGCGTATATATGGCCATGTTTATAAGTAGGCAGGTAGGGGATAGGATGCATGGTCTTGAAGTACATAAACAAATACAACAGTACCGGGCAAGACCGTGTACGGCCGCCTTACACGAAATACACGGTTGATATATACTTAAATACCTGCTAACGTGTTTCTTGAATATCTTATTTTCTTATTTTCCTATTTTTCCATTTTGCCCTCCCTTTCTTCCAATGCCTTATGTTTTCTACCATTTTTGCTGATATAGTCTTACCTCCGATGCTTCCCTCACGTCGCTTACATGGCTACTCCCAAGCGTACATCCATACATATACAGGTAGGTAAGCATGTGTGTACTTCTGACACATTTATAACATTATATGTATATGTATATTATGATCATTACCTACCTACCTAATGTAAGTATTATACAAAGTAGGTAGGTAGGTAGTTTGTAAATATTGTAGTTTGTATTGCGCCTAGTTAGCGTATTTCCATAATTCCGTATTTCCACTACCATGTGGGCTCGTTTGTTGGTCTGGGCGTCGTCTCCAACGTTGCTTAAAGGTCGAAAAAAAGTCCTACCGGCCGCTACATTAAAGTCCGAGAGCAAGTTACATCCCGCTGTCATCTTTCATCCTCGTCCTCGTCCTCCTCAACTTGAACCTCGGTTTCGCCTGTTGCTAGCTGTTGCTGTGGTGGACGTATGTATTGTATGTATTGTAGCAATCACGACGGTTCCTTCATCGGTCTAGCGACGAAAATCGTCATCATGAGCGGCATCCCATTTCCTCATATGCAACAGGTGGTCAGGCCAGTTCGGGCCAGGTCGTGAATCGGTACCGCTACCTCAGTTGTAGGCCTGGCGTCGTTGGATCGACTAGTACCCGTACCCAATCTAACATGCACAAAATAACGTCTATCTTGATTTAATATCAAGCGGCAATGCCAACTCATCAGTGCATGAGGTGTTAAACGTCTGTTCTTCGCCTAGTCGCCTCGCTGCTCCCGAGAAAGAGAAGTTCTGATTGGTCCGACACCCCCATAGAGCTCTTAGTGGCTTCTGTCGGGCTTCGCAGGGTCTTCAATGGCTCTCCAATGGCTTCTTAGGGCAGAGACCAGGTTCATCTAGAGACCGGGGTTGCCCAGGCAGGCTAGCCAGTGTTCATGCAGCTCATTCTTCCTCACCGACTTCGTGGTTCCGGCTCGAGCCAGTAATTCGTCGATTTTTCTTTACTTTATGTTTAGCCCCAGAGGGGAAAAGGGGGTTAAAAAAAGAAAAGAAAAGAAAGGAAAGAAAAATAACACCAAAAAATAGGGTCAACCAACTACTACCAATCTACCAGTCTACCATTTCCTTCTATGTACAATACATACTACATGGTCGTCGGCACAATGTCAACAAGCAAGCGCCGCCGCTTGACGGGATTGCTCGCTTCCATTGGGATATACCTAACATACCGACCTACCTACCTAGTCCCTAGGGCTTTGGCTTTAATGAACGTCGTCGAATAATAAGCCCCCAATCATATTTTACCTCTATTTTAGCTGTTTTTCTTCAAACTGCTATTATCAACCGCTCTGATTTGTCCAATGGCCGTTCCCCTGCTTACGTTGTCCACATTATGGGCACCGTCGCGAATCGCTCACCCACCCCTTCGGTCCATTATTATGTTGTTGTAACTTTGTCTGATCCAGTGGGTTGGCTTGCTGTTACGTTCTTCTCAGATCCGGGAATCCATCCTCACCGTCAGGACCCCCCCTCTCTTCTCCTCATCTCTCAGTTCGATCTCCGAGTCCTTGTCATGTACATGGATCCATGGATCTATCATATGTACATGATACAGGTGCGCGTACATATCAAAACAGACAGGCATCGTCGTTGTTTATGTAGTAGCAATAGCAAAGAGACTAGGTGGGCATGCACGTACGTGGGGAGGTATCATTATTGACACTTTTTGGTCGTCTAAAAACGCCGTTTCCAAACCGTACCATCTTTTTCGTTGTTTTGATTGAGTGCTATTGCATTAGTGGCCGCGAGAGGGATCTTGGAATTGGCAGTTTGTTACTCTCACTCTCTCTCGCTTTCTTTTCGACCTTCCCCTCCAGAACAACGAACCAGGCACATCCCTTCTTTTGCAGTTCTCCGGGTGGCCCTGGAAGAAAAAAAAAGAGGAGGAGGAGTAGACGTGACTGGTGGCCTGGCCTTAGTGGGCACAATTCTTGCTCTCGACCTTTTTGTCTTATTATTATTTTTTTTTTTTTGCTCTGGTCTACATACTTTCCCCCTTCAAGATTTTGTAGTTCCGCCGAGGTCGTGTATTGGCCGCAGACGACTGGTTCCAGTTTCATTTCGCCACTCCAATATGCTTACCTCTGCATATACATCATTCTCTTTTACCCAGCTGGGTCCCATTGTCGGACAGGGTTATGGAGAAAAAACTCACGGAGACGGCGGTACCACATTCTGCCAAAAGGAGTACGGCCAGACTTATCAGAGATGATCGTCTAAGGGAATGCATACCCCATGTGTTGCGGTGGAGTTGTTTAGTCTCTCGAGGTTTTATCAACTGGCAACGACACGCGCCAGCACAGCAAGATGGGGTCACACTCTTCAAGAGCCGCATCTTCACCTGCGTCTATCGACCTGGTTCCCTTCCGTCCCATTGCCCCTTCGGCCTTGTCTGTTTAATTGCGTCTTTACAGATCCCTGCCCCGCACTAACAAGTCCAATTCTGCAATAAAGCACACATGTCTCGCCGTCGATGGCTCGTTTCTCTGCACCGCAGCCCCGAAATACGTAGCCTAACCTCCCCCTTCTTTCAACACCACCACAACCACACCTCGGTCTTGTAGTACAGAAAGCTCATCAACGAACCGAACCTTTTCAGTGCTGCCTTACCGTCTTGATCATCTAATTCCCTCGTACAGTTGGGCTTGACTGCATATACTTCGCAAACGGCCTTCTTCCCCCCGGAATCTCATCCCGTGTTCTGCTGCTGCTGCTGCTGCCGCCGCTGCTGCTACTGCTGCTTGCTTACGCTCCTCTCTCTCTCTCTCCCGGGAATTTCGTACATACACCCGACCGATTCTTCCTTGTGTTGGTGGGGGTGTTTCTATGTTTTGAGAGAAAAATACCACCCTGCTTGGATTTTTCTTTACGAGTTCCGGGCCATTGAGTTGCGCTGCGTGCTTTTGCTTTGGCTTGCCGTCAGCAATATGGGAGGATTCTACATGCAGTATCTCGAGAGTAAGTTTTCTGCTCGCCTACCTTTTTATTGCCATTATTATTATTATTATCATTATCATTATTTTTTCAACGCACGCCCAAGGCGAAGCTGTGGTCTCCAATAACCCCACGATGACGCGCGCGCCGCTGTGGGGCATGGGGACAGCGAAGGGTTCGTCTCACACGTGGACAACCCCCTGCGTCGAACGCTTCGATGCCGCAGGAACCCTCGAACTACCTTGCTAGCTAGCACCCTTTTTTGCTTTGCTTTGTTGTTTTAGACGCCACGTTCCTGGCATGTACGGACGGGATATGTATGATGTACGATGGGTTGTATGTGAGTGCGGGTGTACCTGACACGTTCGATCTTGGAGGTGCTTGCTTCGCGATCATCCGGGGCCGTCATGCATGTACATTTTCATGCTCGATCTCTGTCGCGTCATTAGGGCTGCATATACACGCGGGCGGGCTGAGTTGGCATCGAATAGGGGTGTTCGGGAGTTCCAGGATCAGCAAGCTAACATGGCATCCGATAGGCCTGTGCCGGCGTCGTGGGTGGCGAGACCCTTCGTACGAGTGTTACAGAGATCCCAGTGGCTACACGTGCCTTGTCCTGGTAAACGGGCGCGAGTACCAGACTGACCTGGCGTACGAATCGGACCATCTCGCCCAGGAGAACGCAGCCATGAGGGCGTTCATGGTATGCCGGAATTTTTCTGTTAATGGAGGCATGCTCGCACGCAATGGGATCGTCCAGGGTCTCCCAGCCAATGAGTCAACCAGGCGCAAGAAATCCCGCCATGCCTCGTCCGGCCACGGCCACGGCCAGAAGGAGAGCCGCCACAGGTCTGGGCACCACTCGAGCAGCAGCTCGACCGCATCCTTCGAGTGAGGGACTAAAAAAATGAATTTTAAAAAATGATGGCCGCTTCCCCCACGGAACCGCGGCCCAGATGCGAGACCCATCGGCTAATTTCAACCAATGGATTACAAGCGAAGAGACAAGAGGCGTCTAAGACTGATATATATACACGTGGTGAAGCTTCACAGCTTATCCTCAGGCATATTCCGCGGAATACCCCATTCACACAGCATTGAATCCCCCTGATGAGAAGGAGGAGAGACAAAAGTTTGCATACATCTACGAATTTTACGACCTAACGACGAAACTGAACGACTTTTATGAAACCACGCCAAAGAACCTAATACAATGACGATTTTCCCGTCATGAAACTCCTGGGAGAGGCTCTATTCCGCTTTTTTTGATACGTTTTTATTTTCTCATTTTTTTCTGATTTACTTAAAAAAGACATGATGGAACCCCTTTTTTTTCTTCGGCCCGTGGGATTTTATTTTACAGAACCAGGCCGGTTCAAAAGGAAAAAACGGATTCTATTGGAGGCAACTCTGCTGTTTAGCGAAAACCCGCTTCTTGGGGGTTTGCCATTTTCCCAAACCCATAATGACGGCTTCCACGGCCGTCCCGACTTTGCTTTGATGGCCTGGATCTAACGGACAACTTGGTTATCTCGAGATAGACTTCTTTTGAGTGCCCTAGGACTGCGCACGGGCGGCCAAAATTAGAGAGCAATATGGCGGTTACCACCTCCCCCCCTTTTTGGCCATTTGCACTTTTGGAGATATTTGGACGAGTCCTGCTGGCATTTTATCTGTTTCCTCTACCTATCGGACGACGAGAAAGCGAATCGACCGAATCTAGAGTCGGGGTGAAAAGGAGGGGGCGAAAACGAGTAGAGGGGAGAAACCTGGGAGGAAAACTTTTTGACGCGAAGGAAACCAAAAATTTAAGAGAGAGAAAAGATGGCATTCTGCTTTGGACGAGGACTGCTTTGGTTTTACGACCAGCGCTCGAGGATTGGGAGGGGTTTTCTGCTTTATTTTTTCTTCTTCTCTTTTTCTTTCCTGTTTGGAGCTTCATAAAATTCTCACGACCTTACGGCTTTGCTTAGATAGATGATGACCACGCTCACGATTATGATGATATTCACGAAGAATCGAATCTACGACGTTCACGACATGACGAATAACTCCTCATGGTCGCACGAATTTTCCCGTTTTATAGCTAACAACTGGCGTTTTTCTATGCAATTGGCCGTGATATGTGTCTGATGTACATTCGATGTGTGACCCCCCCAAGATATGGGACTCGTTACTCGACTTGTGATATGTGTTTTACTCTGTACTATGAGAGAAATGTACTCGAACGATGCTCGAACGACGATGAAACAGAGTGTAATCATTTTATACGCACGGCATCAACTTTGACTTATACGTGCATCTGTACCGTCTTGGAGTGAAGTCTTACGGAGCTATATCTAAAAAAAGAATGCCACTACTCGGCCACCCCACGGATCAACATCCCCAACTTTTTATTTCCCCGAGTGCTGTTCCAGATCACGGTGTGCTGCTGGGTGCCTCGGCGGGTGGGCGGGTGGACGTGCGTTGCCTTGTTCCTGTGACAGGCACAGCGAACCTGCAGGTCGTAACACAACGTCTGCTAACATGGGACGGTGACGGCGCTGCATCAGTACCTAGGTAGGGTATGTAGGTATGTAGGTAACCATCCTAACCATCCAGACCATCCTCACTAACCCCTCGCTATCTACAACCTACTTACATACATGTGCGAGTAGTGTACCTAATGTAGGCCATGGATCTGTTAAATGTGGCACATAATCCCTCCGGTGATCCTGTACTAAGTCGGAAGTTGGATCCTTTCGTCTTATCACGTAAGAAGAGATAGATCGATACCAACGTTCCGAGGTTCGTAAGTAATTGCTTGCGTCGACCTCCGCGAAGAAACGGAACCTTGGTTGGTGGTTCAATCCGATCTGGACGTCATGTCATGAAATGAATCGGGAAGACTCTTTTTGGTTTTCTTAAAGAGAGGCGATATTGAACTCGTATTTGTTATAATGTTGCATAAGGCAATGGCACCGATTTCCCACTTAATTCGGTCATTACCATTTCAATACGAGAATAACTTATGTAAGTGGATGATGTAAGTGGGTGGACATGGACGAGTTTAAGTTAAGTTTGCGATGCGATATTTAAATAAACTCATGCTTTGACACAATGACACATTGGAAGGATATTGGAAGGCACTCGCCTATTCCTACCTGTATGACATAGGAATATTGAGGTATATATTAAACAATGGCAAGATGGATAAGATTAATATCTTAATTGGAAGCGCCTGACGACGCATCATAAAACTCAGTTCAATCAATTTTATTGCTTCGTACCGCGTGGGGTAGAAGAGTGTGTGATTGGCTATTATTGGTTTCTGGAATAGGATATTGTGCGGCGTAACTGCCACACTTTTGTGGCTGAATATGGCTTTGTGGCCTGTGCGCCATTGCCTGAGCTGGAAATCAGGTGCCAACCTTACCTTAATAAGGTCAGGGGTCCCAATAAGATGGAGCTACCGCTAGAAGGGGGACGCTAATCTCAAGCATTTACTGGCGAGACAACCTAACTGCTAACTTTCCTAAAAATAATAAGAATAAGGGGGCATTCGTAAACCCATCGACCTACAATCTCTTATTCCTTGAACTTTCGCGACATCGTCAAAGAAAAGTTTAGGTGTCCTCAAAGACGCCGATTTAAGTTTCTAGTTGATCTCTTTCCATTTTGAGATTTAACCTCCAGTCATTTTCGTTCACTACGATCACAAGTGACCACACTGACTTTTGTTTAACTTGGCAACAAGCTGAGCTAATCATTTGCACCTGCACACTGCCACCACACACCGACTCTCGTCCTCACCAATTTCCCTCTTGTTAGTCGGCCCATCGTCGTCGTTCGCTTCTTTGACTACAACGACACATTCGCTTTGCGACAATTATTATACAACGTCTTTCTCTAAGCAACTACCGTCAATATGAAGGGTATGATTAATCTAGGAAACCCCTCTATACTACCTGAATAAAATGTGATTGGCTGACTTTTCTTGTTCAACAGCCATAATTCTCGTCGGCGGCTTTGGTACGCGTCTGCGACCCTTGGTACGTGTTCCAACTTATTATTTACACTGTCGAATCGAGCAATGTACAATGTCTTAGACTTGACTCCAGAAACTAACTATTATTTTCTAGACCTTGACTATGCCGAAGCCCCTAGTCGAGTTCGCGAACAAGCCTATGATTCTCCACCAGATCGAGGCTTTGGCCGCTGTCGGTGTTACTGACGTGGTTCTTGCCGTCAACTATCGCCCGGAGGTTATGGAGAGAGTGTTGAAAGAGGTCAGTAGCCGAAACAAACCAAACCTGCATGTGTCCCTCTTCCTCTCCGCTAACGATGTTTGGTCCGTATAGCATGAAAGCTCTCTTGGTGTCAAGATCCATTTCTCTCTCGAGAGCGAGCCTCTTGGCACAGCTGGCCCCCTCAAGCTAGCAGAAGAGATCCTCGCTAAGGACGACTCGCCTTTCTTCGTTCTAAACTCCGATGTCACCTGCGAATTCCCCTTCAAGCAGCTCGCCGAGTTCCACAAGGCGCACGGTGAGGAGGGTACGATTGTTGTCACCAAGGTGGAAGAACCCTCCAAATATGGTGTCATTGTCCACAAGCCGAACCACCCTACGCGAATTGACCGATTCGTGGAGAAGCCTGTTGAATTCGTTGGTAACCGTATCAATGCCGGTCTCTACATGCTGAACGTCTCCGTTCTTCAGCGCATTGAGAAGAACCGACCCACATCTATCGAGCAAGAGACCTTCCCCGCCATTGTTCGTGATGGTCAACTACACTCCTTCGACCTGGATGGTTTCTGGATGGATGTCGGTCAGCCAAAGGACTTCTTGACTGGTACCTGCCTGTACCTCTCATCTCTCTCCAAGAAGCAGCCCCACCTTCTTGCTTCGCCATCAGAGAGCTACGTTCATGGTGGTAACGTGATGGTTGACGAGACTGCCAAGATTGGCAAAAATTGCCGTATCGGACCCAATGTGGTTATTGGCAAGAATGTCGTCATTGGCGATGGTGTACGTCTACAAAGATGCACGCTTCTTCCCGGATCCAAGGTCAAGGACCATGCCTGGATCAAGAGCACTATTGTTGGCTGGAACAGCACTGTTGGAAAGTGGGCTCGTCTTGAGAACGTGACAGTTCTCGGTGACGATGTTACCATTGGTGATGAAATCTACGTCAACGGTGGCAGCGTCCTCCCCCACAAGAGCATCAAGACAAATGTTGATGTTCCCGCTATTATCATGTAATCGATTCAAGCACTCAATGTGCTTTTGGCCGGCCCCCTTTCATTTTCGACAATTCTTCGTGTATATCCTGGACCTTTTTCACTACGATTTCATAATACGCCGGCAATTCCGCCCTCTACCTAGGGGCAACATCTCTTCTCAACACTTCGATTCCATTTCCAAATAGGGAGGCGTTCTGGTCAGCATGTCATGATAGACGACCGTCATTATCCCGGAATTTTTGGCATGATCTGGTGGATTTGCGCATAGGATGGTAAACCTTCCTTGTCCAAATTCAATCCCACTTGACGTGGTGACGAGTCCTCTCGTTCATGATACCCAATTCCATGATATGCAAAATGGTCGACTCTAGATTGAGCATCCACATATCCTCATAATACCGGGACTTATATACAAAACAAAAGACGAAAGGTTGCCTACAAAAAAGGTAGATGACGTGAATGAGGTCGGCATTGGGGGCTCCCTGAAAATGAAAAGCATGAGTGCGCAAACACACGACTTTACGGTGATGGTATAATTGCGACTCCATTTAGTATATGCTTCGGTTGGCCTAGCAAGCTACTGTTATGCAACACTGGTCGGAAGGAGACCGAGAGATGGGGGCTGTTTTTACCCTTAGCAATAGGGGATCAACCAACTGATAGTATCTCGAAGTGCCTGTATTAGGCAAAATGAATTTAAGATCTGTAAGGACCTAAAACACGTTGTTGATAATTCTGCATATGGTGACTTTCAACAATGACACTTCATCGTGATAACACGTACCTAATGTGATCGATCGAAACTATGGTGTTGTTAGCGTATCTCGACTGTTCGGCGTCCGTAACCGGCACTGACTTGTCAAGACTCGATAGTCAATAGTCGTTCTCGTTGCATGAAGCCAACACATTCACTCTTCCACTTCATACGAAGCCCACAGACCCGTAGACTAGAGCGAGACGAGGGCTCGATCGCCAACTGCCGAACTGAACTACCTCGCAGAATAGCACGATCTTTCACCGTCGGCGGGTTGCGATATCCTCACAGTTAGGTAGTTCTCAGCGGTGAAGATACATATGCACCTAGATGTCTCCATCTGTGTATGTATGTTGATCTACTGTACCACAGGCATACATACCTACATATGTATACTAACGACCTGACTATACTGATCTGGGTATGCATGGATTCTAAATATAAATACCTACCTAGGTAGGTAAATAGCTAAAAACCTCACCAATCGGGTTGCGCATTCGGATGTGTGTTCCGTACCTAGGTAGGTAGGCACGTATCGTATCATATTGCTCATGTACATACATAGGTGCGTACCATAGTGCAAAGGTACGGCAACATCCGGCGATGGAGGCTGGAGAGTACCTACTATCAAGGTAGGTATAGACGTGTGGAGATAACTATGTTGTATGTATGTAGGTATGTGTGTGTAGGCGGGTATGTTTCGTTTAACGTTGTGTTTTTTATTATATACATACCTAGGCTAAGGTAAGGTAGGACTAACATTACTAAAGGTACGGTTGCGAACCTCTCCATCCCATCCCACCAGCCCTCCCCGTTCTCCCCCGTTTGTCATTATACTACCTAACCTTCCTGCTGTTACATACATGCGTATGTATGAGGTACGTATGTTAGGTATGTGTGTCTGGTATGTAAGGCACCTTGCCTTTGAGTATACCGACCTACATATAGCCATATGCGGGTAGAAGTTGGATCTGCTATCTCCATTCCCCGAATCGAAATCCGTATCTAGTCATTAACCTTGGTACCGTAATGCGGCCGCAAGGTGAAATAAGCGGTCATTGCGCCGAAGAAGCGCTTCAAACATCCAATGAACGGCGTGGTAATACGTCCGAGATCCACATTCATCCACTCTCCTGCTGCTTCCACTCCGCGACCGTCACATCGCACCACACCACCTCGGTCGCAGCTTATAATTATTAAACGAGAGGCGCCCACTATTCACAATCGGGAAATGTAGAACTCTTGTTCTGTTCCTTCTCGACCTTGTTTGATTTTCTTACAAAGTCGGCTTCCTCAATATGTCAGGCCTAGAGCTCTCAGCCTGGTATTCTTGGTCGTCGCGGACCCAACCGCGGCTCATATCAACGGCGCGCTCCCAGTGCTGATACATGCGCTGAGCCTGCTTACGGTCGACCTGGGGTTTGAAGACCTTGCGACCGGCCTTCTTGCGTGTAAGCTGCTGCAGCTCCTCGAAGCCTGTCCAGCAGCCTTCGATCGCAAGCCCGGCGGCGATGGCAGCGCCTAAAGCTGTCGTCTCGCGCATCGCGGGCCGCTCTACGCGGATACCGCTGATGTCGGCCTGCGTCTGCATCGTCAGGTCCGAGTTTGACATGCCTCCGTCGACCGCGAGAGAATGGAGTCTATGGTTTGAGTCCTTCTCCATGGCATCTAAGATCGCGCGCGTCTGGAAGCAAGTCGCTTCGAGAGTCGCGCGAGCGATGTGTCCTCTTTGCGTGTGTTGCGTTATACCAACTATCACGAATTAGTCAAGAGCTCGCCCAGGCGAATTGAATAAACATCGGTAAGAACTTACAAAGAGTACCCTTCGCATCGTCAATCCAGTACGGCGCGAATAGGCCGCTGAAGGCGGTGACGAATACCACGCCTCCATTATCTTTGACGCTTTCTGCTAACTCGCCGACTTTGGTCGAGTCTCTGATGAATCCTAGGTTATTCATCAAGAACTTAACGCCGGCGCCAGCCACGGCTATACTTCCTTCCAGGGCGTAAACTGGTTTCTGGCCCCTACCAAAGTCGTAGGCGACGGTTGCCAACAGGCCATACTTGGAAATCACCGGTCTGGTGCCTACGTTGTATAAGAGGAAACATCCGGTACCATACGTGTTCTTCGCCTGGCCAGGCTTGAACCCGCATTGGCCGACGAGTGCACTAGACTGGTCGCCCAAGCAGCCGGCGATCCTCACACCGGACAAGGTACCGCTGGTAATGCTCCCGAAGGCTTCAGGGTCCGACGAAGGCACAATCTTGGGTAATGCGACCTTGTTCCGGTCGATGCCGAAGAAGGAGAGAAGCCTGTCGTCGTATTGCGCGGTGTGCAAGTTCATGAACATGGTCCTACTGGCGTTGGTGGTGTCCGTGACATGGACATTCCTGTCCTTACCGTTTAGGCGATATATCAGCCAACTATCTACAGTGCCGAAGGCAAGACGCCCATCTTCGTAGGCTTGTCGCACGTTTATGTCGTTCTGCAATAGCCAGACGAGTTTTACACTGGAAGGATACGTGCTCAAAGGCAGGCCGCAAATCTCGGGAATGGCGTGGGAGCCTGGATAATTCTTCAAATCTCGGACGATGTCCTTGGTTCGAGTGTCGGGCCACACGACCGCATTACAGAGCGGTTTGCCGGTGT
Organism: Annulohypoxylon bovei var. microspora; assembly: GCA_022836615.1. Classification (NCBI taxonomy): domain Eukaryota; kingdom Fungi; phylum Ascomycota; class Sordariomycetes; order Xylariales; family Hypoxylaceae; genus Annulohypoxylon; species Annulohypoxylon bovei. The sequence continues at coordinate 25,449 of MU405262.1, read as the reverse complement.
TGGTATCCCAGCACACGACAGTTTCTCGCTGATTTGTGATACCTACAGCTTTAATTTGGTGCTTGGAATAACCTTTGAAGGTAAATTGTTCCACTGCCCTTTCGATGCAAGTCTCGACAGATTCGAGAAGCTCTAGAGCGTCGTGTTCATGCCACCTGGATCGCGATTACGATGTTAGCCGATCGCCGGTGTGATGTAATAGGGAGGGATGTGACGTCAATCATCAACACATCCGGACATCGATTACATACCCCGACTCTGGATAATAATTTTCGAATTCGATCTGATGACTGGCCACGGGATCCATTTCGCGATTAAATATTAGAAATCGCGATGACGTGGTACCCTGATCTATACTACCAATGAACCATTCTTCGGTGTGCTGGTAGCCATTCGTTCCATTGGTATGGCCGTTGGTGTGACCATTCGTATGTCCGTTGGTTCGGCCGCCGCCTGTCCATAGACGGCCATTAAAAGGTTGGCTGATTTGGCCGACGCCGTTGGTGCCATTGGTGCCGTTGACGCCATTAACGCCGTTGGTCTCACGGTGATCTCCCATTGCGCGATGGTTGTGGTGAAGCGCAACTATAGAAACTGTTCCAGCTGATAATGGAATATGTTCCGAGGATGCTTGGAGGTCACCGGGAGGCAATTTAGCCTTATCCTAGCAATCCGGGTCAAGATGGTGTTGAGTGTTCGGCTGAAAGGAGGCCGAGAAGCAGGATGCGGGAGCAAGAGGAGTCCGTCTGATAACGGGTAGCTTGAGTTGCGACAAAGCGGGATGAGAGGGATGGGTGGAATGAAAGAGCGCGGAAAATCGAGGATGGTTCTGGCTAGTTATCCTGCGAGAGATAGAGGAGAAGGAGGAGAAATATAATTTAGATGAGGAGAAGGAGGAGGGAGAAGAGAAATAGGAATAGACAGCGGCTGTAATAGAGGAGGTAATGGTGGTGGAAGTGGTGGTGGCAGTGAAGGAGTGCGAATTCATCTTGGTAAGTACAAGCAGATCGCGCACAAATCACAAATCGCACAATGTCGCACTTACGTATTCCAATTGTAAGCCAATTGTACCCAATTATACCGATCTCAGCCGGCTGAAGCTCAATTTAGCATGCGAATTGAAAAATAGCTAATGCAAATGCGACTATGCAGGCCAGACAGGTTAGGTGCAGGGGGGTTATAGGAGCCGCCGCGCCCGTGTCTCTGGAGCAGTATGGAGCAAGATGGGGCGTGGAACATTAGGAGTATTACTGTTCAGGTACTGAAGAACAGGTACTGGAAATCCCATGTAAGGTTGGTATGCAAATGGTATGCAATTGGGTATGGGTGGTAAGGGTGGTATGGGTTGGTAAGGTCGGGAGTCTCGCAGGCTCGTGGGGAGTGGAGGTTTGAAGTGGAGGTGATGCGGGGAATCTATTGGACGTTTTTGGGTGTTTTAAAAGAAATCGGCAAGATACCGGCAAACATCTGGGTCCGGTTTCTGCGGTTTCTCCTGCAGTTTCTGCAGTTTCTGCGCGGCTTCCTTCTTTCTGTTGAGCCTAGGCCTTACCGGAGATCCTGCGCAAAGAAAAAAAAATCATATTGTCTTAGGTTTTCTTAGGTGTATCCACTTTCCAAGCTAATCTCCCGTGACTCGGGAAGGTGTATTGGTGGATTATTTCGACGAAAGGGGAAACCTCCCATTAGCCCAATCCTAGAGGGGCGAGGGGGCACATGTGCACATGAGAAAAGTTACTAGGTTACTAGGGCTTTTGGGAAGGGGCTTTAGAAATTTGGCAATCCATTTTCTTAATTCTTGTCCCTTCTTGGTTTCTTTCTTTGCCCCTCATTATTCATTTCTTTTTCCATGTGAATCAAATCCTACCGCTCCATTACTCGTCGAAACCCGTTTTCAAACTAACTATTCTCATCTACCCATCTACCCATCTACCTTTATCTTACGCACAGGTGCCCAGGTGACCACCATGCATTCCCTGCTTAAGCGCCTAATAATGGGGGTCCCGTTTCGCCTCCGACGCCGCCCCTGAGCAAAAACCGATGCGGTCAAGCAACTTTCTCTGCTTTTCCATCCTCGAGACCCAACCTCCAAGGCCAACAATCGACGATCTATCTTTTACACGAGGGACCACTTCACGATAGTTTGTCCCGCGTGACGAGTTATAATCCCCCGTCGTGTTCGGACGCGACTTACTCATACATAAAGTGGACTTACAAGCCACGTATATTTGCCTCGTCGTACATATTCTTATACGTCAACGACTTTATTTTTTTTATGCATTCTGCATTCCTACTCTCTATTCCGCCCGCAACCCCGTTGCGAAACGTGCGCCTCCTTCTTTCTTCCATTCTTCCCTTCCCCCATTCGCCCTCGTACCTCCCTTTTTCGCTTCCCCTTCCTCCCTTGTTTCCTTAGAACTAGTTCCGGACCTCGTTTCCGGCCCTCCCACCGCTCACTAGCTTATCGTGAGGCATTTTACTTCCCCCCAGTCAATAAAATTAATATACCCATATTTTTACGACCACATGATAATTTGATACTCCGATCGGCCTTCTCCAAGGATGTTCACGATGTTCGATTTTGGTCTAGATGTTGTGTTTTCTGCCGTCGCAGCCAACCTCAACGCCGGCCAATTGTGGACTCCTTGCGGTCGGGAGATCGACTGTTGAGTTTCTATTCCGGGTTTTAATATGGGGCCGTTGCATACCGAGCCCCGGATATCCTCTACTGCTTATCCTTTCCTTTCTGAGATGTGATAGGACAATTTCCTATCATGGAAGTCTTGCCTCATAGAAAGGGGAAATGACATCTTCCATTGACATTTCCCATGCAGATTGTCAGATTGTCCTCAAGTCCAGATAACCTTACATAAATACTACGTAGGGCAAGAGCCAACTAGAACCAAGCTCAGTATGACATTACGACTCTGACTGACGATCCTCCTTGTCTATACTCGACGATCTTTTTTCTAAGGTTATCTAGTATTTCATAACCTTGGAACTTGCACGATCGCCTCTGACAACAACAAAACTGTTAGGTTATCTTGAAGCCGGGCATATCGGGTTATACATGTCTCCACAGTCCCGCAGGTTCAGATCCAAGACCAGCATATCCGAAAAATCCTGGAGGTCAGTCTGTGCGTATACTTCAATTAGACTAACCTAACCTGGACTTCCTTCGTTTGTCAATTTTGGGTAAGCCGGTTAACTTCTATTGTTTCTATTTATAACTTGGTCGTATATCAGATGAAACTGAAAATATTTAAGCCCACGTGCACACCCTTGTAATTATCAATGGTCTTGCAGCAAACTTACTACCGTGGTCTGCGTGGTCTATATAATCGCGACCTACCTACTCACTCAATGTATGCCCGCAACTCATTTTCCAAGAATATTCAGGTTAATTTAAATCAAAAGCACTATCAGTCGGTATGTCCCAAAATGGTAGAAGTCTTCAAGAAAACCAAGCTTCTAGCTCAACTAGAACATAAACTAGTCAGTCAGGCATCATTTTAAAGCCGTGGCATATCCACCTTAGCAAGCCCAAGGGGGCTATAGCCAATGGGACTTGATGAGTGTTTCAAGTCTTCTATAGAAAGTTGAAGAACCTGACCTGCATAAACTAAACTACTAGGTAATTAAGTTGAATCTAGCGATCTGTATTGAACCGATCTGTTCGGTTATTGTCTACGAGACCTGCGAGACCTTCAGTTTCAATATTCACTAGTTACTCATCATAAGTATATCACAGTCATAAAAGGACATTGGATGTTCTTAGCCCCTAGGGCTTTTTATTTGGAACTATTACAGAGACCCAAGAGTAGTTATCTTAACTCACGGGGTGTAACAAGTTCATCGCTGGCGGAATTTAACTCTCCAAACCCTTCTCCCAAGCCGTCCACCCTCTCCCCCTCCCCCCTTTTTTCTGGTTTGTTTCTTATTTTACGTTGTTAAAACAAAGTTTCAAGTCGCTAGGCTTTTGCGCCACAGTCCCGTCTCGTCCTCCACCTTCCATCTTCCATCTTCCATAGAAGGTTTCGTTGCTAGCGCCATAGCAGAGCATGATTCCACATGCAAACCCAAACTCCACCTCTTTCCTTCCCCTTGGCCATTTTTGCCACCATGGTAAACAATCAATCGCTTCCTCGTCCGCTGCTCTTGGTAAGAGGGGAACCCAGCTCCCCCAGGTTCCCCAGAGGCCGGTCCTCCGGGTGTAAACGCCACTTCTCCTGGCTCCAAAGTTTGGTCGTCGTCCGAATCCGACTCCTAGTCGTACATAGCAATATCCTCGTTATCTTATCTTAAGTCGTCCTCCCCATCATTGGTGGCTGCCAACTTTATAGCAGCCCCTGTTGGATCCGTTCGGCTTGTTGGCGCTCTCGGCGCTCTCGTTCGTCTCTTCTGAACTGTTCCCGTAGTTCCCATACCTGCTGCGTTTGCTTGTTTTCGGGTTGCTGCACGGGTGGCTCGTCCTCCTCATCGTCGTCCACCTCTCCGTGTAAAGGGATGGGTCTGTAGCAGTTTTCGTCTCTGCGTGTTTCGCCATTATCGGTGTCATCACCGCTGTTGTCGGTGTCATCGCCAGTCTCGCCGTCCGAGATGTTTGACTCTGCACCAAGGTCGTCGTCTGTGTCATCTGAGGTGGATAGTTCTCCTGATAGCCATTGTTCGCGGTGGGCGGCAAGTTCTTCCTGGGACATCCTGCACCACATGTCGTCCTTCATTTGACGGGGCCGGGCGCGACCTGTGAAGGGGTCTATGACGAAAACCTGCCTCTTCTTCGCGACGGGATTCCAGATGTATCCCAGGCTGGCGCCGTAATCTTCGTAGCCATATTTTCTTTCTAGGTAGTGGTTGAACTCCGATCTAATGTAGCTCTGGAGTTGGTCTTCTGTCTCTTGCAGCGCCGTTCGCGCCTTGGTTGTATGACGACCAGGTTGTCTGTTTTTTCGAACACCCGCGAAGGTGACGCCGTGGGTTTGGCGACCTTTGGTTTTTGGGCGTGGAAGCGACGTCAGCTTACAGGGAATAGCTCCCTTTTCTATTTCGCGGTGTTTAGGGACTTTGTGGACCGTACGGCCACATGGTCGAGACGGGTCGCTGCCTTCCACCAGTGTGAAAGTTATTGGGGAAGACATTGTACTTTGTACGAGAGATATAGTGGGCTCTCAAATAAAGGTAGGTAGAAGGATGTAGCACTCTCAGGAGGCTAAGGGTTGTGCGGGTCTTAGGTATAGACGAAGTGATGTAACGATAAGTAGGAAGGTAGAGTGGTGCTATGTTGAGCACTGTAGTAGATGTACACGAATTGTGAAGTTGAAGATACCACTTCACTTAGACGTGTTGGTGGTCACAGTATGGTGACTATAGTAATGATTTATTAGAACAGTGTATCTTGTGAAGTGGCGAATGGGAAAAAATAATACCTATTGGTTGTAATGGTGTTGAATAAGGTATCTTGAGTAGTTTGCAGGTAGCTTGTGTTCGCTATATTGTCTAGAGGACGGTAGCGGTGTTTTTATTTTCGAGCTTTTGAATTTTTGAAATTGCTGAGCTGTTCTTGTCAAGACCGAATTGCAGGCGTGAACCAGGAGTTGGAAAGGGGGTATGGCTGGGTATTTATAGGTCGGTGAAAGGCATCGGAAAAAGGGTCATGGGCAATATGCTTTCTGTGGCAGAATACTTCAAAGGTTATGTGTTGTTTTTTCCCGTACACCTGACTTCTTGGGGGAAGCTTTGAATGGAAAAGGAGCCTAGGTGAGTTAAAATCTTCTGTAGTCAAGGTTTAATCTAGTCATTGGTGACTGTTCGAATGTTATCCTAGGCGATGGTGATGAGGCGTAGTGACAAATGATTTGTGACTTTTACACCGGCGTCATTGCGACTAAAAAATAGGATGAATAAGTCACCACTTAACTATGTTTTATAGATAGTGAGAATTATAATTTTCCCCGGGCACCTATAACTTACCATATTTGACCAACTCGTTGTTTATTGTTATGGTTGTTTCTTAGGACAAACCGTGGAGTTAGGTTAATATGGTGATTATTGCACTTCAACTAGGAAGCACTCGCCCTGTAGATTGAGAATTATTCAGAATTAGCTCTCTGTATTTATAACTTGAACCTTATTCAGCTTCAAAGCTAGAGCAGACATACCAACCAATATCTCGGTGCTTATAACTCTCCTTCGAATAGATATATTCCGTCTGTTTGGGCTATATCGGTTTCCACATCATAAGGCACATCTCAAATCTACGGCTCTATATACAGTCAAATTAATTAAATTGAAGAATACTAACCATGTTTGTCGAGTACTCCTTTGAATATTTGCTAAGATTCTTGATCAAGTAGGCTAGATATTTTGGAGATGTGTGATGACATAGCACATTAATGGTGTCGACAAGAATAACACAACTTCACTTCTATCCCATCAAAACAACTTGAGGTCATTGAATATGGTGATCTACCTAAGGTTAATATTTGCAGGAGTATTACCATTATATAATAATATTTGAATTGAACTGTTTATCTTGATAAATCCATCGTCAAAGCAAAAGCCCCTTTTCGAAGTACCGTTACGAGGACGTTGTCATCAAACTCAATTCCTGATATCAAAATTTTATATCAACCATGGTGGTAAATTTAATTAGAGCCTCAACGTTCTTCGTAATTCACCATATAGTAGAAGTGTGATCGTCATATACCAGGTATGGTTACCTGCTTAGCTACCTGTCGTGACAAAACCTATATGTTGGGTACCAAGCTAGGCCAACGTGTTGCACAGCAACGCTTCGGGTCTTATAAGGACTGTTAACATGCCCTCTGTAAAAAAGAGACAAGGGACATGACCCGTGGTCAAGTGGCGACGGCGTTCCTTCGCAATTTTCTAGGATGATAAAAAAGCTGATTGTTCACGAAGCGTCGAACTAGTCGCCATGTTGATACAAAAGACGTACACTGAGAAAAGAATATTCCCTTTTTTTCGTCCTTTTTTCTTTTTTTCTCTTCACAACATCACTCTCCATGCAAGTTTTATTCCCTTGGGAGACGTATCATACTAAATCTAGAGTAAGTGGCACAAAATAGCTCATCCATTATATTTTAGATAGGAGATGGAGTCGTGCAGGGTTCGACGGGTGCCTACATATGTACATATGCGTGTAAGCAGCCAATACAACATTACAGCCGTCTTCATCGTCTTCTTTCTCTTTCTTTTTATTTCTCTTCTCACGTCAGGACATGATGCTCTGTTTCATACGAAATCTTGTAACAACCCAACAAAAATCCACACAAGTCAAACTCAGACAAGGACTAAACTACACCAAATCTATTTCTCCACAATAAGGGCTGGCATCGATATAGGTAGGTATGCAAAGGATTGTTTAAAACATAATGTGTATTGGTTTATATAGAGACTATATATGATGCATCATATTGATGTAAGTAGAGTCCACCGAGGTACAGTACCTACACACTCTCTACTCTCTGTCTATAACACGCACAACCACGCTGACTTTGTCTAGCTAGATGCAATGTAAGTGAGTCCCAATTATCATGGTCTCGTTCAAAACAGCGCGAAACACGCGCTTCTAAAAGTTTCCGGCGTTCTATAAGGGAATAACCAAAAAGGGTACCCGCAAATCATCATACGTACCAAGAATACCTGGTATAAGAAAACGGGGTCTGGAAAGAAAGCAAGTCACCACCACAGGTCATCGGGAACATTCCCAACCGAGCTGGATTACACAACTCTGATTCGACTCGCTTGGCGTAAGCCCTATATCATTTGGACTGGAGAGCGGCACACCGCCTAGCTACCGATACCCAGCAGCACCAAGTTCGCCACGTTCATAACGACGAGGATGACCCAGATGATGACGGCGAGCACGGAGATGTACCAGGGGTTCGCCATCTTGACGGGCTTGCGCTCCATCTCGCCGAGCTCGCGGCCGCTGGCGTCGGTGCTCAGCGCGACGCCGTTGATGGTGAAGGGGTCCTTGCCCTCGGTCTTGTAGCGGGCGTTGCCGGACTGGGCGGTCATGTACTTGTTGAAGCAGGTGAACCAGATGAGGGGTGCGGTGACGAAGGGCAGCACGACGCTGAGCGCGACCTGGCTGCCGTTCAGCGCGTCGTTCAGCTTCTCGCGGCCGGCGGCGCCGGCGATGATGATGCTGGGCGTGATGGAGATGGAGCGCGTGACGAGGCGGCGCAGCCACGGCTTCATGCGCCACTTGAGCGCGCCCTCGCAGATCATCTGGCCGGAGATGGTGCACACGATGCCGGCCGAGACGCCCGAGAAGAGAAGCGCGAGCGCGAAGATGGTGCCGGCGGCCGGGCTGATGCTCTGCGACAGCAGGTCGTGGATGCCGAAGATGTCGGCCTCGAGCGCGTCCGGGTTGTTGAAGAGGCTGGCGCCCGCGACGATCAGGATCGCGCTGTTGACGAACAGCGCGAAGGTGAAGAGCGAGATCGCCACCTCCGCGTACGAGTACTTGAGCGAGTGCCGGATCGCCTTGAGGCTGGGCACGTAGTACGTCTTCGCCTCGGAGTCGCCGTCCCGCGAGCTGCTGTTGCTGGGCGCGGGCTTGGGCGGGAGCAGGCCGCGCTTCGTGTCGTAGTCCTTGAGACGACTTTGCACTATCCCGGAGCCTAGGTATAGCGAGTGGGGCATCACCTGGATGTTATCATAAGCAATTAAATCAAATAAAAGTCTAGAGAGGTTGGATGGGTGGTTTATAGGTAGGGATAGTGGTGAGTTGCCAAGGGAGGGGAAGGGGGGGTAAGCACACTTGAGAGATAGGGGCTAATGAGCTCAACATACCGTAGCACCTAAGATCCCGCAAGCCTGGAACAAACCCCCAGACTGGGTGATAGAATTATTCGGTACGTAACCTAGGAAGACTTCGCCGGGGGTAGTGCCCGTTATGAGCGACAGCTGAATGCAGAAGCAGATAACGACGGCCAAAACAAGAAGCATGACGAAGAACTCAAACAGGCGAAGACCCCTGACCGAATCGTTGGGCCTATAGAAAACTAGAATAATCATTACATCTAGGATTGATATAGCGCAGCCAGCGACAAGAGGTAGCTTGGGAATTAGTAAATTCAGCCCAATGGCGGTACCGATGACCTGTCATTGGTTAGCCACCATACAACTTGGTTACACCTAAACACGTATACGACTCACCTCAGCGATATCGGTTGCGATAATGGCTGCTTCGGCCAGGAAATACAAGAAGTAGTTAAGCCATCGAGGCAAAAATGCGCGACACGCCTCAGCTAGGTTCATTCCAGTTACGGTTCCCAGCTTGATGGAGAGGCATTGGAGAAAGATGGCAAACAGGTTGCTCATAAGAATAATAAACAGCAACCGAAACTGATTCTCAGCGCCGGCGCTGATGTCGGTAGAATAGTTACCAGGATCGACTAGAATTGGTGCAAATTAGTAGATACTCGAAGAGAGGTAGTGAGTACTTCTATAGAGGATCACTTACTATATGCAACAGCGACCATGAAGCCAGGCCCGACAAACTTGCCAAAGGTAATAAGGGTGTGCGCGATCCGACCCAAGGGCGTTCTCTTAGGAGATCTAATCGAGTCGTCGTCGCCGCCGCCCACCTGGAGGGGAGCACCATCGGCCTGGCCAATCGCATGACACGAAATGGTTATACCAGGCACTCGGGCACTTTTGCCATCCGGGTCCTCGTCGATGGAGGTCGGGAAGTCATCGGTTATAGATTCTCCTGAGTTGTCCATACTCCTGGAAGTAGGACTTCTGTTTTCTCTGGAGTTGGCGAGGCCATTGAAGTCTTGGTTCGTGATGAGGTCGTTGGAGAGGTCGTTAGGGCTCTGGTTGAGCCCATCCCCCTCGTACGGCTCATCAGTCCGCGACGTCTGGTTCATGGTTGAGCCGGGGGGCTCAGAGCCGGGAAAAAACGGGCTACGAGAATTTATCGTACGTTATCCTCGCTCCCTTTTTTTATTTTTTCCCCCGGTCTTTTTTAGGAAATGATTCCTTAATGTTCTCAAGGCAATGAATAAAAAGAAAAAAAGGGTCTTCCTCCCGAAGTTAAATAGAAAATATCAATATATGAATCGCCACAGATGTGTGGATGGCATCGGAAGGAGAGTCCAAAAAGGTAGAAGACGGATGGCTTCTGTATGAATTGATTCGTCAATGATTTCTCTGCTTGTCTTGCCTCTTGTCTGGTAATTGGCTGATTATAAGCGTCCGTAAGGGTCCGATCCCCACTAACAAGGGAAGTCTAGGACCCTTACCCCAGAATTTAGCTTAAGCAGTTACTAAAGAAAGTAAAAGGTAGCGTGATCAGACTCTTGCTCATGGATATGATCTGACGAAGTGCGAGGTGCGGAGTGCAGAGGTGCATGCTTCTGTAGGTATTCTGTACTGTCACCTAACCCTTACGGTCTATTTTTTGTGCATCGGATGCATCACGGTTTCTTCCGTACAACGGTAGGATGCCGGTTATGTTCGACCCGAGCCCATCCCGGGGTATGGTGAATGTGGTGAACCCCTACGGCAGATTCTGAAATCAATACGGAGTCAACGCCGGGTGATAGGTAACATGCATACTCACTGACATACATACTGACATACATACTCGGCTCTTTCTTGCAGGACGGCTCATTATGCACGTTTTGGGGTTTGCGTCTTTGCGTCTTTGTCTTGCTTGAAGGATTATTCCCACCTTAGATCCTATTACATGAAGAACAAGACCGAGTGTTTGAAAGAGAGAAAGAGATTGGTTGTAACTTGGCGGTAAAGTTGAAGATATCTATAACTACTAGGTAGGTGTACATATTTAGTTGAAAAGTGGTTTCCAATGATAAAGAATGCGGCTGGGGGAGGACAGGTTAAGAGGTAGGTGGGCATGTAATGAATCACAAAGTCATGTCACAGCATTGCTTAAGATTACTTGAGTGTATCCTCATAAGCATAAGGATAAGGTTGTTAGCTATCTTGGGCCTAACATTGACCTCACCTAGACACTTATTTGGCTTTCTGATACCATTGATTGCGGATTATTCGTCTTAATTGATGTTGGCTTGCGTAGCCGATACATACCCCTCTACCTAACGTACTCCTGAGCATTGCATGCTGTATGCCCAGAAATACCTATCATGCAAACAAACCACCTCATGATGTGACAATTGCTGAATCCTCTGCTCTGATGCTCATAGGTAGGTACACATACGCGTACACAGGCATTTGAAACAAACATACACATATGCATAGGACATAGGACATAAACACTTAGCACACAGAAGCCTGACTCCGAGATATCTTCAACTTCCCTTTTTCCGCGGCGGCTCACTCGTCTTCCGGTTTCGGGCGGGTCTCGGTAAAACCCGGTGGAGCACCAGGACAGACAGGGCAGGGCAGGGCAGTCCTGCGCAAGACTGTGCGTCCGGAAAGGCTACATACATAGCCGAGCAGCCGCTCGTCGATCATTGCGACTTCTTGCTCCCAGCCTCTCCTGCACCAGCACGCTCCCTCTCCCTCTTGGCATATATCTCCGCCGTAAACGGATTCTCGTACTTGAGCGCCACCTGGTAGACGAGGAACACCCAGGCCGTCATGAGGATGCCGGCGGGCTTCCCGTACAGCAGCGCAGCGCCGAGGAAGCTGCACGTCGAGCCGTTGTACATGGGCGCGTCTGTGACGCTGAACGGGAACCCTGTCACGATGTCGTCCATCAGGATGCCGAAGTAGTCGCCGAGGAAGGTGCCGGTGATGCCAAGCGCCCACGTCGAGGTCACCACGAGGATGTTGCCCGCCGCCATAAGCGCGTACCCCGCGTACTTGACCCCGTCGAGCTCGAGGAGGGGGTATGACGGCTGCTCACGCAGCGCACGCTCGTAAAGGAAGTCGCGAAGGAGGCCGAGAGTGAAGATGGTGAAGGCCAAGCCATAGCAGGCTATTTGCGGCCGGCCGCCGAAGAGCTTGGTGAGTATTTTATTGTGGTATTCTATGCACCCCAAGAATTAGAACTATAATAGAGATTTGCATATAGCAGGCTGGGGGCGGGGAGTCCTATAGGAATTGCATGGGAGTCGTATAGAGATTTGCATAGGAATTGCGTAGACGGACCTTGTCGAGCTACAATGCTATAATATCTGTCAGCCCCCACATCATCTAGAGCTATGTATAGGTATGTAGGTAGGTATGTTGAAGGTAACATGTCCATGAAATATGAGACCTACTTCCAGAATAGTGGGTTAAATGCAATGGATGCCGCCGAAACTGTGACTGTTAGCACATGTTGTTTGTAATAGTTATGCAGTCTAGTTTTGACCTACTAAACAAGCTCGTCTGGCCGAGATCGACCAGCTTGATCGTGGGAGCTTCGAACGGCGCCATAGTTTAACTTTGTTCGTAGTTGTATTGAATTACGGTGATGCACAAAGCTGCAGAACGTAGAACATCGACATATAATGACAATGACAATGTTGAGAATGACAATGATCACGCTGCGTAGGTAAGCGAGGGTAATTAATGATATAAAAAAGTTGGTTGGTGACGGTGACGTTTTATTTAATAAACGTGGCCTGGAGAAAGCTGGAGAAGAAATAAGCTTAATTGGGGTTTGGGAAATAATTGGAGCCAAGACTTGGATTTTTTCTTCTTTTTTTCGTCACCGTTCCCGTGAGACATTCACATGCCTCTCATTCTAGGTTACAGTTTAATAACCTCCAGTGTTCTTTAAGACACGGAGCCCCTCTTGATAGGCGACTTGGCCGTACACATCGGAGTGCACGTGCCACAACCAAGCCAAACTTGTGGCTTTCCTGAGAGCTATTGTCAACCGACTACCTAGAATGTAGGTAGCTGACCCTAATCTCATGACACTAAATAAGGCGAATTAGAGCCCATTGTCAGAATACCCCTAGTTCTCACATTACAATCAAATTAGTCTTTCCTTTGTTGTCGATGGACTACTAGATAAAAAAAATGAATAGGTGAATTCGCACTCTTTATTTGATTCGAGAACTGGACTTAGGCCAACCGTCTCCTCGGGTATCCGATAACTAATAATCCCATATCAACCAGACCAATCGTCACCTCCGTGTCCTCGTCTTCTTCGTCGTCTGCGTCGTATCCTCTTCTTCCTCGTCTTGGCCTTTCTTAAGATCATCTTCTAAGCCCCATTCCTCCTTATCGTACCAGTCCTCCCCATCCGACATATCGCGATTAGGCCCAACGTGTGCCTCATATTTGGACCATTGCAGAACTGTCTTGCGCATCCTGTCTGCTCGGAGGAGCCCTTCGTATAGTCGCTTGGCCCCTCGGCATACTTCTTCTTGCTTCTGCACATATAACTGTAGCAGTCTTCGCATATCTTCTGCTTCTGCCTCTGGAATTCCAAGATCCCGATCGGGACGAGCTGCTCTAGGTGGTAAGAAGAGAGGATGTATCGGAGGATCATCCGTGAATTCCGACGTCACTGAAACTGCCCGGCTATCCCCGTTTTCCGCTTCTTTGCTAGTCTGGATTGCCTTTTCGGCTTCTCCTTGGCCAGCAGACGCTGCGATACTATTTGTTGCTGATCCGCTACCTGTCTCCAAGGTATGTGACTCTGTGACCCCATTGCTAGCACCGATAGTTGCGCTCTGCCCGTTCTCGGCCGCGTCAGTTTTCAAGTCCTTCTCGGCAGATTTATCAGGGGCGCTATCTTGTCTGTTGTCCTCACTGGCAACTTCTCCACTTTGCGCTTCAGGCTCTGGTGCCCTTGTATCTGTGTCAGGTGGTGGCTCGGCGTCAACCATTGTGGTATCGCCATTCTCGGACCGTTCCCCATTAGTCGTCGCTTTCCCGTTAACACTTGTGGAAACGTCATCTTTTGCCGTCGTCTTTGCATTTTTGCTAGTTTTGGCTCGCGCATCTTCTGGAGACAGCGTGTTGGCATCTGACTTGACAGACCCTGGCGCTTGACTATTATCGTCCATATAGTCATCACGGTATAGCTCTATGTCATTAGGACCAAGCATGACTTCGCAGGGTGCCCAGATATGGTCACCGACAAGCTTGGTCTGTAGGTGCTTAACCTTCCAAAGTGCGGCGTTCTCTTTCTGCATGATATTACCGCCTTGATCTGCTAGATCTGTAAGGGTTTTTGTGGTGTATGATCGCGATAGAGTAGGGTGTGTAGGAAGGTTAGTAACCGAGGTAAGAGGCGCAAGAATGTCTGCAGGTAGCCGACTATTAGTAAATTTAGAGGGATTGGATCGAGGGAGGCAACGAACTTTCGAGTCGCACGTTCGCGTACGGGTTGAACTCAGCTACTGCGTCGGTAACGTCTTGGATATAATCTTGGTCATCGTCGCTGTCAATCTCGTATCCTTCATCGTCAATAAGGACTGGGTTCCGGCTAATGATCGCTCTCTGGTAACCGGCGTGATTGACAATCTATAGAATAGAGATTTGTTAGGTATTATTCTCGACTAGTCGCTGTGTATAGAGAGTGTATTAAACTCACCTCTTTGTATACTTCAGGGCCAGAAGGTGGTGCTAGTTGTCCTTCGTGGACAAACCGGGCCCTCTTCATCAACTTATGACCTCGATTTCCATGGTAAAGAATTTCCTCGTCCGAATCAGAATCTAAAAGGCCCATATGTTAGTAACTGAGATTAAGTTCCATGATAGTGGAAATTACCATATGCCTTCCGCTTGCGGGCCTTCTTCATTGCGGCAATGGTTTCAGAGAATAGGACTTGTTGAGACGTCATTGCGATCGTCTGTTTGTATGGTTGATTTGAAGGAACGTGAACCCGATCACTATTCCCAATGATCTGCCGACGACCTCAATAACCCAAGGGAGTGCTTGTATTTCGGCGACAAGTTGTAAAAGTCATAGAGAGGCCTCGGGTTTGTCTAGGCCGACAAGCGTTTTGTCCAAATCGAGAAAATACCGGAGCGCCTGTCGGTCGCAGGATCGGAATGACGAGATTGGCGGAGATGGATGAGGTTTGGAGGTCTGAAGAAAACGAGTTTTAAGAGCAACGAATAAACATAGATGACTTAATAGATAGCATTATCTAACTCCCCAGACGATATGACGTTGGAATGTAACTGGCGACTCAAGGGAACTTGTTAACGGGTTGTAGAAGAAAAGAAGAGTTTCGTAACGAACGACACGACTAGAGCTGGGAGCGAACAAGGCTTAATGGTTCAGAACGCTTTACCTTAAGGTACTGCCCGCAGTGCGCGCGCACGGGTCGCCAAATCAAGATATCGGTGTTAATTGGCATGTATTTCCTCTCTAAAAATATAGAATGATGTACTTTTCTTGCACTAACCTCTTATGCATGTGGATACCTGCATACTTTAAGTTCAAAGGTACCTACCTCCTGCCTTAGCTCAAGCCACAGTGCCACACATGAATTAGCCGAATTACATAATAAGTACGTCCCAAGTGCTTCCAAGTTCCAAGTACATAGGTACTCTGTACCTGTATGTGAAGAAGACCGGTAGTAGTTGCCGCCGGTCCTCCGACTTTTAATAGGTTCCACCCAGTCGGCAAACGCCTTAAGGCTAGAACAGTTAAACTGTGAGGTCACTGAAGCTATGAATACAATATCCACTGTAAATGGGGAGCACGAAATGGTGCAATCTCAAACACTTCGACCACTTCTCTGGTATATTCCATAATGAGGATATTTCTGTCACCTTAGCTGTGCGTCATATGATATATTGACCAATAGGAAGCAGTGCTATAGTCACCTAGGTAAGAAGCCGTACGCATATGCGCAATGCGAGCCTAGCTTAAAGTCTGGAGAACTAATCGCATCGCGTTTAAGGGGATGAGTTGAGTCGACAACAAACCTACCAACACATACCGAGTTTACAGCATCCTGGCACGACTATTCGCAACCCGTTCGTACAAGTAACTACGCAAATGCCTTCCGATCTTCCGCCCCAATAGACCAATGGACGACTATCCAGCAGGCAGCCTGGACCATAATGTCCCATTCCTCGTCGTCTCCGGCCTGAGCACTGCTCCCACCAAATCTACTATAACAGACCCTGGACTGAGAGAGCAGGCCGTTCTTGTCCGATCAGAGATCCCCCCTATAGAGAGCCGGGAGGCGAAGATCATTCTTCGCTGCATCCAAGAGAAGGATGGTACCAATCTTCCGTGGAATTCTCAGGACCCCTCGAGGAAATACAAGTTTAAGATAAGACCTATTGGGAGGGTATGTCTTCGCTCTTTTGGGTTATATACGTCGCATGCTAGGTCGTTATAAGAGACGAGTCTGACTTTGACTCTTAGGAATTCCTACTACCACCTCGTCGCGCACGTCTTCCAGATCACTTCGAGGAGCCTTCATCTCCACTCGTTTTTCACTCCCCATTCTCGCCTCTTAGTCCCGGTTCTAGTTTATATCCCGATGGCTTAATAGATACACGATGGCTTCAGAAGCATCAGGAGCTTGTCCCTAGCATATGTTTGACATTCTACAGTTTAACCTCAGATTCCACTCTCGCGACCCTACACGATAACCAGCTGAAGACGGACATAAACGCCATCAAGAATGCTATTGGTCAGTCTGGCCATAGGTGTCGGCTTGTTGTAGTTATCCTCAGTGACCAGTCGCCAAGCTCCGTAGGCCAGTTTCAAGACAGATTAGAGAACATTAGGAGAAGCACTGGACTGGATCCCAAGAATTCGCTTTTCGTTCTACCTACCCGACGACCCGAGGCAGACCTAGAGAGTGCTGTCGATAGTGTCTTAACCTCAGTATTCGAACAAGCGACTGAGTACTATCGTGATCTTGGTAGACATGCGCGCAAAAAGAAGGCAAGGGGATATGCGCCACAGCCGACTGTTCCCCCTACCACCGGCACTTCTCACACGTTGTCTTTACAAGGCTGGAATGTTCGCTACGACTTCAAAACAGCCGTGCTAGCAGAGTTCCGCCAAGAAATAGACACCGCCCTGCGTTCTTACGAGCAAGCATACGACACTTTACTCGGTGCGGATGTCCTGGAAACAATTCCGGGATGGAGTCCTAGATTTAACGATGCTCGGCTTTTAGCTGACATAATAGCTATTCGATCTTTGAAATGCTTATTATGGACTGGGCAAAGTACTGCCGCCGTCAGGAGATGGCAGGTACATCATGACAGGATATGCGATCTAGTGGACAGAAGAGGGCGGGGGACGCAGAATTACGGATGGAAAGCCTGGGAAGCGAGATGGAGTACGGTTATGGCTAACCTGATCGAAAAGGTACAATTCCCAGAATTGGAACCGTCTTCTATCTTGCCATACCGCCCACCGGAAAAGAATCTTTCGGCGGAGCGTTTGCAGCCATGGGAGCTTCTTCATCATCAGGGATATTGGTATCGAGTCGCTGCAAGGCATCTATCTAATAGACGAAGGTTGGCGTTGTCAATACCCGAAGACGACCGCAAACCACCCGATGAGTCTTCGGCATCCCAGCTGAGCAAAGGATATAGCTATGACACTTATATGTGCCCAGAACCTCACCAAGAGTATCCATTAGTTGGAACTGGTGTTAATCATAGCCAACTTATTTTCGACCACTTGATGCTAGCACGAAGCGAATTCCAAAAACGGCAGCAAATTCGGACATCGGCTGAACTGGCGATTGAGGGTTCAAGGGAATTAGAAAGGATGCAAAAGTGGAAGGATATCATGAACATACTAGTGCCTCTATGGAGAGATATGCCTTTCCGCACGGAAGGTCGGTGGGATATCATGGAAGCGTTAAGCTGGACTTTAAGGAGTGCGGCTGTGAAAGTCGGCCAGAAAGACCTAATTGTCGCTATTGATTGGGAGCTCCTTAATAGAGGTGAGCGAGACCATCTACCTAGATACTAACCCTAGTAGATCAGGCTAACATCGATCATAGGATTTTCCAGGCGGTCAGGTTGGCATTACGATATAACGAAGTCGTTGGATGGTGTGGCTGTAAATGGCCAACCTGTTATCCGAATCAGCGACGAGCATGTCATGTCGTTCCTACAGACTTCATTTGTTTTCAAAAATGAAGAAGGAAAAGCGGGACAGAGCTGCCCTTGTCAACTTTCGATCACGTCGAATGCTTTCCCGGATGCCGCGCCAATAGTCTTAAGTGCGATTCGAGTCGGGTTTGAGGGCAGTTTACGCATATTACAACTAAAACATGAATCCACAAATAAGCAGACACCAGCATCTTCAAAAGTTCGTGTCACAAAAGCAACTTTGGTAGAGGTGGAGACCAACGATGATGAGGATTCCGACGACGCTTCTGAAGCAGATTCTCAAACAGCTTTAGTTATCTTAGAGGGGACGGATGACTTGACCATATTGCCGGGTCAGACGCGGGTCTTTGAAATGGATGTCCCGTTGCGAGAACCTGGCGATGCGAACGCATCCTCGATACTGATTTCAGTATCCCCAAAATCATTCATACTCAAATATACAGTTTGGATACGAGATACGAATTCGGTGGACCTATGGTATTCGCAATCATCATCTAGGAAGAAAGTTACGCGGACCAATCCTCACAAAATTAACGTCCTTCCAAGGCCCCCCAAAATGGAGATCAGACTTGTGAACACTCTTGAGCAATATTACGCAAGCGAATCTATCAGACTTGGATTAGAAGTCCTTAACGAAGAAGATGCAGATGCGATCACTAAACTAGATGTAGTAATATCTGGACATGACGTCCCCAACTTCAAAGTGCAGGATCAGGATGGTGAAGAACGGTTGAGTTCTGCCGGGACTGCAGAATCGAGGCTTGACGGAATACCGGTCGGAACAATCTCAAGCTCTGACTCTATAAAAGCAACAATCATCATTGAGCCGGCTAAGGGGCCTATCGTATTCAATCTGATGGTGAAAGCGCGATACCACCTTGTATCAGATCCGGGAACACCGATCATTCAACAGGAAACCTATCACCTGAATATCGTCAACCCCTTCGAGGCGAGCTATGACTTGTCTCCCAGGTTGCATTCCGAATGGCCGAGCTATTTCAGCCTTGAAGACCCCCAAAATTCATCCGAAGGGGACCAGACTGTTGGTTCTTTCCGAGGACTAGCACAGAAATGGTCTCTCGCCACGCGCTACGCCTCCTTTGCACAGGAAGACCTAGCTATCCTAGATCTCGACGTCAACATTCTCTCCACGCAGGGCAGCGTGCGCTGCAACACATCTAAAACTCAGACGACAGCCGGAGACGGCGCCACGATCAGCCCCAAAACGATCGAAGAAGCGCAATTCGAGCTCGTCGCCCAGAAACAGGACCTCGACGACAGAGCCCCGGCAACGGCCGACCTCGCTTTCACCATCAAATGGCGCCGCCTCACCTCGCCCGAGGACACGGTGAACACGACCACCCTCCCGCTCCCGCGCTTCTTCGTCACGACCTCGGAGCCCCGCGTCCTGGCCGGCGTGTCGTACTACGCGCCGCCCGGGTCGTCGGCCGAGCAGCTGCTGTTCCTGGACATCACGATCGAGAACCCGTCCTCGCACTTCCTGACCTTCGGGCTGATGATGGAGCCCAGCGACGAGTTCGCGTTCTCGGGCGCGAAAAACACGACCCTGAACGTGCTGCCGGTCGCGAGGAGGACCGTCACGTATAGGCTGCTGCCGCTGGTAAGGGGCGCGTGGATCAGACCCACGCTGGTGGTGAGGGATAAGTACTTTCAGAAGGTGCTGAAGATCATCCCGACGGAGGGTATGAAGGGCGATAAGGATGGCGTGCTGGTCTGGGTGCCGCCGGAGGATGAGGAGGGCGGTGACGATGATGATGAGGGCGAAGGTGAAGGTGAAGGTGAAAGTGAGGAGAAGAGTACGGAGTAAGTGAGTAAATGAACTTAGAGAATAAAGAGGTTAGGAGATATGTAGGGACGGACAGGCTGTCACTTTTAGTTGTTTGATATAGAGGAATTGAGGCGTACTCTTACGGTAGTCTGTGGATAGAGCGTGAGTCTTGATGATTCTACGGGTTTATTAGAATGATGTCTGTTTGTGTCCTACGTGTTGAAATTTTGATCAATTATTATGTTTATCTTCGTACACATATTTAAGTAGATACCTTGCTTGTTAAGAGCAATTGCATTTATATATTCTAGACTCTAGTAACTACAACCCACTGTAAGTTAATATCTACGACCGGAGCGAGTTGGCCTTACAAAAGTACTACTATCTATTTTTGTACTTAAGAACACCATTGGCTCTTTGCATCCTCCCGAATATCTTATGGATTCGGGTTTGCCAAGACAGCTAGCGCACTAATTATAACTACGAGTAAGGGATGGTTATAGATCCGAAATTCCTTCTATTTTATCATGTAGTCATCTCCTGTTTTAACAAATAATTGCTCCGATCCCGAATTGCGCCGATAGCTAAGCCCCCGAATCAAGCCTCTAAAGTCTAGGATAGGTTAATAGGCACCTGCGAAAGTACGTATGTTATGTAAGACGGGGTCCAAGGAACCGATTAACTCCTTGTGAGAATCGCTAAATCCGACCCGTCATAGATTCTTCGCGCCAGCACAACGGATCTAAATCCCATGGGAATTACAATTTCGAGAACAAACGAAAAAAATTCCAGAGCCACATATACGATGCTACCACGTCACGCATCTGGAGTCTACACATATACCTATCTATTTGACCTGTGCCTTCCCACCCAAATAACTTCAACCAACTCATGACTCCTCACTTTAGAGTTCTCTTAAGAAGAGGACCCGCATTTTCACATAGTCAATTCTCTAAAAGAGCTACAATAACAGCCGTTCCTCTTGCTATTTCAATGGCAGCGTACCATAGCACCGTCACGGTACGCCCGTCGCAAGCCAGCGCCAGAGAGGCTCAAGAATTTGACCCCGAAGCGCATCATGTAAAAAACCGCCACGGGAAGACCGTCAAATTCAAGAATCCATACCCTTCATACACTTTCCCTACACCAAGGGACTTACTTGGGTTGATGATGTGCGTTTCCAGGCGGTTATGTTATTATCCTAGCTTATGTACATGTTGGCTAACAAACACGCAGAGGCTATTACACGGGGTCGCTTAATTGGCCGAAACCGAAACAGGAAGAGAAACTTGTGCCCGTGGTAGAACCAAAGTTTCTGCCGACGCGCACTTCGTCGTCAGCACTCCGTGCCACTTGGCTCGGCCATGCGTGCTACTACGTAGAATATCCTTCGGGACTACGGGTTCTGTTCGACCCTGTCTTTGAAGACTGTTGCGCACCTATTAATTACCTTGGTTTCAAGAGGTATACTGAGCCGCCTTGTCAAATCGCAGAGCTGCCCTTCGTAGACGCCGTTGTCATCAGTCACAGTCATTATGATCACCTGTCATATCCGACCGTGCAGGATATACAGAAACATCATCCTAACGCACACTTCTTCGTTGGTCTGGGGCTGGAGAAGTGGTTCAGGTCCGGGGGCCTGGATAATGTGACGGAGATGGACTGGTGGCAGGAGGCAGAAATGACTTTAAAACCGCAAGCAACTAAAGGCGAGACGGACGCCAAGAGCGCCAGCAGCTCGGGGCTCTCAGAACCTATCACCGCGAAAATATCTTGTCTTCCCTGCCAACACGGTTCCGGTAGAACTGGCATGGACCGGGATAAGACTCTCTGGGCTTCATGGGCCGTCACCTCAGGGACACCCGCCAAGTCCGTCTGGTTCGGAGGCGACACGGGCTACCGTGCCGTACCGAAAGTCCCCGAAGGCACCGACGACTACGGCCCGGAGTACGCGCACCTGCCTCGGTGTCCTCAATTCCGCCAGATCGGCGAGAAGTTCGGCTCGTTCGACCTCGGCCTCATCCCTATCGGCGCGTACCACCCTCGACAGCTGTTCTCCGGCGTTCACGCCAACCCTTTCGACGCGGTAGAGATCTTCTCCGATACGAAGTGCAAGAAGGCGATGGGCATCCACTGGGGCACCTGGGTCATGACGCCTGAGCCGGTGATGGAGCCCCCGCAGCTGCTGAAGCAGGCCTTAAAGCGGAAGGGGTTGGCGGAGACGGGTGTTTTTGACGTCTGCGATATTGGTGAAAGTCGGGAGTTTTGATATGTTTTCAACGATATCAATCGGTATATTACTACTATCACCTGTAACTAAATAGAGATTTCGCAGTAGATGAAGGGGTAGAGTGTAGAGTGTTGGAGTTTAGGCAACATGATATGGTCTTGGGTTTAATGTTGGGCGCGGTAACCGGTAGGAATGAATTTTCATGATATACCTAGGTACTTGATATTATTTAGATCTCATCTCAGATCTCAGCTGGAAGTTACAATAAAACCGGATACGCAAATATAAGTTATATCTAGCGAGATCTAGATTCAACTGCATATATCTAATACTACTCACCCGGGTACATTAGTACTTACATATTGTCCAATGACGACATCCTAGTTGTGCGGGAGAGTTTAGCGCCGGTCCGCAAGCCAACAGAGCATTAGGCGGGCACCTGCAGTCTTGTTAAACAAATTCCCCGGTCGCAATCAGCGCACCAATAAGAACCCTAAAAGTTTGTTCATCTTCCCATCTCAATTCGTCCACATCTTTCCATCAAACGAGTGAATCATCCACCTGATCGTATTTCCAGTCGACAGCCGCCCAACATCCCAAATCTATTTTATCATGCGTCGACGACACAATCGAGTTTTTTGGCTATACGGTTCTGGTCTCTCGCATTTTTTTCCACTATAGATTTCGTCTGTGGTAAAATAATTAATTTGACGTACTTACTCATTTTTGGAATTCCCGTTTAATGACAGTCTTGCTGTTGCTTTTGATATGGAATACCTAAGCAAGAAATTGATAGTGAGTTGATACGTTTTCATTTTTACAACATAATGCACCAATCCCGCAGGTCTCGAGGCTTCCTGTGAATATAGGTTGTCGTAGCCTTGACATGAGCCTGCTCACTTCTGTGAAGTCACACGGACAAGTCCGAAAGCTGAGTCAGCATCACTTGCTACGGTATTTTTCATAACCTTGGATATCAATATGATCACATAGGTACCTACTTATACTGATCGTCGGTCGCTTCTTTATATGGATGTCATACTTTTATGTTCTACCCTGCTAAACTCATGGTCCAGGATGAGCTTCGGTCGCTCCTTGATGAGGCCACTATTCTTTCAATATCTAGTGACTACAACCTAGAAGATCCTAGTGAATTTGCTGCTGCGCGGCAAGTTCTGTTGACTATCTCCAAGGATGTAGTAGCAGAAGAAGCCACTGGTTTCAATCCAAGCGGCATTGGCGCCGAGGGTATTGTAGATATCAACTCCTCAAACCAGGGCGACGACGCGGAGGCCGCTGGGACCACCAACAGCGATGCTAAAAGTGTTGGTGGATTCACTGCTACATCAGAAAGTTCCATACCACCGAGCCTTGTGTCTTCAGGATCTTCTTCTAAAGCATCATCTCGTGAGACACCGGGTCTTCTCCACATCGACATCTTCGACGGCCTAAGCGATGACGAAAAGGAACAACAACTCTCTGAGATATTCGTCTCCCTTAAATCCATCGATATAAAGTTAGCTTTACAAAAGTCAAAGGGTGATGCGAGTCTTGCTATGGACGAACTCCTCAACCTTCAATGGCTTGAGCAGACAGGCCAGCGCCCTAAGGGTGTTGATGGCTTTTATGTTTCCGACGATGACAATATCTTCAATAAGAAAAAGAAGAAGGGGAAGAAGAAAAAAGTTAAGGTGGCACCACATAGACCATCCGCCTTAGAAAATACATCTGAGGAGACCAGCAATAGTGACTTGGTACAGAACGGTGAGAGCTAATAGTAGAATGGAGCTGCTAGACATATAAGTGATTTCTAACTAATACCCTCTATAGATCACATTGCACTTATATCTGATAGGCTCAATCTGACGCCCTCGGAGGTGACGAGCATCTACTATCAACATAATGCTTCTCCTGGAGCTACGGTGGCTGAGATCCTCAAAAACTACATTAGTATGGGCTTGTCATCGTTAAACCTTCATTCAATACCCAATGCTAAAGAGGAGACGAAAAAATTTCCTTGGGTACCTCACGAGTATGTTAAGGCGACTCTTGAAATCTGTTCTACACGGGATGATGCTACAGATATCATTCGAATGTTAGCAGATCACTTCGAGAAGCCAGCATACTTGAAATACGACGTGTCGTATAGTTTGGTCGCGTCTGACTTGGAGGTAATCGCTGGCGAACCCCAAATTATCAATATGTCAAGTTCAGTGCAACTGCCGAAGCCCCCTACAAGCCCTCGAAACGTGCGGACAACGGCAGTTAGTTTGCCTCTGCGGAACTCTAACCAATTCACAAACTTGGAGGCTGCTGCAGCCGCCTCGAAAAAACTTGCCGAATCGAGAAACCATTCATTCACTTCCGCTGCGGCCGCCTTCAAAAAGGGAAAATCCGACCCTCTTTTTAGACAGGCCGGCGCATATTATGCGGACCGTGCCCGCGAGCAAGCCTTAAGCTTCCGCCAAGCCAGCAGCGTCGAGGCCAACTACCTCGTCGACTCGAAGAGCACGGAGGACAGGATCGACCTCCATGGCGTCACGGTGCAGGTTGGCGTCGACATCGCTCTCGATCGAGTGTGGAAGTGGTGGCGGGGCCTTGGAGAGGAGCGGGTGCGGAAAGCGAAGCAGGGATTTACTGTTGTCACGGGTATTGGTAGACACAGCTTGGACGGGAAATCGCGACTACGCATCAACGTGTTCAAAGCACTTGTCGCCGACGGATGGAAATTAGAGGTACTGACCGGATCATACCTCGTCACGGGAAGAAGGTAATGATTATCGCTGCAAACTCTTCCTCATGTACTGGTCCTCTAATGTGTGATGATATGTATGAACGTTGGGTCCTTGATACAGAATATAGATCATACAGGAGAACATTGGCGGCGTTTCAAGGCAGGAGGTGACAGGGGCTTTGGTGATCCATTGTTTTGGCGGTTGGGCAAGGGAAATCTGGAAGGATCTATGTTTTCAATCGGATCTGTTCGTGATATCTAGGGAGTTTGCATAGCGCTTATTCTTTTCCTTGAGACAGCTTAAGTGGGCATATATGGATAGGATGCGGCTGAGCTAGCTTGGAGTCTAGACAAAGCAATGATTAGCTTTGGTAGAGACGGCTGGTATTGATGTCTTATTAGACTTGATCGGTAATTCCATGTGAACAGAACAGGTGAACTAGACTTAGTAAGCCGATTGAGTCAACTTGATTACTACCCAGGTAGGTAGGTATAATATGGAAAATCAAGAACAAGTCTCTTCTTAAAATGCAATAGGAACATTGCTTTTCTATTCCACGGACCTTTGCGTCCCACAATCTAGGACACACATCTAGGGTTCGGATCGGTATAATACACTATACCATTATACGTATTTTGTATTGTATTAATACCGTATCATGATTCACTATACGTATAACGGATTCG
>MU405261.1:0-252805 GCA_022836615.1 Annulohypoxylon bovei var. microspora | reverse complement strand
GTGGGTACTTTGGAGCGATGCACCCAATCAAATATGCGACTAAAGTTTTTAACCAATCAAACCCCACCAAAAAGATTGAACTGCCACACATTGACTTTTCAAGCCACGTTCCCCGGACCTTCGCCACAGTTTTCGAATTTATTAATTAATTAATTCTTTTATTCATTTTTTTCCACTTGAAACCAACGACACAAAGACCCCTTAAATCGGGGCATTCGATAATATCGTTTTAATATATTTTCCATACAAAAGTTTTTTATAATTTTAATGGTTAATAACTTTATTAAAAGAAATCTAGAAAATATATTTTTAATATTAAAGTAAAAAGAAAGATGTAAAGAAGAGCCTAATATAAGTTATTTGTATAAAAATGTTAATATTATTAAAATACGAGGCTTGAAAAATGGAAGATTTTGGTGGGGTAAAACTGATTTTGCGGGCTCGCCACTACACCCGGCTCGAATAGTGGTCACTAATAGTATCATATCGTCTGTTGGTGGATTGGGTGATTCGCGGAACTCGAAACGCCCATCTTGTTCCAAGAAAGCCTGGATCCTTCTCAAGCAAGTGAGAGCAGCAAGAAGAGTCGGAAAGAGTTGGAAAAGAGTAGACAGGGGGTTGGCCAATAGAATTATGTACGAGACTGAAGTGAAGATAGTAGTCACGCCAAGAGTCGAGGACGAGAAAACAAAGGTTATGACGGGTGAAATACAAAGTGGTGTATATCCGATAATAGCAGAAAATACGATGGTCATTCGGAACTTAGACCCCGTTTTGAGCTCATCAACGCGCATATTCTGGATAGACTCCTCTACCGGAGCAGCGAGCCCGGAGATCTTGAGGAACTTCATTTGCCCGATGGCATTCGCTGTCAAACCGACCCTTTTCTGGATTTTCTCCATCCATGCCTTTTGTCGTGGCCCGGTATATCTCCCTAGGATAGATAGTAAGACGACACAACAGCCGACAACTACGACTGGAGCCACGGAGGCTGCACCGATTTGTCGTGAAAGCAGCCAGCAGGCCAGACCAACCTCGATTGTGTTTGCCCAGAATTCGTGGATGTTTAAACAGCCTCTGATGATTCTTTCGATGTCTGCGCTCATAAGGGTGAGAGCAGCTGAGTCATCCGCAGCAGTGATCTTAGATTCCGTTGTCTTCATGTATACAGCATTCGCCAACGCTCCCCGGGCCATATACATCGCACGTTCTTGGAAGTACCAATAAACAGCTCCGGACGCGGCAATTCCAATGTAGATTAGGATGGTTGCCCCGATTAGCCCGTATCCGACATTTCGTGATGCGTCGTCTGACGGCTTCTGGAGGTAGTCCAGGAGCGTATTGATAAGAAACGGCTGACAGAACTGGAAGCCGGTCATAGCAATGCGTGGACCGACAGGGAGTAGTAACGGGACTGCGAGAGCCCTTGCTAAAGTTTTAGCAAGGCCATTCTTCTGGCCAGGATATCGTTGAGCCTTAATACTCTCAGTGAGTTTAATTTGTAAACGTTCCGAGGTCATGCTCGGATCAAGAGGATACAAGTCTTCAAGAGTTAAGATCTTCTTGTATCCGGTTAGGAAAAGCCGATTGAGCCATAAGAAGGCCCCGATACAGTAGTTTCTTCAGGGCTATGCTCTTTTGCATTCCACCGAACCCACCTTGACTTATGTTGAGATTCAAGAACTAGTAAAAGGGCTTTGATAGATACAGAGCTAGTAAATACGCGGGAGAATGCAATATCATCGTAGTTAGTTGAAGTCAACCAGAGAGTACGAGTTTGCGCAACGTCTAGAAGGATAGTGACAAAAAGATAGGTGTTGAGCAGATCCGATGGTCGTGGCGAACGTGAGTGCTCTAAGTGAGAGACAACAACCATGCAAATAGCAGACACGAACGACAAAGCCGAGGAGGAAACGAAAAAAGCTTTGAAGTTCCGAGCTTTGACGACGCTTAGTATAAGTAATGTCAGTTGAATTATGGCATAGCCGCAAATGACGATCTAGATTCTTAGTTAGTTTCTATATCTGAAAATAGATGATATGTTTCATACAGATTTCACATTTCGTAAGAAAGTACCGCCTACGATCGCAGGTTTACGAGCGAGGAACGCAACCCGTGGAAGACAGATAGCGATGAATATGGTTGTGGGAATAAGGGTAAAGAAGATCTTCTCAAACATAATAGTAAAATCGAAGTCGCCGCGACATCCTTGGACAGTAGGTCCGAAAGCCTTGTCGCTGAGACATCCTGAGAAGTCCATCATCATATGAATAGCACCCAAATCGACCAAGCAGTATATCGCATTGGTTGATTTAGAGTATTCTATAGTGGAAGTAAGACAGGGTCGACTCTAAGCCAGAATTCCGGCTTTGAGTTCGGGGACCAGTTTCCATGTATATGGAGGGTTGAATCATTGCGGCGTTGGCGATGTCGCCATTGTTGATGTTGCATTAGGCTGCCCTTCAAGCTTCTTCCATTATTGTGATTCTCCTGGCTATCCTCCACCACCTTCTTACCTGCACGTAATACGCATCCCTGGCCGTAACCCCTCTACCCCTTATCTTTAGTAGCCAAATGTCCGCCTATCATGGCATTAGCTGAATTGCTGGCTGGCAAAGAAAATGCATTAGGCAACTTTGGTCTTAGGCTGGAATTGAACCAGTTTTAAGAATTGATGCAATTGCTGCTGCGATAATTGTTCCTCGGGAGTTTTTTGAGTCGCAATTAGTTAAGAGAATGTATAGTATTTTACTACCTATATGAACGTTACGAATTAGCAACAATGATGGAGTTTTCTAGGTTGCTCAAAATATGATGGTGCATTAAAGGTACCATACTGGCATCATAAAGTGAGCCTTCTAAAGTCTCGCTCGTTCGATAGTTCGAGCTTCGTCTACCTAGGTACGCAAGCTGCTGGACTGTCGCATCATACCTATCTTCCAAGCTTCCTGGACAATCTTCCAATACCGGTCGCCGTCGGTTCTCATGTGCGATACATGTGGGCTGCGCTCAAATACCTCTTTTCGTACCGCCAATCCCTTTACCGCGGCCTGGTCTGCGTGCCTCTCTACGTGTCTCCATCCAACCATGGCATCCGCTTTGCCGTAGATATATGACCGGTTTGTCTGCTTGACCAAGTCCATGTCGTTATGGATCCCACAATTGGTCGAAAGGAAGTCCTCTCCCGATATCATTCTCAAGGGACGGTGCCAGATCCAGAAACAGGCGACAAATGCAGCGATAAATGGAGCTGCAACTAGACGAGCGAGGAAGCTCGAGAAGTTGACCATAAACACGCTATATACCGACGAAAATGAATACAGCCCTGGGCATGAATCATACACAGCCGTATGAAGGGGAAAGGCGTGACCCGTCTGAGCCCGGAATAGCTGGTACAATGTCCGTGTAGTAGCTGAGCCACCGTTTGAGAATATATGCTAGTTAGATATTAGAATCCATGTGAAAGTCTAGCCGTAGCACCTGATTTTGGAAAGGGGTAGTAGTAGATGTATACGTACCATGAAAATTTCGGGTTGCGTAGGCGATGGCGATAGAATTCCCGAATCAATCTGAGATCGAAAGTACACGAAAGCAGGATCAACAACATTTCGTGTGAATGATGCGGACAACGATTCCTTGAAGACAAATTTGACTAGTAAGATTGCTGAGGTGGGATAGATGGCCTGGTACTGCGTGATGTACTTGGCAATATGTAAGTCTCGCGCATCCATCCACGACGCCATCAAGATGACCTTCGGAGCCTCTACACCCGTAGGCTTGCTGGTCTCGATTGTCACGGGCTCATATAAATATACGAAGGGCGAGAGTTTCTTCATCATTAATGATGGCTTAGCTGCGAGTGTGATATGTATTTTGTCGGATGCGGAGATTCGCGTTGCTAGACTGGCCACCTTGGTAGATAAAATGAAGAAGAGTCAAGAGACGAGAGTTTTGTTAGTCCCTCGTGAGATGGAGGCCATCTACGAAGGTGAAAATTGCTTGTCATGATGCACAAACAGTTAATATGTTGTTGTTAATGTGTAAGTTACCCAGGTTACAAGAGCGCTTCCCTTTCTACGGTGATGAAGATCGGCGATTTCGGCGTAATGTTTGTTCCGTCTCAGCTGACCACCGACCATGGTCCATAACGGCGCTTCGAGTTGCCGACCAACCGCCTTCATCAGCCATAGTCAAGTCAAGTAGTTTCAATTGACCAACTTCAGTCCGTTTTTGGCGTTTTTTGCAAGTGGTTGAAGTTTTTACTTGCAAGTTGAAATGTTGACTAATTCATTTTAGTGGGGTCTGACCCCTGAATCCCTTGCAGCTATTCCCACCCTTGTCGTCGACGCACCTCTCCTTCGAATCTTAGTCAGGCCACAGCATATCTTGCTTCGATAATAATAGCTATCAACGGTTTGTGTTGGAAGATATTAACCTATGTTAGGTACCTAGGTTGACTTCATAGTTAAGATGAGTCGCTGACATAATGGATACAAATGCAGGCACTTTGTCTTACAGATTTAAGTCGATCAGGTAACATCGGATCGTAAGGCGGGCTATATATTCAATGCGGGAATCGGGTAAAGGGGAAAAAGGGGATTCGGAGCAGGTCTGTAAGTCAAAATGAAACATATGTGTTCCTCGATCAAGCAAACATCTGACTACCCGATTCAAGACCTTCATAGTATTTATTTTATGCGCTATAATGCATAAGCTTTTTCAACCTACCTATGTAGGAACTTATAACGGAAAGTTTAATAGATAAAAATGCCTCCACGTTAAAGTGAGATCTCTACTGATTGCATGACTAGGTATTTATCTAGTATTAATACAGGAAACTAGGTAGACTACACTTTTATAACGGATATCTTGGGATGTTCCTGGGTATTTAAGCCTTTATTTGCCGTTTCTTGCCAATTAGAGTAAATTTAATGACGAAGAGGGTGGGAATATGTAGTCAACCGCTTTCAAGTAACCCCTTTTCTCATCATAATTTCCATGTAGTATCACCTCTGTACAACTATGACCTACGTAAGTACCCAACTTACACTTAAATACTTTCACCGCATGTCTCATTTACGTCTCTGAATTTCTCCTTTGGCTTCTTCTAACTAGGACTAACTTGCCTTAGTTTCTGGAACGATTTATAGTTCTATTCAAGATGATATCCCTAATGGTCTTCTGTCTTTTTTGGCTCTTACCCCTCGGGCTCTCTCTGACCACACCCACTCCAGCACAACGACTTTCACGTCTCAATACACATGCTCCTATTTCCGATGACATTGTCCGATCTCTTTCTGTTCCCGGGTTCCAATTCCGCCATGTTAGGCCGCTGATATCGACGTCTGTCGAAAAGAAGATTCAGAGACACCTAGACCTAAGACATCTACCTCTTGATGGGACACGCAAGTCACAACGCTCCGCTATAGCCTTGATTAGTAAAATCCAACGCGACATTGGTGGACATGAGTACGAAAATGTCACCTCTGTTAACCACTACGCTACCGAGTACGCCGTGCAGGTTGTATTCAACGGAATTCCGATGAACGTTGTCGTCGATTCAGGATCAGCCGACACTTGTACGTTAACTTCGGTGTCCCAACGTTTGAAATGGCTTCTCACATATCACTTAAAATTTAAAAGGGGTTAGGGGATCCAACTTTAGCTGTAAAGGCAATCTCAATAAGACCGTATCGACAGAACTCTGCGGGCTTGGCCCTGCCTTTCCAGAAAACTTCACGGAGTAAGTGATAGCTGAACAGCACTTTGCTATAAAATACAGGGACGGTGAAAATGTACAGGGTCGTAAGTAAAACCTTCAATCCCGACCATTATATACCTACCTAGGTACCCAGATAAAATAGACGTAAACTGCTTCACTTTCTCAAAGGCCTGGAATGATCCAAGTAAAATTTCATGTATAACTACCTCTTAATTATTTTCTTTATGTCACAAAGGCGACTCGAAGTGTCTTGTGAATGTTAAGTACTAGGTATACTAATCAGCTGTTTATATTAGTATTCTACTATAACCTATGGCCCTTCCCTCTAAGCCTACGCTTGGCCTGTGACGTATGAACGGGCTATTCTTTTCTATGTAATTTGCTACTGTAGCATATCAGCACCTTTGTTGTCTTCGTCGTGGAGCCAGGCAGAGAGTATGAGAACGGCGGAGAGCTAGATATGTTGGTAGACATGTCACAGCTACAAGATCTCACGATGGATTTAATCAATGACCGCGGGTTTACCGGTACCCTTCTAGACGATATCAGCAAAGTTGGCGGTGCGAAGTGGTGGCCAACCGCGCCCGGTCCGGCCCCGAAGCTGGAGAAACTCTGCGTCAGGATGTCGACTGGATGGCTCGCGAGATGGGCTCAGAAGATAGTTCGCGACGGGGCGCCCCTAAGACAGATCAAGTTGATCGAGGCTGAGAATCCTGGATTGCCTGGCTATACATTGGACGGGGCTCTAAGGTCTCACACCTTCTCGCCATGGACTAATTTTCTTGCCTGTAACCCTCAGGAGCTCATGCTCCTTAAGTCGTACCGCAATCTAACTTCTTTCGACGAAACAACTGCCTGCAAGTCAATTCGATACCTCGCAACCGATTGTACCATATTCTGCGACAATATTAAATGCCTAGCCTCCCGCATGCCACAATTGGAGGGACTATGGATTATGAAGAACCGATGCAATCGGCGAGACAGCTTCTACGGGGTTGGTAGGGGAGGATTTAATGACATCCAGCAGGAAAAGGCGAAATGGGTCATTACCGTTCGAGATGCCGCCCGTACCCTCCTCAGTCTCAAGTATTTCCGAATCAATTCAATGACCTGGCGAATTGAACGTAAGCCCGTACTGGTTCTCCACGAGTTGACTCGAATGGAGAACGAGGGTGAGATCCCTCACTTGTTCAGGATTTCGATTCCCTACACATGGAACAACGGGCACGCAGCGAAGTTCTGGCTCGACAGTCGTTGGAGAGATGAGGACGAGGTGATGTAGGTCTCGTCAGTCAGAGGATAGAACGAGCATCCCATACAATCTGCAGCTTCTTGCAATGATTGACAGGATGAATAGTGCTCTTGTACATTCTCTTCTGTTTTGATAGTAACCTAGGTGTAAAATAGGGGTAGTTGTAAAATGGGATTTTTCTTTGAAAAATAAACCCTACCCCATCCCTAGGTTGAGATGCTACTATTGAATATTATTATTGTCATAAAGAGGGTTATCACATATGATAGTAATAAGTGATATAAGAGAACTTAAGACGCCGACGTGATGATATCTTAGCACCCTTGTCAACTACTCCGGCTCCCCTTGGCTGGGATTCGATTCGTCGCTCCCGTCCTGCACGTGTTATAAATTCCGGGCGTGATTCTAAGTGGCGACGATCGACTTGGGATGATTATAATAATCTACCTAGTCCCTTTGCTATTTCTATCGGACGACCTACTGTGCTCGAGACAACGACTCTTTACCTTGTCGCTTGGGGTACTAGACGAATATCCCTAGAAATAATTATCTACGCAAAGCCCGCATAGAGTAGATAGATGTCGCGACGGCCAAAGGAAACTGACACTTTCGACCAGATCGACCCTCGAGGAAGAATCGGGCACGGAATTCCTAGGAGTGGGACGGGAAGGCCCTCTTTATCGTGACCAAATCTAACAACGAGAACCCGAACTTCCCAAATCGTCGTGATGAGAGGTGTCATTGCAGGCGGCCGATCGCATCGGGGCTATCGGGGTCACGCGTGTAGCTTTTCCAAGGTCGGTTATGCATCTTGTTTCTCAATGTATTCAGAATGAATATCCACTTCTTCTATTATGGTCCAGCGAAGTGAACAAGATTACGGATAACCGAGCTCTATCGTACAA
The DNA here is from genome assembly GCA_022836615.1 of Annulohypoxylon bovei var. microspora. Lineage (NCBI taxonomy): Eukaryota > Fungi > Ascomycota > Sordariomycetes > Xylariales > Hypoxylaceae > Annulohypoxylon > Annulohypoxylon bovei. Next base: position 244,926 of record MU405261.1, on the reverse strand, counting down.
CGGAGCGGGATCCCGGTGCAAGTCTATATATGGTCAGGTGATCCGCTTCACAGGCCGGTACGCAGGCTACTGAGCTGTTGGTACAATACTTGTCGGGCTCCCTAGCGGTCTCACAGCTCTTCGTTCTGTAATACGCCATCCTTTCCTTATGCGGACTGACCTTGATGGCTGAATTAGTAGCCATGCTGCGTTCGTGGCACCAACCACTCGCGGTTCATTTCCATCGGCAATAGTTGCGTCCGGTAGAGATGCCGGCAGTGTTCCCAAGCGGGAAAAAGAAGAAAATAGGTGTCGGGAGGATTCGGTTGCGGTTGCGGATAGGCGGATTCTTGTATCAACTTGACGAATAAGTAATTGTCTGTCGCGGAAAGGTGCCGAGTAGCTCTCTAATCCTCTGCCGATTCCGATATTCAAGTGATACTAGAATCCCCGACCTCAATCATGTTCATATTTATGTTGATGTTGACGTTGATGTTGATGTTGATGTTGATGCTGATGCTGAGGTTCATGCATCCTTATCTCTTTTGATAGGTGCCCCTTTTTCTCTTTAGGTCGGAGGACGGAAGTTGTGAATCTTTGCCATTAGTGCACGGAAGATTTGCAGATTTTCTGATCATCAGACCTCAGTTGGGTCAGACCTAACCGTTTATACCAAAGTTGGTCATTCTTGGTCGTTTTTGATCATTCGATAATGGTATTGATATTGATGATGATATTTATGATCGAGATGAAATATGAAATACAATCAATTCAATTCAATTCAATATTAATATATATGAAATCCATACATCTATGTAAAAGGTTTACACTAAAAAGTCCTAAAGCCTTTAGTCCTTTCCATCTGACTTAATACTTTCTTTAACTCCCTTTGCCCCGCTGTCCCGATACAAAGCGGGTTGCGATTGTCGAATTAGAATGGCTTGCTCGGGTCGTTGCAGCTTTCCATTTGAGGGGTTCTCCCTGTCAATGCGGGGTGTTACCGGCTTCCCAGATTTAAGATTTTCGTGGTTATTTTTTTTAAGCTACCTCTTAGGTACCCAGCTACCCCGGTTTTACGGTTTACCTTGGCTACCTTGTTTAAAGCCCTGTTGCTTGTTCCTGAGAATCCCGGTGGTGTAACCCGGTAGTGTACCCAATACCTAGGTAGCGGACCAATGGCATTCCTAATAGTGACGGAATCTTCTGCATCATCACCGCAACTTTACTTTTCTTTTTCACTTGATCTTCTCCCCTTCTGCATGCAACACTACAAACTTGACGAATTACCACGTTAAGTCATTAAGTCGGAAAAAGAAGAAGAAAATATAAAAATTAATATTCGGCTGTTTTTGAACACCTGACCAACTATACTCTCATCATATCCAATCCCTTTCTCTCGATTACCATCCACTGTTGTTAATCCCATTATTTTTGGCCTGGATTCTCATATTCGCCTCCAGTCATATACTACCCAATACTCTCTGCCTCGTAGCATGCTTCCCCTGCATACACCTACGGTCTCGTTATATTGGAAAGTAGCAGGAAAACATGCCTCCAAGAACTAACGGACGTGCCGTCCAGGCGGAGGATACCAAGATCTGCGTGGTCATGGTCGGGTTGCCTGCACGTGGGAAGAGCTACATAGCACAAAAAGGTATCACCTCCTCGATACCACGTCAATCCTCATATCCTTTGTGAAACCTCCCAAGATTTCCAAGATTCCCAAGAACTGACCTGTCTCACCCGCCCCCTAAAGCTCAGCGTTATCTCCAATGGCTCTCGATCGATGCCAAGACCTTCAACGTCGGCAATTATCGGCGTCACGATGCCCCCCAACCGTCAGCGGATTTCTTCGACATGAGCAATGCGGAGGGCGAACAAAAACGTCGAGTTGCTGCCGAGGCTGCCATCGCTGATATGTTGGGCTGGTTTCGACAGGGCGGTATAATCGGGATACTCGATGCTACCAATTCAACAAAGGAGCGAAGAAAATGGGTCTACGATACGTTAACGCAGGAGGGTATCGAAGTATTGTTCGTCGAGTCCAAGTGCGATGACGAGAACCTCATATTGGCCAACGTTCGAGACGTCAAGACCACCAGTCCCGACTACAAGGGTCAGGATCCGGAAAAGGCTGCCCTAGATTTTCGCAATCGGATAAAGAACTATGAGAAGGTGTACAAAACCATCGACGCAGACGGCGACGAGAACCAATATACCTACTTGAAGATCATGGATGTCGGTTCTCAGGTCATTATCAACCGTATACAAGACTATCTTCAGAGTCGGGTCGTTTATTACCTGATGAACTTACATATTCGGCCAAGATCAGTTTGGCTCTCGAGACACGGCGAATCGTTGTACAATCTCTATGGGCGAATTGGAGGCGATGCCGACTTGTCTCAGAGAGGGCATCAGTATGCCAAGAAGCTACCAGATCTAGTTCGTCAGTCGACAGGTGTAAGTTGAATACCATCTATTCGTTCTATCCTACAGTTTAAAATCTCCTTTATGACTTTTGCTCGATAACGAAGTTAACATATCTCCCATAGGATGATCGACCCCTTACGGTGTGGACTTCAACTCTAAAGCGCACAATACAGACGGCCCGCTTCCTACCCGAGAATTACAATCAACTACAGTGGAAAGCGCTAGACGAGCTCGACGCGGGCGTCTGCGATGGCATGACTTACCAGGAGATCAAGGACGTATACCCAGAGGACTTCGTGGCACGCGACGAGGACAAATACAATTACCGTTACCGTGGCGGCGAGTCGTACCGGGACGTTGTCATCCGCCTCGAGCCCATCATCATGGAGCTTGAGCGGTCCGAAGATATCCTTATCGTCACTCACCAGGCCATCCTCCGCTGCATATACGCATATTTCATGAAGAAGGACCAATCGCGCAGCCCCTGGATGAACGTCCCGCTTCACTGCCTTATCAAGCTGACCCCGCGCGCCTACGGCACCGACGAGGAGAGGTATCAAGCCGATATTCCTGCCGTGAGCACGTGGCGCGGCAAGGGCAGCACCGCCAAACACGAGGACCCCGTCCCAGAGTCGAACTTGGGATTTACTCCCACAGCGGCTGTTCATTAGATACCATTCATTTCCTAGCTTGTCGACCCTTCAGTATCATGACCATGACGAAACAACGCAACAATATGCATACCCCAGGCAGTGGGATCAAGGGGACGACGGGCACTCAATTGGCAACAATTGCTACTATTATTCAAGCACCTACCTTAGACGAAAAGATCCGGCGGGTTCTCTCTGAAAGGCGCATTAACGGAGGAATTATACATGTAACGGTTTTGTGTTTAGTGCTTTTTTGTCCTGTTTCTTCGGCAGCCGGCTTTGTGGATAAAAAGAAAACTCGCTGCATATTAATATAGAGTGGGGTGGGCTGCTCGCATGAGATGAGATTCGTGCCCGACTGTATGTATATCTATTCCGTGGAACCCCGAATTGATTGATGACAACGGCCAAAAGAATATGTCGGTGGTGATCCGCAATTTTCTCTTACTTGCAGGTGCTTTTTTCTATGTTTGAAGGGTATGAAGGAAGTTGGCCCCATGGTAAAACCGCATGCACTCCATTGGTAAGGGTAAAGGGGCAGTGACCCCTATTGCTACATCGATTACGCCACGGATAAATGCTAAAATAGGTATCCCAGTTAAAGCGACTACGATCACTTAAGAGATTGGTTATAGGTTAAGTATAACTATAATGTTTGATACTACGCCTGGTCTCTTTCTTTTCAACTTCAAACCTCTTCTCTGTGCACCATACCGCCAACGCCTCAGATGTGAAGATACGATGTAGCAAATTATACACCTTTGTTATATGTATACATGTACATATATAACCTATAACCTTCACTAACAATGCTCAAACTCAACCAGCCCACCAAACCACCGAATGCATTGCAACTTCAGGAGGACCTAAGTGTATAGGGGCAGACTAGCAGACGTCGTAGTCGGGCAAACCAGCACCTTGGTATACGAATCCAGCCTGCCACTGCGGAGAGTCCTGACTAACGACGGTCCCGATCTGGCCGTTGGCAACGCATAGCGCCTCGGCCGAGATGAGCTGGTTGCCGATGAAGCTGGTGTCGGTGCTTAGGGTCTGGCACAGCGAGCAGAAGAAGCCCCAACACGTGCCGTATTGGAAGGTCAGGCACGAGTTGGACGTTATCGTGATGGCTTGATCGAGCGCGAGGACCTCGTTGATTATGGTGTTACAATCCGAGTCGCCGGGTGAGGGGCTCTAGAGAAAGGGGTGTGTTGTTAGTGAATGGGTGGGCGAATGCGAGGTGAGGTGAGAGGACTGGACAAGAAGTAAACTGATCCTGAGGGTCTGGGAAGCGCAAATAGGAGGGGAGGGAGGTGAAAAGGGGAAAGGGGACAAACCGAATCTCTACACTCATAAAAGGCATTAACGGCACGTGGCGATAAGGAGGAGGTTTCGGGGAGTTGCTTCAAGTTCATTGCATCGAACTTGAGCGATGGTTGAACGGTAATGGTCTCGAGCCCGGTAGAAGGCTGCGGCCGTCGCGCTTGTCTCTGGGTACGACCTGATCCCTCCACCACAGAAGCCGCAAGGCTCGTGATTAGAGTGAGGAAGAAGGCTGGTTTCATGGTGGCAGAAAGTTTAATTGCGTGATGAGGAGTGATCGACACAAATTACAGGTCCCCGGGAGCTGGAAAGAAAAGATGCATACTTTTATATTGTTTCCCACGGATATATCCTGCTTGGCTTGCAGACAGGCCGTGAGCAGATGGGAATATCCTCCGACAGATGTGGTAACCTTAAGCCTTAGGACCTGCCGGATGAGGGATTGGACGCTCTCGCCCTAGTGGGCAGATAATAGCTCACGGTCGAGACCTGCTCACAGCTCAGCTCGTGGTCGGTCTGGAGACTGGTCATGATGCTCACATCCAAGTTTTTTCCAGGCGATGGATATGCCGGGCATACTAGGGTGAATCCTCTCTGATCTAAGCCTCGGGACCTCTAGCATCATCCAATGAGCTGGGGCTTGCTCAGCAGCTTGTAAGGCGCCGAGCTCCACCTCAGCCGTTGCTATCACATCCCCACGCCATGTCCTTACGACGCTCTCCCAGACTTTGCCGGACAGGTCCGCGCATCGGCCGTGATACGACATGGTCCAAGCCATATCTTGAGCTTACTGACGCCTCATAGCTACCGCATTGAGATGCCCCTTCGCAACAGTGTCACATCACGTTGTAACGTGGTACCAATGTCCAAGTCCAATAAAATGAGGGCACGGGAACGGATAGGGAGGGGGAAGGGGTGTAGTTGGGCCGGTGAAGGTAAGCCTGGTCCGCTGCCGCTAGAAAAGTAGGTTGAGGCTCCTGAATATGATAAATAGGGGTAGAGGAAGGCCCTTTCTGGGGTAGTGGCTCATCATCATTGCCAACGAAGAGGGCAATCCATACATAAGAACGCTGCTCGACAAGATAAAAACGGTAGAGAATTTCAAAGCAGTCGTAATTCAAACCTACCTAAGGCAACCTGGATAACGGATGTGCTTCTCTGCGCCAATATCCCTCTTAATCTAGGTGAGCGAGACTATTGGATCCAACGGTACCAAACAAACCCAAGATTAATCTATCCCGTGCAGGTCATAAGATGGAATTGCAAGATGAATTGGTACCGAGTCCCCGATTTTAAACGAAGCGATGATGCCGCGGGTATGACCTTGCTGGATGCAATATAAATCTTCAAGACAAGAGGCGCGTGAACAGGTAGTATAGGGGTTCTATCGCGAGCCAGAACTCAGAGGAACAAGGTGGGTTTTAGCCGCGGATTTATCCAGTGCAACGGTATTGCAGCTGAGGTGCAGCTCACCACGACCTCACATTCGAGGAAGTTTCCGGCAATTTATAAATGCGTGGCACAAATACCCGGCAGCCTGGAAGGATTTAGTAGGTAATATGAACAAGAGCAGAATCCGGTATTGGTTTTCATTTAGGACACGCTTTTAATATCAGTAGATTAAAGGGTCTAGAGCCAAGCATGAAATCGGTTGGAGTTTTTGAGGTGTAGTATGCGAGGAACGATGAGAGCAAAAATGAAATTCGATTTATACTAGACGGAGAATAACCGAAGCCAAGACGACGAGGTTGCAATACGTAATCCTGATTGGAAGATTCACAAGAACCATCATAAATGAGATCGTAGATTGAGTTATGTCATATGTTTCATAGAAAATAAAAGCGATCCTTTTATATCATAGCATATTGGTCGGATATATGTCTTATTGAGAATGAGAGATGAAATATGTATGAAGAATACCTAATATTATATATAGGGTGAGGTTATCTTGGTGTAATAAGTGGGGAGGGAGGTTTGTATTTAGAGCTTTGGCGGAAGTGGATCCCGCATATCCGCCAAACCTTAGAACTTGAATGGTCCGTGCACTTATCAGAATCTTATCGACATTTTTTCTATCGATAAGCAAAAAAATTCCCAGGGCGATTGACATGAGCAAAAAGTTGGAGGAAGATTATCCAACCCACTTACAAAAGTTTATACTTCAACAATCTTAACATCACCACCTATCACACCCCTTCTAGACATGATGGAGTCTGCCAAGCTTAGCAAAAAAAGAAAGCTTAAGGATGCCAATGGTGTTAAAGAGAAGAAGTCAAAGATACTCGCTACTAAGGTGACTAAATCAAAGAAGTTGAAGCGAACTAAACCTAAGGTTGTTGCCGAACCCTCGAGCGATGAGTCCGAGGCAGAAGTTGAGGTTGAGGCTGAGGCTGAGGTTGAAGAAGAATTTGCAAGTGATGTAGAAGGCGGTAACTTGGAGGAAGATGTTGAGGAAACATCCGAATTGAATAAGAGGGTGGAAGCAGCAAATGCCGACGATGAAGACGCTGGTCAAAATAACCAAAGCATCGACTTACCTACCGACAGCGCCATCTCCGCCATGCAGAACGCCCTAGTTTCCGATGCTGAGAACTTTGCCGAATTGAATCTATCCGAGAAGACGATGAAGGCTATTAAAGAGGATATGGGCTTCGAGAAGATGACCACCATACAACGGAGGGCGATCCCGCCTTTACTCGCCGGTCGCGATGTGCTCGGCGCCGCAAAGACTGGAAGTGGAAAGACTTTAGCTTTCTTGATTCCCGCCATCGAGATGTTGAGCGCCCTCCGATTCAAGCCGCGAAATGGAACCGGTGTTATCGTCGTCTCTCCTACCAGAGAATTGGCACTACAGATCTTCGGTGTCGCGCGCGAGCTGATGGCGCATCACTCTCAGACTTACGGAATAGTCATCGGAGGAGCAAACCGCAGAGCAGAGGCCGACAAGTTATCTAAAGGAGTAAACCTCATCATTGCGACGCCAGGAAGACTTCTGGACCATCTGCAAAACACGCCCTTCGTCTTCAAAAACCTGAAGTCTCTAATTATCGACGAAGCCGACCGAATATTGGAAATAGGTTTCGAAGATGAGATGCGCCAAATCATCAAGATCCTTCCCAACGAAGGCAGGCAGACCATGCTCTTCTCCGCCACCCAGACGACCAAGGTTGAAGACCTCGCCAGAATTTCCCTCCGACCGGGTCCTCTTTACATAAATGTCGACGAAGAGAGCATTAATTCCACCGTCGCCGGACTCGAGCAGGGTTATGTAACTTGCGAAGCTGATAAACGATTCCTCCTCCTCTTCTCCTTCTTGAAGCGAAATCTCAAGAAGAAAGTGATCGTCTTCTTCTCTAGTTGCGCAAGCGTAAATTATTACGCTGAACTTCTGAATTACATCGACCTGTAAGTTGGGCAGTCTCAATTATAATCCGTTTATAAGTTGCTAATAATGTCTAGGCCTTGCCTCTCTCTTCACGGGAAACAGAAGCAGCAGAAGCGTACAAACACATTTTTCGAATTCTGCAATGCGAAAACCGGCATTCTTCTATGCACGGACGTTGCCGCTCGTGGTTTGGATGTAAGTAGTCGTCATTATCTTGCAGTACCAGGTTACTAAACATCAATCAGATCCCCGCAGTTGACTACATAGTGCAATTTGATCCGCCTGATGATCCGCGCGATTACATTCATCGGGTTGGTCGAACAGCGCGTGGCGCAAACTCCAAGGGCCGCAGTCTCCTCTTCCTGCAGCCCCACGAGCTCGCCTTCTTATCTCACTTAAAGGAGGCCAAGGTACCTGTGCTCGAGTATGAGTTCCCGGCAAAGAAAGTTCTGAACGTCTCTTCGCAACTTGAGAAACTCATTTCTCAGAACTACTATCTTAATCAGAGCGCCAAGGACGGTTACCGGTCTTATCTGCACGCCTACGCAAGCCACAGCTTACGTTCGGTATTCGATATTCACAAGTTGGATCTAGCAAAGGTCGCTAAAAGTTTCGGCTTCCCCACGCCTCCTCGAGTCGACATTACGTTAGGCGCGAGCATGAGCAGGGATAAGAAGACGCAAGGGAGAAGGGGTTACGGAAGCCAGCCGCGGCAACCTCAAAAGTTTCAGAGGCGGTAGTAAGTAACATTGGGTTGGGAATTCAATCAATTACGGAGTTTTCGGTTGTGCTTGTGGTGATATACCAGCTTCGTATGTTTAGATCCTCAACACGGAAATAGATAATACACTCAAAAGTAGCACAAGGCATTTTCGACGAGAACGCATGTCTACTCAGCAACGCGATTAGTTAATTGTATACCCACCATCGACTACCAATGCGTGACCTTGGATAAACGAAGCCTGGCTCGAACATAGGAATAGAACAGCATCGGCCACCTCATCCGGCGTCCCCATTCTTCTCATAGGCGCAATGTCGATCGCAGGCCTCAGTCTCTCTTTGACCTCGGGCGATCCCGTCGTCATCGGCGTCTCGATTACGCCCGGACACACGCAGTTAACCCGTATCCCATCCTGCGCGTAATCGATAGCGTCGGACCGCGTCATGTTTATCACGGCGGCTTTCGACGCACAGTAAGGTGCTTTCAGAATTGGCAGTCAGTAGGTACCTCAGCTAGAACATATCGCCGGACCCCCTATTTGCAGGTTAGAATAGAAAGGACTCTCACAAGCAGCCGCCCGCGCCACAACCCCCAACTGACTCGCAATATTAACCACAGCGCCCCTCTGCGCGGGATGCGCCGGCAGCGGGTCCTGCGCCAGCATGCGCGCCAGCGCCTCGCGCGACGCCAGCCACGCGCCCTTCCAATTGACGGCGGCCACGCGCTCCCACTCGTCCGCCGGCGTCTCGTGCGTGCGCAGCGCCGCGCCCAGCACCCCCGCGCAGTGCACCGAGTAGTCGAGGCGCGCGAACCGCGCCGCCAGCTCCGCCGCGAGGGACTTCACGAACGGCTCCGACGTTATGTCGCCGGCGCGCGCGAGCACCTCAAGGTTTGGGTGGGTGGCTAGGAGCGCGGTTTCCGTCGCGCGCAGCGTGTGTGGATTCAGGTCTGTGATTGCGAGGCGCGTGCAGCCCGAGCGCGCGAAGCCGCGGGCGACGGCGGCGCCGATTCCTGGGGCGTGCGGGTGGTGAGTATGGGGATGGGGGGTACGACGATGAGTGTTTAGTCCCGGGTGATGGGATAAGTACCTGTGCCGCCGGCTCCGGTGATGAGAGCGACGCCGGGGAGCTTGAAGACTCCTGATGCCATTGTGGGAGGTAGGTATGCCTTCACTTTGTGATTTACGCGATGTTATAATCGTGATGCTAATTATAGTATTTTATTGCGGTCTGCCAAATCGGATTTCTTGTACATCTTCTATAAAATCGACTTCGATCGTCCCCCCATTCTTGCTTTGGTGCGGGATGTGTGCTTATCAGAGAACCCCAGATCTACTCCGGTCGAGTACCAAATACCTCGTCCCACTTCTCTTCGTCGTCTCTCCCATGTAACTTACCTACCTATTAACCTTCCGAGGTATATGAAGTATGTGGAGATTCTATCCCAAGACACAGTGGTACAATCTGGATCCCGAGCAACTTTTTATTTTATTTTATTTCAATTTTTTCTTAATATTTTACTGAAGTGACGACGTGGAAGCGGAATATGCAATAGTTTGCGAAAATTGTTAAATATAGAAGATCCAATGAGGCGTTCAAATAACAGGTTTTAGTCCCGATGGCGCTATAAATGTCAGCTAAATTTACGGACATCCCCTATATTAAAATTTAGCTGCCATTCAAAGATTATATGTATGAGAAAACGCGGAGTACCTTGGTAAGTAGCGGGTATTTGGGGAATATAAATATTGTATGATAACCGGATGAATATCGACGTTTTTTATTTTCTCTCCTTTTTTTCTAGGAATAAGTCAAAGCTATTTCGGATATACGACCGTTAGGAAAATACCAACCTTCAGAACTTCACGCAGATCGGGATACGGTCACAACTTCATACCTACTCAACATGACTATAACAATGATGATCGCCTACCTTAAGGGTTCTGATTTCGACATGGAGTACTATCTCCAACATCACTTGCCCATGGTGACTCCGATATGGAAACCATTCGGCATGGGCGTGTTCCGGACCATGGCGCCGACGGACTCTCAGAGCCCATACGTCATGCTAACTCAGATTGAGTGGCCCGACATGGAAGCGTTTAATCGAGCGCAGGCTGAGACACCGGCCGAGACAAGCAAGAAGTTTATGGAGGATATCAAGAACTTCACAGAGAAAGACCCTGTGATTTGGTTCATGGAGAACAAAGCCAGTGGAGCTTGAGCGAAGAATGGGGGGAGAGTGAGTTAGGGCACGTATATGGAGTGACAAGTTGGAAATTTAGGGAGTACAGCGGTCACATATATTATCAGGTCGAGCTAAGGTAGATGTTCTATTCATTAGACTCTACAGATGTATAAATCATCTAGATTATAGTCTGCCCTCTCTACATCTTACTTAGTAGCACAAGACTTCAAGAACTTGGCGACTTCTACACCCCAAGCCTCCTCCTTCTCAATCCCGGTACTAAGACCCAACTGAGGGCTGATATGATTATGCCCATCTAGCACCCCGTACGTGATATCCGCACTAGCCCACTCCTTTTTAAACTGTTGCGCCGAGTCGAGCAAGAGCTGGGGATCGAGCTCGCTGACGAGGAGGCTTATCTTGACGCCGGGAAGAGTCGGCTCGGAGCCCTTCTTCTTCTCGCTTTCCAATATGCCCAAAGACGAGTTCTCGTAGATCTTGCCCTCCCCCAAGTAGGCTCTGAGAATCGCGTTGTCCTCCTCGCCCCAGTGGAACGGCACGCCGAGCAAGATCGCGCCCCTCAGCAGCACGCCCGCGCCTTTCCGCTCCTCGGCTAGGACGGCCTCTCTAGACTCCTTGAAGTCGGGGGCTAGGAGGTAGGTCGACACATGAATGCCACCCGCGGAGTTGCCCAGAATAAACAGGTCGATGGATTCGTATCCCTCCTTCTTCGACAGGGTGTTCACGGTCCAGTCGACGACGAGCTTGACATCCTCGCCACCCGACGGGAATTTAGCCGCGTGGAAGATGAGGCGGTAATCCGCGACGATCACCGTGATCCCGTAGCGGGAGGCGAAGAAGTGGCCGAGGTTCCCGAACACCAGGCTGTGAGCGTACTGCTCGTTCACCTTGTCTCCGCCCACGAAGCCGCCGCCGTACAGGAAGATGAGCACGGGCTTAGCACGGAACGGTTCCGTCGGCGCCTTTTCAGGGTAGTAGACATCTAAGTAGTGCCGTGGGGTAGGACCGTACTTGTGCGTGTCATGCCGCGTCGATCTAATCTCCCTTTCCTTCGCGATCAGGAGCGGGGCGTAGACGGCAAACGTGGGCAGCAACACATTGTCGATGGTACGTCCGAGTGGTCTTAGCTTATCCATTGCGTTCTAGTGTTTGTTATAGCTGATCTAGGTATTTCTGAAATGCTGAAACTTACTGAAGAGGATCATCAATATAAGGATGACCATGTCAGGGTCTCACATATCTCCCTACCGTTGCATCGGAGGGATTACCATGCGGGGAACAAACAGGCGATCCAATTATCGGCACCAACATCATTCTGCCCCGGCGAGATTAAACCTGGACTTCCGTACGATAATTCTCGGCATTTATGCTACAGTAAGGCTAGGAGGACCAACTGCCGCACGTACGTCCTATAGGGCGGGAATATACAAATTGTGTAAGAGAGAATAGGTCTATTGCTATTGGACGAAATTGGTCTCTCCTCCTTTCGAGTTCGACACTACATAACTAGTACTGCAGAGTTTTGTATTTGGTGACCGAGACTAAATACACGCCTTAACCCGAACGGGTTGCCCGAAAGGGCGTTAATCCCGCGATGACCTGTCACAATTTCTGGCCGGCTGTGCTAGGGATCATGCTAGTAACCGCAGCGGAACCAAGCGTCTCGATATGGGCGTACGGTAGCGAGTTAGCTGTAAGCGTGCCCGCCGGGGCCGAATTCTCGGACCCCCCGAGATCGACATCGTCAAGGACAGCATAGCCAGTCTCCGTGGAATCGGCAAAGAAGACAGCTTTCTGGGAGCTGTTCCTGAAGGCCGAGCTCTGGATGAGCACTTGTGCTCCCATGCGACAGTTGACGCCGGTGTCGATGAGAGTGTCCCAGAAAGTGTTGACGATATGCACGGTCCCGAATCGAACCAGTGGCGCACGACTGTATGTCTTATAAAAGTGGTTTCCGGCATATGTAACGTGTAGAGATCCTTGATCCTCATCAGCGTTACTATCTGAGTGACCGATTAACGACGCCTTCCAGTGGTCGTGGAAGTACGTGTTAGAGACCGTGATCCATTCAGAGCCGTGTGAGATATCAACCAAGCCGTCGTAATCGTCCTTGCCGCTACTTAGGTCGCCGGAAAGGTCGCAATGATCGACCCAAATATTTGAAGACCCGTCAATACCGATGGCGTCGCCATTTTCCGCCTCGACCTTGGCGATCTTCATGTTACGGACAATGACATTACTGGTTTGGCGGATATAAAAGCCAACTCCCGTTAGAGAGCTGCCCGCCTCCCCATAGATGGTCTTGTCGGCAGAGACGTGTACTTTGGCGGAGCCGGAGATCGCTCCAGACACGACGATGGTGAGGGGTCCTTCTTGACCGGCTGCCTTGGTTAGGCTGTCGACATCGGTGACAGTGACTGTGTCGCCAGCAGCACCACCCGTCGTTCCGCCGTTTTGGGTACAATAACCGATGGAGCATGCATCACTAGCCTGTTGGTGAGCAATCTTGTTATGGGTATCTAGAAGGTCATATGGAGAGGCGGCAGCAAAGGCAGCTAGCCATAGAATAGTGAAGTACTTCATCTTATTAGAATTCACGGCTTCCCTAAGATAATCCAGATTGTAGATGGTCCTACAGGAGAGGATCAGTGAAGGTTAAGTGTGGATTATAAGTACCTGAGAGAATAGGATCAGTCAAACCATCTGGTAGATATCAGATCTGATCCGTATTTTCCCATACACACGATTCTCGACAGGGCAATCTTGCACATGGGACCATCACGAAAACACTCAAGAACATGGTCATTGTACCAAGCCACCTCGGCCCGAAAAATCATAAGAAAATAAACACCATTTTGGGCAATACGGTTCTCACCTCCTGAAGGGCTCGTATGTTCTAGATGTACATAGTTGTTTCATGTAGATTATTGTCGAGGTGCTCTGCCGAGAAAAGACGGCTGGTATACTAAAAGGAAACGTTATGAGCTCATCGTGCTTGAAATAGGAGATTATAAAAAGACCAATTGGCATGACTATAACATAACATACGCGTCCAGTCCTATTGGGCTAGGGTTAAACCCGGTGGGCGCAACATACTCCCCTGAAATATCTTCTAAGTGATACCCCATCATGCCATCCCGAATAATGATGTAGCCTCATACTTCAACAGATCCCGTGGTTTAATACTACCCCCGAGTCGATCTCTAGGGTGTAGTGAGTTACATTTATCTCCAATTACATAAACGGGAATATATGGATGTCACATGCCATTACGAGTTAACACTTCACGACATGCCGTCAAATTTATAATGCCAATACAGTTCCAGTCACAATCATCACGGCATATACTTCCATTATAGGGGTGGCGGCCATCTAAGCACCGTTCAAGTTTGGGTAGGTAGGTCCTAGAATTTGAATCTCTAATGGGAAATACAAATCTAAGACTAGCTAAATCTGATTCGTGAAGTAGTCATGGAAATATTTATATGAAAAATTTACCTAATTTTACCTTGCAGATTCTTCTACAAAGGCATTTCATAGTAAACCCTGTCCAAATAGGGGTATGAAGGGGAATGGAGCGAGGTTATTGAACCTCTGTCCTCCTGAAATCTACCTAGTGAAGATAATTAAAGATTTCTACCCCTATCATGCCAAGAGTTGTCATGTATTTCCTAACCTGTAGGATCGTAGAATGCTTACAAAAACTGTCTTGTATTATCTATCTGGATGAGAAACACCTAAGTAGATCATCCAGTCCGCACAAGAGTCCCCGTCACCCTCCACTAGCCTCCCTCACCAAGGCCCAGCACTTCCGCATCCCAGTACCCATGGACTCGTCATCGATAACCGCCGCCTCGCACCACCGGCTCTGTGCCCCCTCACTTCCATTATCCTCAATATCCACGTCCGGATCGAGTTCAAACAGATGAACATGCATCGTCAACCTCAGGTGCGAGAAGAGCCAAGGCACGGGTCCCAAGTCTCCAACATGCTTCACCTTCGCCTTCACGCCCTTCGACCGGGCCTCGCCAACCAAGTCCGTAACATACCTCTCCGCGTCCCGCCTCCTTGTTTTTACCGTACTACTCTGGGTATCCTCAATAACACGGCTCGGCAGCTCCCAAAGGCCAGCCAAGAGCCCCTTTTCCGGCCTTCGGTGCACGAGGTACCGTCCATCGCCACACCTGATAGCGCAGACCAGCGTCTCCTCCTCACGAACCGCCTTCTTGACCGTCCTGATCGGGAACTTCCTAGCGTGGTTCGCGATCACGTCCACGGCGGCGGGGCCTAGAGCTGTTGTTTCTTGCTTGACGATCTTTTTCGATTTAGCAGTATTTTTAGTAGCAGTCGAGGTCTGTGTGAATGCGAACGACTGCAGAGTAGCCTGTACCCTTGTCTTGGCCTTCTGTTGTTTGGGTGTTTCGTCCGCCTTCGCGTCCTGCTCGTCGCCGTCCTCGTCTGCATATTCGTCGAACGGCTTGCAGAGGGAACACGCGTCTTCGATATCAGCCGCAGCATTCTGCGCTGTAGATTTAGGCGCCAGCCCCTTTTTGGCGGCTAATTGGAGACCCTCGCCGTACGCGCGACAGCTTGAGGTGATGGGACAAGCCGCGCAGTTAGGCTTCGGCGTACAGACTGTACTCCCAAGCTCCATGAGCGCTTGTCCCCATCGACCAGGCCTGTCACTAGGCTCCTCTTCCTTTTCACTCTCCTCACCCTCGATATTCCCATCCTCATCACTACTACCACCTCCCGACCCATCCCTCGCAATCGCCCTAACCAGCCGATCCGCCGCCTCCCACAACGTATCCACAACCCCCTTATCAGTCTTAACATCACCCAGGACGCCCATCTGGCGACTCAAGACCCTCAGCACATTCCCATCAACCATCGGCGCCGCCCTCCCAAAAACAATCGCCGCAATCGCACCAGCGGTATACCTGCCCACGCCGGGCACCTTTTTCACCAGCTCCTCCACCCTATCCGGCAGCAAGCCGCGCAAGCCCTCGTCCGCGCACACGATGCGCGCCGCGTCGTGGATCCGTGTCGCGCGGCTGTAGTACCCGAGCCCGCGCCAGGCGGCCAGCACGTCGTCCGGTTCCGCTTGAGCTAATTCCTGAATCGAGGGCCAGCGCTGCATCCAGCGGTCCCAGTAGTCGATGACGGCCGCGACGCGGGTCTGCTGCAGCATGATCTCGCTGATCCAGACCTCGTAGGCGCGGCGCTCGAGGTGGCTGCGCAGGTCCGCCTCCACCTCCGCCTCCGTTGCGCCCGAGGCGGTGGTGGGGTCGATCCACGGCTTGCGCCACGGCATCTTGCGGGCGGAGCTTACTCCATCAAACCAGGTGAGCAGCGACGTGCGGGATTGCCGGCTGTCTAGGAGTAGCGGGCGGTGATATCTCAAGTCGTGGGTGCGATTTGGAAGGCTAGTACACGTTGAAGAGGAACCAGAGTATTTTAGACCTGCGTCTAGTTTCCCGAAGAGGCGCGCGTACAACTCCGCGTTTGCGTTTCCGCTCTTTCCACCGGAGCGCGCTGCTACTTTGCGTCTTTTGACGCGTGGTTTTTCCGTAGAAGGCTCCGGTTCGACGTACTCCTCGACATCCGAACCTGACGCGTCGCTCAGGGACTGTGCCGTCCTCTTCTTCGTCCTAGCCCTCCGGGGTTTAGAGGAACGTATAACCTCTTCATTTTCTTTTTCTTCTATAGATATTTTTGAATCTACTTCAGCGACCCCGTTTACGGAAGCCGATACTGACTGCCGTGTAATTCGTGATGAGCGTCGCATGATGTTAAAATTGTAGAATTTGCTATCTAAAAGAGGTGGCGGCGACGCGTTGGAAATTGGGTCGCGGAGTCACGTGACGTAATAATATCGACTCAGGGGTTTCAGGGGTCAATACATGCTATTTAACATAATGCAGAACACCCTCTAATGCTCACAATATCCTCCCTTATCATTCGATCGTTTCCCTACGTTTGGCACTACGTGACTCATATTTTTCTCATGATATCCATACTAACATACTCGTAGGAGTATGCTAGTCCTATGATCAACCCAATGCACAAGGTCTTCGCATTTGAATTTTCGATAATTCCCTTTTTCCCTCCTCGAAATTTTAGGCATCTCCATTTTTGGCTCCTTTAGATGATGATAAGCTACATGATGTGTTAGTATTAATATCTCCTCATTTCCTAAAAATCACATCGGAAAAATGCTCACCTCAATCAGCTTCTCAGTCAATATAGAGCACTGCCTGTCGGGATCTTGAGCATGGGCAAAGGAGCTCGAGCGCCACAGGCCTTCGAATCCCATGTCCTCCAAAATGTCGTTCAGCATACCGTTGCTTTCCAAGGCGCTCGTGAACTTGGAATTAGAAGATAGCGTCTGGAGTAGAGCGTGTGCCGACCCTAGCGTCGACGAGCTCTGACCATGTAGTAGCACTTCGTCTAGGAATGATGCAATGGTAGGGCATCTATTACGTGTCAGCAACTGATAAATCGCAACAAAAGACTACGAGACTTACAAGTGCAATACGACCGCGGGCCTTCCAGCTGCTAGCTCATTCAGCCATACTAGAGTATGGGTCTGTATCGCCTCATCTAAGATCTGGAAGTCTACCAACTCAATAGCCGTGTTAAGTAGAAGGTCCTTGTCTTTCGCGCCGTCTAGATCGCGTAGGCTGCGAGTTGGGCCGAGGTTAGCAACACCAACTGGATTTATACCAGCGGACCAGAGGCACTCCTTTAGATCTTCGGGGGTAATTGCCCGGGCCTGGATGAGAGCTAGGTAGGGAGACGCGTAGAATTCACTCGAGAAGCTTTTCGACGAATCTCCGGAACTGCTGTCTGTTGTCATCTCGAGGAACGTCGAGAGAACTCGGAGAGCTGGGGTTTTGGTGATAGGATCCGTAAGCCCTCGTGCAAGACAGGCGCAGACCGCGAAATGAAAGCTGTCTGCAGTGAAATGAATGCCGTACGCCTCGTCTAAGGGTAGCGTTGCCTCCTCTAGCTGCGAACGACCTTGTAAGAGATACGGAACCATCTTATTGCTCCTTAGTTCCCCTGTGGTTCCGATGTTCGTTAGGACGGCTTCTAGGAACAAAGCCGTGCAGTTGAAAAGGCTGGCAGGTACGAGCCGGACTAATGACATGGCTAGCCAAAATAACTGCGGCCCGTAACGCGAGGCCGAAGTGAGCTTAGCAATCATCTTAGATAGAGATGTAACTATTGCTACGAGCATATCGCTGCCACTATCATCGCCAAAGCGGCCGACACTATTGCGGAGTGCCACGAGGACTTGGTAGAGTAAGTCATCATCAACCTCCTCACGAGCTAAGCATCCCATTACAGTAAAGGCTCGGGGTTGGATTGCCGGATTATTCTGGAATGCAGTGCTAGCCACCAAGCTCATCCATCTCGATCGCCACGCGTTAGCCATATCAACGGACGGTGCCGCGACTGAGCACGTCTCGAATAATAAACTAGCCAGGTTCTCTATGACAGAGAGCGCCGGCCCCGCCTCATGTGATGTCGAAATAGATGTCCCATCCCGTGCTAAGGGTAAGGGGATAGAGAGACTGTCATTTCTTGGCTCAGACAAAATCTCAAGTGTGCCACGAAGTTTTGACAGCCTTGTATCCTCCAATTTGAAGGAGGTGCAAGCCGCATGAATTGAATTGATTAGTAGCCGGTGCACGAGCGCCCGAATATCATAGGTGCCCGTATTTGACAACATTGTGACTATGTGAAATATCTCGGGGAGGTAGAGCTGCGACTGGACACCGCAATCGAACGATAGCGAAAGGCAAAACTGGAGCAGGATACAGATCTCGTTCCAAACCGCGTTTTCCTGGAGGAATTTTGTAGGACGAAGCGATGATCTGTTCAACGCCTTCCGGAGCCTAGATATTATCTTTCCGCGAAGTGTTATGGTGCCAATAGCTGTTACTATCGACGTTAAAGATTGTGTATGCTCGTCATACAACCCTACAGCCAATGCTGCCTTGACTATCTCATCGAGGAAGATGTCTAGTAAGACTTCGTCCTTATAAATCGCTGGCCAGACCGTGTATTCCAAGGTAAGAGCTAGGGATGGCTCCACGACCGTTACATCTATTAACTTCCGGAAGATGGAAGCAATCTTTTCTTTGGCCTTTTCACTGTCGGATTCATCAGGTAAAAGCGATGTACGGAGACTTGGTACCCATGGTGCCATGTAAGCTAGGCTCAGCGGCTTCTGCTCCTCGGAGAAGCTTTCCCACCCTACAAAGAACTCGTTTAGGAAGTCGTGGGTTAGTTGCGGTTCCTCCTGAGCAAGGACTTTGCTAATGTTAATGATGAATTGGGTGGGATCTAGCGGAACGGAGACATCTGCGCATATGGTTAGTAAGAATGAACTACGTGTTTTGTAGGGAGGGAGATGGACCTTTGATGCACATGAACTTGGAGGCTGCCTTGAACTTGAAAGCCCGACAGAGAGCGCCGAGTAAATTGTATGACGCAATTCGAAGCATCGCGTCAGTGGAAGCGAGGTTGGTTAATGCAAGATTCAACAGCGTCCCAGGAACATCTTGCGGTCGGATAAGACGCTCAAATGGCTTCATTGTCCTGGTATCTTTGCCCAACATTGCCTTGGCCCTGCGGATTTCCTTCAATACATCCGCCTTTCTGGTGCTCTGGAAGTACATCACAATCTTGCCATTGTCCGCGCGTAAACCAAACGCGGAATCATCCTCAGTTGGAATAGAGGTTGGTGCCTCATCTAGGTCCTTTAGATGGAAAATGTCGTTGACTATTCCGCTTAGACGGAAACTTGGATGAACCTCCTGCTTCTTTATGGTGGTTACTTGGACGAATGAGCCTCCAACTCCGACAGTGACCTCAATCTTTCCCTTAGTCTTCGAAAGGCGGGTGACCGGCTGAAAGGTGTATCGAGAATCGGTGGCTATACTAATGGTTTCTTTTGGAAGATGGACTTGGCTTAAATGGAAATGCGCTTGGAGATCAAGGCGGCTGCCGAGCAGTAGATATTCGACATTGGCTGGATTTAGCGCGTTCGTCTCGCTCTTACTAACCACACGAAGTACACGTCGAAAGCATTTTCTTATTTCGTTAATGTTAGCAAAATTTGTGACGTTATCTATGACGATATTATCATACCGGAATGTGCTATTCATATTATAGACATAAATCCTAGTCATCTGTCGGTTCAATTCGCTTGGACTGAGAAGTTCCAACTTTCTGTATAGCTCGTCTGGGGGGTCATTTTGACTATCGTAGCACGTCGCATCGATGAGTAACCCAAAGGGTTTGTGCCATAGCCGACTTGCGATCTATGCTAGGTTAGACTAGACTAGGAAGTAGAGAAGTAGCGACAAAGGGTAAAAACGTTGAGATGTAAAATAATCGCGGTGGTTGAGGCCGGATTTATCTCGAGTTAAGACTCACCTTCAAGAAACAGTATAAAAGGGTATCATAGTCTATAGAATCTTGGTCCATGTGACGAAGAATCACACAAATGACAGCGAGCCCGTCCTATTACATGTTAACTTTAAACAGGTACTAGATAAGTCCGGTTGGATGATCAGCTTACCCTGCTCTCACCACCATCGTAAATAGCACGGGATGTCAAAAAGGAGTCGGTGCTTCTGAAAGCATTACGAAGCATGAAATGTTGGAATCTGGAGTAAGCCAGAGGGCTATTTGCAGAAATTTGAGGGCGGTTCCAAGTAACCGCTAAGGGTGGCGGTCCAAGATTAGTTATTAGAGCCCGTAATGGCTCGAGAACGGGCGATCGCCCACGAGCCAATTCGTTCGGGGAGCGAACATGATCCCGCCTTTCTTGAGACATAAGCCTCTGCCGGACGTGATCCCAGTGGTCGTACAAGAACCTGTGTAGAGCGACGCAAGAGCCAAATTCAAAAGTTTCGGCATCTGCTGGAGGTGGATCAAGCGCAGTTGGAGCAACCTAAACATCAACAATATCAGCAAATATCTAAGAGAAATAGCCAAGTGACGCTTACCGATATCTCACGGAGAAAGGTCGTAACACGGTAGATGTTCTGTGTCAAGAAGTCATTGAGGGGATACATATATGGCTCCTTTGCTCCGAACAACACATTGTTCGCTAGATTCTGGATAACTTTAGCAATTAGAAGCAGACCACGGCGCATCTCCTTAGACGGCGGGTTCTCCACAAGATTCTCCACCTCTGGCGCGACGATAGCAGGACAAAAGAATCTCAGAAAGATGAAGGCTCCTACAGCCGTGTATTTGGCCTCCTGAAATCTAGGCATCACTGCTGTAGATATCTGATAAGATGTTAATAATGACTGGCATCTTCTGCTAGCTAATAGGAATTAACTTACTATGCTGCAGATTTTGCGAAATGAAGCAGGGATATTAGCGGAGGATGCACATATATCATCGATGAAGACTTTTGCGACTATCCGTAGCTGTAGCGCATTCTTCTGAAGCTCTTCTTGAGAAGAAATCCTTGTTGGGTCAAGCTCGAGATCCAGGTCTTTCGAAGTCAACATCAACCTTTCGACGACTTTCTGTAGTGTGGCTTTGAGGTAGTTCGCTCCCTTCCATTTAGCATAAATGGATAGCATCTTGGTTGCTACACAGTTTCGGCGGAGTATCTCAGACTCATTTTCTGGAGAAGTTATCAATTAATATAAATTCCCGTATCGACAGTAATTAACTTACCGGTATCTTCGATCTCCTGCTTAATTAACGCCTCCATGAGCTCGAAAGTCAGCCCGCGGGATTCGAAAACGTTGAGCATCGAAATCGTAAGTTCCTCAACTTCACTACTTGGACAAACCGAGCTGATAGCAACAGCAAGGTTCATGTCATGCGTGAAAAGCTGAACATCATACATTAGCTAACAAGAACCAACCTCGAAGATTTGAAGATGCTTACCTCTAATAGCTCGTCATACTTCTCATTAACCGCCTTATCGGATAGGTTACTGAACTCCGTCCCTTGAACTAAGATATTGTAAAGGACCTTCACAAACGCCGTGCGAATTTCTATGTTTTCGTTATAGCCGATGCTAAGAGAGTACTTTAGGCCTACGTCGATATTCGCGCTTAGCAGATTAGATAGGATAGTGATAGCAAGTTCGGACGTCGACCCGGCTTCATCACGATGCGACCCGGTCGTCGTAATATCACCTCTAATGCTCTCCGTTGGTTCGTAATTGAGTAATGAGAGGAATCGGTTGAAATAGGTGCGGAACATCTGAGATTTTAGCTCACTGGTACCAGCATCATTCTGGCCGTCCCCTGGCTGAAGTGGTAACCTGTAGGTAAGTTCAGCGAGGCAGCGGAGACAAGCCTTATCGAGATCTCTTTGGACTCGAGCTGTATCATCCGGGCGGAGTTGTGAATAAGTACTCTCCGCTGGCGGTGATCTGGGTCTAGCAATCCAGCTAAAGATGTATTCTAGGAGCTGGTTTCGTTTCCTAACATCGTCGCGGAGATTTAAGTGCTCCTTTTTCCTATTGACAGATTCGCATAGCTGGCAAATTTTGATTTTTACTCGTAAGCTAGCTATGTTATCAGCAACACCGTCTAGGAATTTTGCAAAACTCAACCCCAAAGAGCTGAAATGGACGGACGATGCAGCTCCCAGCTCGGAAGGTGTTTGTAGCCGTTCTACAAGCGCCTTCAACAATGACGCAGCTTGTTCGGCGAATATAATCTCGACGTCTTGCCCTTTAAAACTAAAACCAGCTGGTTCAAGGGCACCCGTGAAGAGTACTTCGAGTTCTGATTCGAGCGCTTTGAAGAGAGGCTGGTATAGTGTTGGAGATATTTCGACAGATAGGACTTCTCGCGTCGTTTCCCTCACCCGCACGTTTGTACATGCGAGGAGCTGTGTGCTAACTCGGAGGTACCTGTTAAGAAGAGGCTCCTCGTGGTTTTCGGACGAAAGTCGGTCAATCCATTTTAGCCCGCCAGCGGCAGGCTCTTCAAGGATGTAAGCTTGCTCAGCTGTGCAAATGCCACCAAGTGATGCGAGGAAGCCGGATAGGTTCCTCCACTTAGAGAAGCCCTTCTCATCAATGCTTTCCGCGGACGTCGTAGATACATCTTTAGATAAGTGATGCCACTTCTCAAAGGCCTTCTCCCATGCATCAAGAATGCCTACACTCGGATACTGTATGCCCCTTAGGAGAGCTCGGATCCGTTTTTGGAAGGCCATCATTCCCGTAAATCTAAAGTCAGGGGACGCGATCTCGCTGAAGACCTCGCTATTTCGTAGCAACAAACTTGCCGTCTTGGTAGCATCCACGGTCGAGTCTAAGATCCGGCACTCTTCGTTGAAGAGTCCGATGCAGGACGTCACTAACTGGCATGTCTCGATGTCTGAAGAGCAGAGCGAGGTTAGGAAAAGGGTCTCTAGCTTGTTCGAAGTTGCTATTCGTTCTGGGATGTCCTCGGTTACAGCAGACAATTCCTATAAGTTTGTTAGTACCGACTAGGGAGTGTGTTTCTTAGATTCTGACCTGACCTGAATTGAAGTTAGGAGTAGTAGACGTGATTCAAGATATCCATGGATAGATCTAAGTAACGCATCGTCCTCTTGTTGCTCGTGCTTCTCGCAGATTTCCATAAGCACAAGTGATCTGTAGTGAGCTAAAATTAGAAATTGTTCCTTGAAGCGAAGAAGAATTTGGACCTACGTCAGTCTCCAAAATTTGGTACCAAAACTGTTCGAGTCGACACGTTTTGATTTACGCAACGAAGACAGAATACCATCTGGTGTGAGTATCTTCTTAGCCACACTACTAGCGAGAGCTCTGACGGAGTCATTTGCTGTTACAAGGCAAGAGACGAAGGCTTCGAAGATTTCTTCATAAAACCGTTGCGCGTCAGAGCTGTCCGCTGGAGGACCTTCAAATAGGGTCATGGGCGAGGCGTCTAGGAACTTCAATATGTTGCATATCACCATAGCAGTCGACGCACTTGTCTCAGATGCTTTGCGCTGAGAGTGACGATCTCCTGTATATAAATCTGCTGAAATTGCAGACATAGCCTAGATAAATCAGCATATTTTCATGTAGATGAGCTGGATCAAGAAAATCTAACCTTCAGTCGGCTCTGTATATAACTAGCAGCCTCAGTAAACAGACGGCGATAGTCTTGAGCATTAGGCTGCCGCGCAAAGTATGAGCACGCCTGGATCAATGCGATCTTGAAAGTATGGGGCGCAGAAGAGTTAAGACAAGCTTGCGTTAGGGACTCTACGGAGCCTTCAAAATTTAGGTGCATAAGACTGATAAAGGCAGCAGTGGTCAAATCTTGGTCAAATAGACCTCCGTCTCCGTTAGGATGGTATCGACGAAAGACAGCATCTCGGACTTCATCTTGAACGTCCATAGCATAGCTTACAATAGTAGCGTCACCGTCATCGTCAAAGTGACGGACGGCCCGGAGAAGACTGACAAGACAGTATCCTGCCGCGTCGTTCTTATTTCTAAGCGCCTTTCTTAGACTTTCGAGGAATGCTACCTTCTTAGCCATGCCGGTAGTCTTAGCCTCCCGCAAGTTGCTCGCCACCTCGAATACATCAGGGATTAGCATAAGCAGGGAAGTTTGAAAGGGGTATAACGTTGACCGCCTTTTGCCAGAGTCAACTAGGGTATGTGTCATGTCGAAGAGAGTATCAGGACCACCATCTAGCTTCCTATGCTGACAGCGCAACAAGATGAACTCTTCGGGATAACGCTCAATCCACCTAGTAACCAGAAGTGGTGTAATGATAGCAACGGTATTTTGATAGGCTCTTCGAAAGTGAAGGAAGCTGGAACACAGCTCTTGAATGACAACCCCAAGCTTCTGGCCATCAACCCACATGTACGAGATAAAGCGTAATATGACCAGCGAAGTCTTCTCTTCCTCGGCCATTGCTTGTGTCGGGGTCTGCTGCGCCGGAGTTGTCGCCCGGATACCGTAAACAACGGCCCTCACATATTCGAAGGAGGCTGACCAGCTTGACGCGGTCACGAATTCCAAGATAATCTTTATATACGGTTCAATGTCCTCCACATCATCCGTCTTCGCTCCCTTGCTTTCCCGAGACTCGTCTGAGCCGCTTGAAGAAGCAGCTCTAGACGGCGGTTCTTTATAGCGGGGGTCAAAAATCTCCCGTGCGGATTTCTCATCCAGTATTGTCCTAGCAGGCAGTGTATAGTTTTCTGGCAATGGACTGAGCAGGTGCTTGAAAAGCTCGAAAACTCTTGTCACAAGTCCATCTTCCAGAGGCTCGGGATTCTTAGGTCCGGAAGCGGAAGCAGAAGCGGAAGCAGAAGCGGAAGCGGAAGTGGAACTGGACACCTCAGCTGCGCCATTGGAGCTAGCTTTACGAAGCGTCTCCCAATGAGCAGAGCAACAATCGGCAACGAGCGATAGGACATAGACTTCGGAGAGGAGAATATGAGGAGGATGGTCGGCGAAGGTCTTGTATGGGCGACCGAGCTCTTCTAGAAGTGAAATTAAAGATTCGAATACGACGGCTATGGAAGCAGCGCTGATCTTTACGAGGGTAGCGCGTGTAATGCCAGCAACATCGTCGCGCTGGAGGTCCTGGCCTGGAGTGCCGGTACGGTGCGGAAGCTGCGCGCAAACACGGCGATTAGCAAGAACATTGAATATGGCTACGATACTACATAGAACAGGAAAAGGGCTCCCGGTACCCTAGTTGTAAGTCTTTCGACCAAGCATCCCACGAGGCCCGCATCACCATTCATCTTGTGCTCGTATACCGTCGGATCGCGAATGAGGGTCTTCTCAACATTGTGACGTCGTCATGGAGCACAGCCAGCGGCAACCAAGAGTTTCGAGAAGGACTATAGATCGTTTGCGAAACGCAGAAGTATGTCTCAAAATCTCGGTTGTATAACAACAGATCGTCCTACCCTCCTCCTATGAATGACAATCCGAATTCAATCGTTCTCCACGTCGGGTGCGAGTTAGGTAAGTCGGGGAAATGGGATTGTGGGGGGCTTGTTTCTCTAAGAGGATCACGGCTTCGAAATTTTGTGTGGGTATTCTCTTCTCGATGATCCTTCGAGGGTTTACGGAACGGAACACACGATGTAAAGAAGAGGAATGCTGTTTCTTTTTCTTTTTCTTAACTTAGCAGATCTAATATTAAGACTAGGATCGAATATCGGACACGTTTGCGACAAGGCTCGTTCGATATAATCTGTGATAACGAATTGGGTATTGGGTATTGGGTACTGGGTAAAATTAACCAGATGCCTATATTTTATTTTCTCATCAAACATCCATGGATGTGTTTCGTACTATGTGATTGTAGTAAAGTCGTCGAAGCTAGCGTCGAAAGGCACCTGCAAGCTACTCCATATGTCGGTCTACTTGACACAGACCACAGGACACAAGCAGAGAGAAGGAAAGGTAGTCTCGGTAAAACAACCCCAACTAGAACTTGGCTTTTGCTTGGGTAAGGGAAACAAGATGAAAGGGAATCAATTGCAGGTGATTATCGGGGAGGGGTATAGGTAGAATGTACCTACCTAGGAAACCTAGCAGAAAAGGGTAAGGGCAAAAAGGTAAGATTGCCTGGCAGTATATGCATTCATAGGTTCCATAGGTGCCACCTACCACGCTGCCGTCCCATGTAGGAAAGACCGGACCTACTTTTGGACGTAGGGAAGGCAGGGAGGTAGTATCCTACTACATATCAGCATATGTACAGGTAGCTACAGCGCATTTGCACCTGCACCTGCAGCCTGCACCCGTACCTGTACCACTGCGGGGAGAGCTTTCGAGGCCGTCGTTGCCGTTGAGCTCAATAGATGAGAAGTTACGAGTCATAAAACGCCGAAACGTGGTGGGCCAAGTCTAGTTTAGCGCAAGTCTAAGTGCCCACGAGGCCTAGCGCATTTAGAAACGTTTGAAGCGGTGATGTATTTCGGCGGGGTTAGGTTAGAGCTAGTTAGAGCTAAGAAAAAAAAGAGATATCTTATGTCAAGTACATAGTACGTAGACCGCCAATCGTCGAATATTACAAAGGTATTCCCGGAGCCTTTAGCCACTAATAACCCTTGGTGATCATTGAAGTTCGTCAAATTCCCTGCCTCTACTTGCCAAGCACCAAGGTCACGCAAGCATTTCGCAAAGTCACTTATCATCGTTCGAATCCCAAAGGCTCAGACGTCCAAAACGGCCGAGACTATCTCCTTGCTTGGGGAAATCATGATCGATCATCATGAGAACTTCCTAATTTTGACGCCATTCTCCTTTTCAGTTAGTTCAGTCAGTTACCAAGTTACCCACACCAGACATCCACTACGGCCCGACCCTCCTGGGTGTTTGCTCCTAGGTAGCTTTCTCACATATAATACCCGGTATAATGTCGAGAACCAAATTCTAGAAATTCCGGACGTAACGTCTAGTGTTGGAATGCTGAGACATATGGTACCCAGGTAAGTACCTACATAAATGTCTAGATGCCAAGAATAGCAAGGGTTGCTTTTGAGAGAACGCACAAGAGAACAAATAGACGATATTAGTGCGAATTTGGAGCATATGCGGACACTATAAGATCTTTACGCAAGACGAATCGGGCAATAGAAGATCCAATATCTCCAAGAAGATATCCATCTTTAGGTGACCAGTCAGCTCTCGATATCATCAAGACTAGAAAGACTAGATAGTATAGTTCTAATCATAGCAAAAGTGTGGTTCGACCAGTCTCAATTGCAGATGGACCGTTCTAATTGAAGGTTTCATTGCCCAACTTTACCACTACAGTACAATTCCGCCTTATCATCTATGTCCGCGACCATAACCACCATTTCCTCGATACCCGCCACGCCTATCATTGGATCGATGATCGCGGTTATCGCGTCCGGGAGGCGGCCTGTCATACTGGTTACCGTAACCATTGTGAGGCGGGGGAGGATACGCTCCTCCGCGTCCCTGACCTCCTCCATAGTTCCCTCCGTAATTTCCTCTATATTGGCCCCCTTGCTGACCACCGTATCCGTTACCATGGGCGTCACGGCCACCGCCGCCGAGATATGCTGGAGGCGGTGGGGGTGGGTATCCATTTCCGAACCCAGGAAATCCGGGAGGTGGTGGGACCCAACCTGGAGGCGGAGCGGGAGGAGGGGCAGAGTATGAATTGTTATTGTAGCCGTTCTGGTACGAAGGCTGTCGGTCAGACCTATCTCGTCGAGAATCCGGTCCGTAATTGATCCTATCCCCCCTACCCCTTCCGCCACCGTAGTTCCCACGCCCAAGAGGTACGCCTCCGTAACTTCGACCAGAATTTCGCATCTTCCCTTTAAGGTCCTCTATATCGTTGTGATTGAGAGCAGGCGTCGGCATCTGAGCACCTCTTAGAAGCATAGACTTATGACTATGTGAGTCTCCGGATGCATCATAATAAACCCTACGAATAGGTTAGCTTTCGAAGAAGAAAAAAGAAGAAAAAAACATCTTTATGAAAAGTTGGGCATATGTAAATACTTACGTTAATGATCGATCATCGTCTACGTTAGGTAGAGTGTTCCCCTCTAATGGGTATTCCAAGCTGCCATGGGGTAGGTATTCGGGGACCTTTTCGACCTTCCCAGATAAACCGCGACTTAAGCGTGGGTCGAGTTTATATGTAGAGTCACCCTGTTTCTTAGAATAGAAATGCGTTATTATGTCGTCGTACAAATCCTGGTTGGCCTCAGATAGAATGAGCACATCCTTGCCAGGACGGTTGCGGGCGGCATCCTCGCTAGTTAGGAGAGGGTACTTCTCCTCGACGGCAGCTAGTAGTCGAGGCATCTCGATGAATGGTAGGAGTGCAACGCCTTGCCAAGCCATCTTCTTCCCGTTGAGATCGATCTGGAACTCCTCGGGATAAAAGTCGATGATTGGGCTTTCTTCATGTGTCATCAGCTCGTGGAAAATTTCTGGAAGCACATGGCGGGATGCGGCGGGCTGGACGCTCATGAGTTGCTCAAAGGGTTTCGCAACTCTGCCCTTCTCAAAGCTGATCTCTATCTTGCCAATATCCACAAAATCTTGCGCGAACGGCGCATAGTGATAAGGGTAGAACCATTCCCATGATGGACATCCTTGGAAATAATACCTTAAGACCCAAGCGAGCCCCTCGACGTATGCCCGAGCAACCTTATGTCTAAACTCGACGTCCTTAGGGTCGACATGGAACTTTTGTTCGTAGTACCTATCGGCATAACCCTCTTCCCATAGCCGAACCGAATCTTCTGGCTCGTCGCTTGCGCCTGAGCTACTTCCGGGAGTACTTGCGGCCTCTTCCATCATAGATGCTTTACGTTTACCGAGAGCGGAAGCTGGCTCCTTGGTTTCCGCGCTGCTCTTCTCAGCGCCGTCACTGGCTGCCCCTGATTGAAGCGCCTGGATGCGACTCTTGAGTACTGCCGCAGCGCTTTTGTTGGCATCGTTAGTGTCTTGGGTAGCACCGCGATTGACAATCATGTCGTGTGTGAGAGCCTTAGGGAGGCCTGCAGGAAGGGAGTTGTCGATAGCATCATTATTGCCACGGCCGTTACGTCCATTCCTTTGGTCTTGTAGCTTACGCCTTTTAAAGCCGGCTTCTCTTCGATCCTCGGTCTCTTTTCGCCGCCTGAAAATAGCATCCTCCTTTTTTGCGAGGCCATCGAGGATATATTGGGTCCTCTCGAGATTCACGTGACCATCCTTGGTAACGAAGCCACCCATAGCTGGCAGATTATCTCTCCAGATAGCGGTCAACGTATCAATACCATTTTCGCGGATTTCGAGAGCGGGAAGATGGGGAAGGAAATCGTTGCCAACAAAGGAGCACATGAAAACCCAATCGTCGATAGCACGTTCTAAATCAAACCGAAATGGCAGTCCGGGTACATCAAGCTCAACAGCTAGATATTCTCGCAATACTGAAACATGGAGCCAGATGAAAGGCTTCAATGGGAAGGCCTTGTCCTTTTCATCGAATTCGCCATCTTTTTCTTTGGCTGCGCCACGGCAATTTCGCGCCTCGTGGCCTTTCTGTCCGCAAAGCTTGCAGGCTCTTGCCTTACCATCCTGGAAAAAGACATCCTCTCGGAGGACACGGAAATGGGGCTCATGGGTAGCAAGTCCCAGCATGATCAAGTCAGCATCTAATCCATAGATAACATGCTTCGTGTTAGGATCATGGTCAGAAGATGTTCTCTGGGCGCGGATGAAGTTCATGATCTTGTGCTCGCCCTCACCGGGCACCGTAGCGTCGGAAATGATAACTTTCATATTCGCCCAGCCAGGATCAGTGTTAAGCTTATATGCGCACCAGTATCTTAAACACATCGCTAGTATATCCATGAAGGGTGTGCCAGGTGTAATGGCATTGGAATCGAAGACTTTCTTGGTTATTTCCTCGAGCGATTCGGGTGGTAACACACCACCATTCTGTTTCTTGATCATCATCAATAACTCCTCCTTATTAGCTTGCTTTTCCTTAGCTTCCTGAGCAGAACGAAACCGTCGGGATCGCTGCTGATTCATCTTGGCACGAGGAGCAACACCGTCTATAAATATGATGTTAGTTTAAAGGGTAGTCGGTAACGGGATAGAGAGGTGAACTAACCAATGGCAATCATGAGCAACTTCCTCGGACGAACCATGTTGACCACGCGGTCAGTGTACTTGAATATCTCCAGCATCATCTCTTCCTCATCTTTCGGGGCAGGTTTATCCTCAGGATGCGAACACGGATGTACGATACCATTCATATCAAGATAGAGGTTATCGAATTCCTCGCCATTGGGATTAGGCCGAGTGGTATCGACAGGAATAACCGCGCCATCATCCATCTCAATCGGCCGGTCTTCCACGACGGGGGATATAATCTTCGGGTATTTGTTGGAAAGCCAACGGAAGGCAGCGGGAATACCCATCTTGGCGGTGTTTAGATTGTCAGACCCTTAGTGATGGTGATATTCGGTGATATTCGGTGATATTTGGTGATATCCGGAAGTTGTAAGTTGGAAGTTGGACAAAAACCTAACCAGGGCTAAATATCGAATGACGATTTTTCGAGAGAAACGAAAGGGCGGAAGGAACTATGGGAACTAGAAACCGTACGAGGAATGGTCGCATGGGGCATAACAGATGGATCAATCTGGGTTGTCTATAAGCTCAGGTCGGGCGAGATCGAGATGTCGTTGTCAAGAGGCAACTCGTTGCTCACCACTAGGCAAATTTTCGACTCGTACAGTCAATGATTAATAGTAGGTATTAAGAAACTCAAAGGGCGTAATCACAATCGTGTGAAGCGTGGTGGCCACAAAGAAGGTACCTAGTAAATGTTTGAATGGAAGAAGATTTGGCCAGACAAAAAAGTTCAAGTCGCGAAGCCTTGGAAGCCCTTGATGATCCTTGTCGCATTTTAGAGTTCGCAGCAGCGGTCACAGTGGACCACAGTGGGTTACAGAGGCCAATCACTGCAGTCCACTGGCCTAGATTTGCATGGGACCCACTTAGACTGGGGATTAGTGCCGCTTTATGACAATCTCTTCTACTATTTGCATTCTATATGTATTAAACAGCTAAGTGAAGAATATCACGATATTAGAATATCTAAACTCTAGAGCTTATGTTAGGCTATCGATATCTGGCCAAAATATCCACATCTATGATACATCCACATCTATATTCGATACCTTACTTAGGTATTCTTTGGAGCATTGCATGCTCGGCTGACATCACTACCTAGGTTAAACAGAAGCACCGCTGTACAGTTCCAATCTCCTACTACCATTGACGGTACGATGCGCCAAAGTCGGTAACCCTTTACTCGCCAATGGACTGCATGCGCAACCGCGAGATCGAGCAGCAGCAGCACGAACCATGTTCTCTAACATCACCACTGCTCCGGCTAAGCAGTCTGTCAGCGAGACAATAACTGTCCTTAGCGGCCGTCTCAGCTCAGCCACTCTTCTCGAAGACCGCCGTGCTGCCATACTTGGCCTACGAAGCTTCGCCAAAGAATACCCTGCTTCAGTAGCCTCTGGTGCTTTAAGAAGTCTCATAGGGAGCTTGTCAAAAGATGGCGAAGATGTCGACACTGTCAAGGTTGTCCTCGAAACATTGTTGATGCTGTTCAGTCCTAATCAGGATAGTCCTGAAGCTTCTGAAGAGATTGCTCTCTGGTTAGCTGACGAGTTTACTCAACGACAAGAGAACATAACACTACTCTTAGACTTTCTGGAGACGAACGATTTCTACTCCCGATTATACTCCTTACAACTTCTCCTCGCGATTCTCTCCGCCCGCACCGAAAGGACCGAAATATGCGTCTTCACCGCACCTCTCGGTATCTCCAGGCTAGTTGCTGCCCTCGACGACCGAAGAGAGGCCGTCCGTAACGAAGCTTTAACACTTCTCACCTATCTGACTCCCTCATCTCCGGATATTCAAAAGCTTGTAGCCTTTTCAAATGTATTTGGACGTGTCTTTGAAATAATAGCAGCTGAAGGGTCTCTATCTGAGGGCGATAGGATAGTCGAGGACTCCCTGATTCTGCTCGCCAACCTTTTGCGCTTGAACCCTTCGAACCAGAGTCTGTTCCGTGAAGAGGGTAACATTCCCCAGCTGGCAAAACTACTAGAGAGTACATACCAAACTGGGAAAGGGGCGGAGGAAGATGTCGCCCTCTGGGCGCAGGAGCAGCGTAACAGGAATATATACGCTCTACTTGCGGTTATTCGACTTTTTCTTGTTTCTGGTGCCGTCGGTACATTGCAGAACCAGGCTGCTTTTTGGCAGCACGGCGTCCTCTACCATGCGCTGCAGCTTGCTTTTAGTCATGATGCAGAGCTACCCATCAGAGCAGAGGTTCGAACTCCTCCCCATCTTCTCAAACATTATGCAGTATTTGTTTACATATGTGACGTAGGCTCTGACGACATGTGCGGATATCATCAGGGGTAGTTCCAAGCTGCAAGAAAGCTTTGCGCAACTACAAGTTCCTTCAGTGCTAGAGACCCCTCCGCCGACCAATGGGCAGACGGGGAAAGCGAGCGGCATTCCGGCCGTCTACGTGATCGACGGCCTCTTAGATTTGGTGCTGATTGTGTCCGCAACTCAAGCATTCGACCTGCGGCTAGCTGCGTGCCAGTGTATCAAGGCGTATTTCTATAATCACCCTGATGTGCGTCTCCATTTTCTACGACGGGCCATCGAGGGTCACGCATCTGGCATGGACGAGACGGCCAACGTACTCACTACCTTGCTTCGACCGACTAATGAATCAACTACAGTGGACCCCTATCGTCATTGGTTCGCGGCTGTCATCGCCTTCCATCTCATATTTGACAATGTCGAGGCGAAGGCTCTCGCCATGTCCGTGACAGAAGGTGACGCAGATAGCGGTGAAGAGGTCGTAACGAGCATCCAAACCATTACCGCCCATCTCGTCAGTGGGCTCGCTAGAGGAGACGATGACCGAATATCTGTGGGTTATTTAATGTTATTAGTAGGGTGGCTTTTCGAGGACCTCGATGGAGTGAACGACTTTTTAGGCGAAGGCAGCAATATCCAGGCCCTCGCACAAGAAGCCGTACGGCACAATTCAAGCAGTCCAGTTGCCCAAGGGTTATGCGCAATGATTCTCGGAGTTGTTTATGAGTTTTCTACAAAAGACTCTCCAATTCCTCGGTCTACGTTGCACTCTGTTATCATGTCTCGAATGGGCCGAGAGAAGTACATCGACGCTCTTAATAAGTTACGAAGCCATCCATTTATGAGGAACTTTGAGGTTCTTCCGCAGAAACTTGACAATACGGGCAATTTACCTGATGTTTACTTTGATGCGACTTTTGTGGATTTCTTTAAGGACAACTATAGTCGTATGATAAGAGCCATTGATCGAGACCCTGGCATGGAGATTTCGGTGGTAACCAATGGTGTTCAAAAGGGAATATCTCGCGAACTGGTAGATTCGTTACGCGCGCAAGCAGACGAAAAGGAGCGAACACTACAAGCTACGCTCGTTGATATGGCGTCGCTCAACGGAAAGCTCGGACAAGAACAAGCAGACCACCGCCGAACTAAAGAATCTTCTACTGCGGAATTGGCACGAATAAAGAGTGTTAATGAAGCCATGCAACAACATCACGACGAGGAAATCAAGTAAGCGACTAAGCATCTCATATACTACATAAATTCTTTACTGACGCATGTAGGAAAATCGTGGCGGAACAACGGTCTAGGGATCAAGCCCACCAAAAGCAAATAGAAACTCTTCGGAAAGAGGCAGCGAAGGCCGCAGAGGCAATTCATAACGATTATCGCGACAAGCAAGCAGAATTGCAAAGACAACTTGAATACGTTCGCAAAACTGCGGAGTCGGAGGCTGCGCGTATTCAACGGCGATCTGAGGCGGAAATGGCAGACCTTCGCGCCACAATCAGCCGTCTCGAGGTTGATATCATGAAAGTATGTTGAATTCCGCGACCTATTCGCTTCGTAGACTAACATCATTTAGGCAAGTAAGGCAAAGGCTGAGGAACTACACGCTGCTCGAGACGAGTTTGCTGCCAAGTTGTCGGCTGAGCAGTCGAAGGCGAAAGCAGCTGAAGAGCGATATTCAAAGCTTGAGAAGGAATTAGTACAGAAAGATAAGCAATTATCACAAAAAGCTGAAGAGTTGGAAGAGGTACGTCTAGCATCACCCCATACTCCGGATATAGAAAATGGCATACTAACCACTATAACAGTCTCGCGCGCAATTGGAAGAAAAGGAGGAGCAAAAGTCGGCTACTCAAACCGAGCTCGACGATCTTCTAATGGTCTTTGGCGACATAGAAGAAAAGGTTGAGAAATACAAGGTACGGCATCTTATGTCTCCGTGTTTGAAGTCTTACAGAATACTAAATTACCCCTAGAAACGACTCGTCGATTTAGGCGAAACCGTGTCAGAAGGCGAGGACGAAGACGGAGACGACGATGACGAAGAACCTGCAGATGATGACGACGACGTGGATTAGATACCTCAATTTACCTAGGTATTTAAATCATCATGCAAACACAAGGACATCGTAGTTGATTCGGTCGCTAGAGTTCCCTATACCCCTGATATAGGAGAAGACATAAGTCTCGAAAGTTTCAAAATGTCTTCATCCGATCTAAACCTCCCTAAAACTAGTAGGGCATTTATATGCACATAGCGCGTACGATATTATTGATACTTGATATTTGATATGTACTTATCCGAGCCGCTATTTATACA
Organism: Annulohypoxylon bovei var. microspora; assembly: GCA_022836615.1. Lineage (NCBI taxonomy): Eukaryota > Fungi > Ascomycota > Sordariomycetes > Xylariales > Hypoxylaceae > Annulohypoxylon > Annulohypoxylon bovei. The sequence goes on along the minus strand of MU405261.1, from coordinate 209,963 downwards.
TTGATATTTTTCCACAATTACAAGAAATTCTTAAGAGATTCGTGATATTAAAACGGCCACCAACTATATACTCGTATCAACCAACATATGGCGGTGCACAAGAACCCGGGCAACCTTGGAATATAGCTCAGTCTGCTTACATATAAGACCGTCGCAGGATTGGTCGAAACCTGATACGACGCATAAACAAAACAAACCTACAAAGTTATAAATATTCCCAAGGTTCTCGCTTCTCACATCTCATAGGTACCTAACCTAGCTCGATCCCCTCAAAATCATCGTCTCCCCACGTACAGACAGATTCATTCACGATGAGCTCTGGACCAAGCAGAGTGAACCGTCGTCCGCCCCCGAGCGAGTCGGACGACTCCTCGGACTCGCGGGACGACGAGGGCTGGAGCGACGCCGAGGAGGACGAGGAGGAGACCCAGGAGGTCATCTCGCTGCTCGACGACCGGGTCTTCCCCGACGTCATGTCCATGCTCGCGCACTGCAAGGACAAGCACGGCTTCGACTTCTTGGGCGTCCGCCAGCAACTGCAGCTAGACTTTTACGGCTGCATTAAATTAGTCAATTTTAGTAAGTCGTTTGTTTTACTTGCGTTCGTTCGTTTTTGTGTTTGCGGTTTGCACCGCAGGGATCGTATGCTTGCTACTCATACTCGATGTATTTCTTTCATATCATATATCACATACCACATTTTACGTTAAATACCTACGTGCTAACACAGAACCAGTTCGCCAACGAGTGCATGAGGGTCTCCCCGTAACGGAAGACATCACACTCTCCAGCATCGACCAAGAGCAGTACCTCAAGCCGGTGCTCGACGACGATGCCGTGATCCTCGCGCTCGACGAGCTGCCGGAGCTCGCCCCTGCAGGCACGGCAGCGGCGCCAGGCGGCGATGACCTGCTAAAGTGCAACGCGGACCTGCAGGAGGAGCTCGCGCGCGTCAAGGCGCAGTTCGACAGCTACCGCGCCGCCGTGCAGCAGACCCTCGATGAGCGCTGGGGCGACGTCGACCAGGCCGAGGCCGAGGCCGCCAAGGGCAAGGCGGTGGTCGAGAAGAAGGACAACTCCCAGTCCTACTGGGAGTCGTACGCCGGCGCCGGTAAGCACGCCTTCTCTACTAACCTACCTAATAAAGGGTTAATGAGCTAACTCCCGCGCAAGACATCCACGAGACGATGCTCAAGGACGCGGTGCGCACGGACGCGTACCGGGACTTCATCTACAACAATAAGCAGCTGTTCGCGGGCAAGACGGTGCTGGACATCGGGTGCGGCACGGGGATCCTCAGCATGTTCTGTGCGCGGGCCGGGGCCGCCAAGGTGATCGCCGTGGACGCCAGCGCCATCATCACCAAGGCGCAGGAGAACATCTACCACAACGGGCTGTCCTCCGTCATAACCTGCGTGCACGGCAAGATCGAGGACGTGTCGCTGCCCGTCGACGAGGTCGACGTCATCGTCAGCGAGTGGATGGGGTACTGCCTGCTCTTCGAGGCCATGCTGCCGTCGGTGCTGTACGCGCGCGACCGGTACCTCAAGCCCGACGGGCTGCTCGTGCCGTCGCACGCCAACATCTGGGTCGCGCCCGTGAGCGACGCCCAGTACGTCGCCGACAACGTGGGCTTCTGGCGCGACGTGTACGGCTTCGACATGCGCGCCATGCAGGCCGGCATCTACGACGAGGCGCGCGTGCTCAGCTGGCCGCTCTCCCTCCCCACCCCCGCCACCGCAAACACAAACACGCCCCTGTCCTTCTTCTCCTCCCCATCCAACACCACCACCATCCCCGGCGCCCCCTCGGCCTTCAAGCTGCTGGACCTGTACCACACGCAAGTCGCCGACCTTTCCTTCAGCGCGCCCTTCGCCAGCACGCTAGCGCGGGACGTCGACGTGCTAGACGGCTTCCTGATCTGGTTCGACATGTTCTTCTCGCCGACGCGCGGGGACTCGCCCGTGGCCGTCCCGCCCTCGGCGTCAGCCGACTCGTGGGCCGCGGCCGACGCGCAGAACCGGGTGGCCTTCACGACGGGGCCGCACGGCGCGGGCACGCACTGGAAGCAGGGGCTCCTCCTGTGCAAGCCGTCGAAGTCCGCCACGGGCGCGAATCCGACCGCAGACGCAAAGACGGATGGAAAAGCAGAGCCCGAGGCGAAGGAGGGGGCGGCCGCGACGGCGCTGAAGAAGGACGCCGAGATCAAGGGCGAGATCACGTTTTCCATCCCGGAGGACCACGCGCGCGGGCTGCTGATCAAGGTTACGTGGAACGGGAATAAGGGGCAGACTTGGGCTCTGCATTAAGGGACGGGTTGCAACAGGTGTGAAAAAAAAGGGGTGTGGTTAGGGTAGGTTAGGTATGGCATCGAGATTGGTAGCAGGCAGCTCAGGTAGACTAGGGCTATTTTGGTACCGCGGCTAGGGGCTTTACAGTGCGAGTTCTAGACGTTCATGACAATAAAAAAATACATGTTACTTGAAGGCAAGGAAGAACACCAGCATTGTATAAAGCATGTGAATTCGTCTAACAACATCGCAGAAGCATCAAACGAGACGATAATTGCTCATAAAAATGTACAATTTATAACTTAGGTGTAACTAGGGTGCTCTAATCGTCTAACGACAACGCAAGTCTCGACCGAACCTCGTTAGACCTTCACTTTATTCCATACCAGCATATCTATTCGTGATGGTGTCAGAGCACTTCCGACACCATCTTAGCAAGACCGTGCATCTAGCATACGGTAATGAATTCCCCCTCATCTCTACCACCTCTAATCGAAGATGCATAATCTATAAATCAAATACCTGTCGTGAGGAAAGGAATGAATCATTAAGGCACGGGAAACCCGCGCTTCTACCGCTGCTGGTAGGGGTTACTCGGTGATCGCATCCGGTTGGCACCCGTAGGTCGGCCGCTACCCGAAGCTTGTCCTGCCTGAGCGTTTCGGAGGGACGATTGTGGGTGTAGTGAATTCCCCTGGGTGGCAGTGTTGTACGGGTGTGGTCCGCCAACCTGTGCCTCTTCATCGAAGGGTCCCAGATGCTGCGTTACCTGAAAGCCTGGAGTGTTCTCGCCTGGAGGTTGCGGAGGTAAAGTTTCGCCCGCTCTGCGACGACCGCTACGCTGACTCTCCCGCTTATGGAGGTCCAAGCGCAAGGACTCTATATCATTCGAACGTTGTCGTTCCATAGACTCATCGTGAGAGTTCCTCGGGGACTCGTCGCGATTATAACCCCATTCGTCAGCTGCCGCTTTTGCGGGGTCGAGAGTATTGAATCCGTGAGCGGCTCTCGCCTCACGCTCCTCAGGAACGCCGGTTTTCGTGCATGTCGAAGGGTTCCTAGCTGGCGCCGACGATGTAGGCACCAATCGTTTTCCTTCCTTTTCCTGGCCAGCCTTGTCACGGGCGGCAGAAGCGTCCGAGTCCGTCACAGCAACAGAGTAGGATGGGTTCGACGGTCCGCCTAGCGGCTCGCCGCCTCCGCCGGGTGCGTAGATTGGTACTCGCTTCAAAGCAAGCGTAAGCGCACACATGAATTTAGAGCGTCGGGTGGCGCGGATAGCCTCGTTATGCCAGTTCGACTTGTGCTTGATAGCAATTTTCAGCTGCAGCTTATCCAAGTCACCGACGCCCGCCACTCCGATGACGAGATCCGGCTGGAAATCACGCGCGTTCTCAGGTGCGCGCACGAATTTCTCCATTTCCAGTCGCAGAAGCTCAATATCCTCAAAAGAGGTATCATACGAAACATTGACTTCAACGACCTCCTTCATAGCTTTGCTTCGGGTCACGTTCTCGATCCAAAGATTGTTTAGAACAATGTTTGGCACTTGGACGACCTGCATCTTGTCGATACGGTTGAAGACAGTGTAAAGCAGGGAAATCTTCTCAACTACCAACTGCTCCTTCTCCGAGCCTGCAATGTCGACTCTGTCTCCTACATCGTAGGGATGCTTGACAAAGAGGAAGATACAGGAACCCAAGAACTCCTGAGTCGTGACGGCGAAAACGAAAGACAACGAGAGCAAGGCTGTACCAGCAGTTGCGAGTGTCGTAATGAACGAGCTCTGGAAGAAGGCGACTAAAAACAGGTAAGCAGATAAATTACGAGATGGAGTTGCTGGTAACCACTTACGGAAGATAAAAATGACAATCAGAAGGACAATGAAGAGTAGGACCTGGTCGAACACAGCCAAAGCTTGGCTAATATCCTTCATGCTGTTTCCTATAGCCTTCCTTTCCTTTCCGGTCTCAACCACCTTCCTGATCATCTCATCAAGACTGATATCGCCGTTTGAATCAGCATCAATGGCAGCAAAGCATTCTTCGGCTTCGTCGCGGTGTCCGGGACCGAGAACTTCAATGATATCATCCGCAAACAGAGCCTCGTTGCCCTCCACGACGAACGACATCCAAATACGTTTCGCAAGAGCTTCTGATGTTCGAGCTTTTTCGAGGGCTTCCACAACTATCGAGTGAGCAGAGTTCGGGTTGAAGACCTGCTTGCCGGTAATCTCGGAAGCCAAGTTTCCAAACACAGATGTGACTTTGTCGCCGATGCGTCCCACACCTCCGATCAGTTTCATTGGTGTGACTGCTCCGCTCTTATTTCTTCTGCCTTTCTTTCCACCGGCGAGCATTATCTCGATACTATCGTTGATAAGCTCATCCTCCTCGATGAACTCGGGGCAGTACATAGGAAATAATTGGCGAGAAGCGTCGTACATCAGTCCCAGTAGGAAAACTTCTCGTTTCGAGTCCTTTATCCGATTGGCAAAAGATCGCTGATGGTACGTTACGCTAATGAGTTGAATGATACTCTTTTCGACGAGGAATACAGCCGAAGAAGCGAAGAGTGCACCCAGAATCCTTCGGAGTGCAATGACCCAGCTAACGTCATTGAATTTCACGTTTATGAGGCCAGCAAATATAAAGAAGGTAGCCATGGCCCAAAAGAAGAGCGAGAGCGGAATCTCAAGAGCGCGGATGACGATTGCGTACTTGCGGGTTCCAGCACTAACAACGCCAGTGAAAAACATGAAGATAGGAGGTAGAAGGTGGGCAACGACCTTGCCGACCCATAAGCTCAACCACGCGAGTTCGATCCAGAGGAAAAGGTTAAAGAGTGAAGGCCCGGGGGCGTAGACGGCAACGGCCTCGGTTTCGGCATTTGTTCGCGGGCCACGGCCAACCTCAATTCTGTCTCTGTCTCCCGTCGCCGGGATGACGATCAGAGGTACAGCGAGAAGGAGGGCGACAGGGACGATATAAACGAGATATCTCGTGACGACAGAGGCGTGAATAATCCTATTGTAGAGCCTTCCCATAGCATTGAGAGATGCATCGTCGGAAGTTAGGCTGTCGTTTTCGCCTGAAGGGCCGTCCTTCTTGGCCCTTCTTCGACCACGATGGAAGAAGCTACGCTTCTCATTCTCTTCAGTATTCTTGGATTCCATGCTAAAGCCAGTAGCAGTGCCTTGGTTGGGTTTTCTAGCGCCGGTTGAGCTGGCATTGCTCCGGACTTGAGTTAAGGGGATGTCGTTGTCCATATCAGGTCTTGCAGTACCCAGTTGCACAAACCCTCTTGGAGAACGGATCGACATTACTGTGGGGGGAGAAATGTAGGTGAAGTAGTAACGTAATCCAGCCGTCCCAGATGTGACCCGACAATGCGGCTTGGATGGTTCCCTTCTTTTCTATTTTCTTAAAATGGGGAATCTGGATATACAAACGAATGAATGATATACCACAAATTCTTCTTCCCTCGGGATGGCACCAGGCGATCGATCGGAAGTGTGATGAAAGCGGTGCTATTTAGTTTAAAAGATCCGACGAGGAGAGAGAAAGATGAGAGTTAACCGTAGGCTTTTAGGATACGGAGTATGAATTCGGGAAGAGAATAGAGGTTAGACAAAACGAAAGACTGATGGTCAACTGACTAATAAAGGAGGAGAATAGATCCAAAGCATACACTATGCTTGTAGGGACCAAGGAATCTTCAAAGACGATGACCCGAAAAAAAGAGGGAGGTGGGAAGAAGAGAGAAAAAAGAGAAAGATCGCGAATCGAAGTAGGATCACACATACAATAGGTACCATGCAGGGTTCTAAGCTTGAATGTAGTAGCTTGTAGTACAAGATTTAGTTAGTACAAGCCCTGGAGACTGTACAACATCTGAACAATGTGGAGGATTGACGCGTTGGAAGGTCCGCCCTGTCGCCGTATTTTTTAAGGGTCCACATGAAAATCGATCTAAAAAGAACTGGAGACAAATTGGGGACAAATTGGGGACAGGATCCATGGATGTATCATGCCGAGTTCAACCACTGTGGAAAGAGCCTAGGTACCACGATGCCCCCATCCTCGAGGGATGCACCTTCCTGCTGGGTAAATTTCAAGATACCTCCCCAGACATCTATCCCCCTATCTCGTCACATGTATTTTAACAACATTTGAACACATTCACATTGTTTCAGTTTGTCCTATGTAATCTTTTTGTCTCAATCCGAATCTATCCAAACCTGCCAAACCTGATATAATAATCTACCTTCCACTCTTGGAATTCGGATTAAAGGCTTTGACCTTCAAATAAATTCCTACAATGAGGTGCGCCATTGACGTTATTCAGGGGGGGACGATCTAGACGTTTCAGCTGAATTGAACGCCAATTACGAGACGCTCCTTATGGTTGGTCAATTGCTACGAATTATGAGCCCCTAGTATAGGTTGACTTGAGTCAGGGGATTCGTAGGCGAAGGGGAAGAAAAAAAATTGTTTGACATCGCCACCATTCCGGTTATGTTAGTAAAATTTTCAGGTTAGTCTTTATTAAGTAAGACTATTTTCGTATTACTATCAAAGGGTTAACCTTGAAGTCTCTGAAAACTGTTTGTTAGATCGGCTAATAATAGGTCACCTTTCCAACCGCGTCATTGTCATGTTTCAGAAAATATATTCATCCCGCCTACTCTTTGTTAGCATTCGCGGGCGCAGCTACTACAGGTATGTATTGTACCACGCCTAGAAGTACGAAGGTTCGGTTGTCGACAGAAATGACGACAATATCGGATGAGGTTATTGCCCTAGGGGATTTTTTTTCTCCACGGCCAAAGGTTCGAGATCTTGGTTACCATTCTGTCCCATTTTTGAGATTCCCTTGAGCAGATCATCAATTCAAGATATCATATGCATGTGATTGACAATTCACCGTGTTACTATGCGCTATGAAAATAATACGCTGCAATTGCTCTCACAATATGAACGTAATCTCTTTCTACCTCGGAAGCGATCAAGATTGGTTTCTAGCTACGAGGACGATCATGAGTAAATGAGGAGAGGAGGTTGAACTTTCACAAAATTGTCGACTTAGAAAAGCGGTGATGACGCAGATCTCAGCTCCAGTCTCGTCCAGTTGAATGGCAAGAATGGCCTGTATTGGCTTGGTCGATCAATGTCGCCATGAACCACTATCGGTATGATGCATAACAGAATCAAGCTTTACTCGCAGACTCGCGTGTCTTGTGCGCGGAGAAGATAATAAAAAAGGAGAAATGGGGCAGTTAGTTATGAAAATCATTATAAAGGAGAATCCACTTCTACATTTCCACAAGCTGACAAGTGCCGTCAGCCGGAATTCTAAAACGCGCCGGGGCAAGCCACATTCGCTGATCATCATCACATCGCCTTGCCGAAGCCTTTTTAGCGACAAGACTAATGCTAGGCCAGCTCTATCAGCTAAAACATCGGCTTACGAATTTTTCGGATTCACAAGTCTATCACACGAGCAGGTTTTCACATCGCGATATGTAGCTCCTAGGCTCCTTATCAAGTAGCCAAGATGGTTCTAATAGGGCAGTTGAAAATACTTCGGGTTTTAGCACCGATGATAAACTATTTCGTCTAACCATAGGTGACAGAATCGCTCATTCGGAACATTCCAAAAGAGCATATAATATGAGAGCGTTAGGTCTAGAGAGGGATTCGAATATCTAGAAGGTCCATAATCCCATCAATAGGTACCTCTAGGTGAGATCTTTTTCTTCAGAGGCAGGATGCTTATGAACACCAATACCATTCCAGGAATAACGACGGATAGCGGCTGCCTCTCTCTCCGCCTGGGAAAACACTGTGATAGCGTCGGCACCGGTGGCTATAGCGCTTACATGCGTTTCCGGCGTGGTGACGTACTCCTTAGAATCAACTGTGGCTCCCGTATCGCTGATGTTCGCTGGGGATTCTTCCACCCCAATACTCGGCGAGTTAGAAGCAGCATCGTCGGGTCCATCGAAATGGTAAAGCGGTTCAAGGGCAGCACCACCCCGCCGTAAGATATAGCGCCTAAACCACCATGGGGCTACCTTAGTGGAGTTGTACTTGATGAACACGCTCGTAGGTACGGCGAAGACGTAGTCAAGTTCTTCTAGAGTGCGCTGCTTTGTCTCGGGCATCCACAGAAAGATCATGGCAAACGCCGTGACGTTAAATCCTGCATATAGGCAAAAGGCGCCCTAATTAGGCGACCATGTTAGATCACCGTTTCCATGTAAGTGCGTACAATAGTTTTGTAGCTGAAGAAGGGGGCTTTGCGTTGGACTTACAAGAACACCTGTAGCAGCAAGGATTTTGGGAAATGTGATTGACAATACGGCAGCCCAGAAGAGGCAAGTGGCTACTGCCCACGACATTCCAACCTCACGGTGTGAGAGTGGGAAGACTTCCGCACTATACGTAAAGGGCACGGGACCTTCGCCGGGCGAATAAAATATAGCGAAAATGTAGACAAATAGCGCTACCAGGCCCACGTGAGCCCCGGCTTCCTTGGGGATCAGCGTGCAAAGACCGGCAGCTAGTAAAGACCACGCCATATTGGGAAAGGTGAACAGGAGCAGCGAACGACGACCGAAGGTGTCGATAGTCCAGATGGCTGGCCATGCGAAGATGAAGTTAACCAAACCGAATCCCCACGACGCAAGGAGCGCATCAAAATCAGAAGTTCCTGCTTCTTTAAAAATAGTCGATGAATAAAATGCTATGAGGTTGATACCTTTTTTTTTAGTTAGTTTTCAGGTTCTCGACGATTCTCATCTGTCCAAACCAACTTACCGCACATCTGTTGACCTATCATCACTACGAATGAGGCTAGTGTTGCTCTCCTGACACGAGGGATCGTGAAGAGCTGGATGAGCCGCATGGCATATGTGGAATCGCCGATAGCTTCATCTTCTATCTTAACTTGGGCGTGGATGGCGTAAAGATCACGAGCTGCCTGTATGGGATGGTTGCGCAGTCTCAAAAGCGACTCTATCGCTTCTCGATACCGTCCTTTCTTGACATACTATCTCGGCGATTCTGGACAGAATAGTATAAGAAGCGTTAGAGGAACCGCTGGAATGAAAGCCGAGCCAACCTGAACTATGTAGGCAAAGTTCATTAGCGATACAAAGGCATAGTATGTTGATATGGGATAAAGTACATACGTCTCCAGGCAATTCTGCCAACTTGGCCAACCGCTAGATTGGCAGAACACCCAAGGAAAATACCAAATGCCGTCCACAACTGCCATGACATGACTAGAGCACCGCGGATAGCTGCTGGACTATTCTCGGCAGCAAAGATTGGTACAGTCGATGCCTTGATACCCATACCAACACCGAGAAGTATTCTCGTAACCAAGAGTTGTTGCCAGTTCTGAGTTAGAGCCCCACCAATAGGGGTGAGGAGGCAGAATATTGCAGAAATGAAGATGGTCCCTATTACGGGTTAAGTTATATAACCATTTAATAGACGGGCCCCGCAAAAGAAAGAAAAGAGAAATCTACACACCTCGCCGGCCAAAGTGACAATTTAGCGGATCTGAAAGCCAACAGCCGATGAGGGCCGATCCGATATAAGGGGCCGAGTTGATGAGACCGACCAGAAGAACATCGTGGTTAGTGCCTCTCCCGATGCCGAATTGCGCGGGGAATGTTAAGTTGGCTCCGTTGCTGCCCTCTTGGTCCCATCCTTGAACGGCTGCTCCGATGGAGCATGTGATGACTGTGAGGTAAAGAAGCCAGGGGACTCTCCATTTGTGCGCTGTTTCACCTCTTAAAGCATCCATTTCTTCTTTGTCAAGTGCTTCCGGTCCCTGAATATCCTCAAAAGCGGCAGGATTCTGGGCAACCAGAGCACCCTTACGCATCAGCGGAACGTACTCCGTTAGACCGTACCACTCAGAAAAGCTAGTTACTTGATCCAGGAGATGTTCACGAGGGATGCCGGCTAGGGGATTCGTGATCCTGTTGCCACCGAGTTAGTCAGTATGTCATACATAGGTATTAACAATCTGGAATACGGACTTGGCACTCGGGTTGTTGTTCAGATTGACTCGTGTCTTTGTGTCGCGGCGGCCTTTTTCCGTAGAGCAATCATAGCGGTACGCCGAAGACTTCCGTCTGTATAAGATTCGTCAGTGATGATATGACATTGGAGGTTTGGCTTTTTTGCGACCCCTACCGCGACGTTATTTCGGGTTTCTCTGGCATGTTGAGGATAAGTCCGGGTAGCGACATCACAGCATGTCGCAATTCAGAGGACGTTATTATATCTCAAAAATAAACTAGAGAAATTAGAATAGATTGTAGAATAGGTACTGTTTCTAGGGGTTAAAAATATGGTATAACAAGGAAATAAAAATACAGGAAACCAGCATGTTGATGACACTTTTTGTGTACTGTCGGGTGATGTAGGACTTATTATTCATCATTGGAAAGCGCAACACGGAATCATATACCTCTTTAATCATGAAACACGCCGGTCCAAACGTCTCAACGTTCAATGCCCTTAAGTAGTAAGCTCTGACACACACGTAGAGTTTATTTTCGGCTCATCAGACTATACTATCACATGTGTGTAGTTATACCTACGTACGTAATTAAGCACTCGAAATTATGTATTTCAATGGATCGGAAATATTTCAAAGTATAACACATGCCCGATAGGTAAGAGAATATCTCGAAAATGCATATGTGTACCTAGGAGATCGACATAAAGTAGGGTAGCCGATGTAATCCGACGACAATAACGTAGAGCTGCCCTTGCGCCATTTTCTCACCTTGTCAACTACCTGTTTGGAATCGGTTGCCAAAGCTTTGAAATGATATGAGCCTTTATCATGTCCTTATCTTTCTCCGGTTTAGAAATAACTTCCTCCGCGCTATCGTGGAAACGTGTCAATACAAGTATACCTTCCGTGGGTAGTAGGAATCAATTCCGAGGCAATCCTCGTGATTGTCCTAGTGGGGGGATGTCAGGGTCCTGGTATTTGAGCAAAGCTTGAATAACTCTTGGGCCCGTCTGCTGCCGCAGAGCATGTAGTAACACCCGTGTAGTGATGGGCAACTCGTGTCGGAGTTTGAAGAGTACATCGAGTAATTCAATCTTGTGTTTCTCAGGCAGGTCTTTGGAAAGTGCTGAGTATATAATGTCCTCGTCCACTCCCAACTGAGGGTTTTGCCTGCGACCGAGAAGCAACCGCGTGTACTTCCGGGTACGTTCCGGATAGAGCTGATGTGCACAGAGAGCGAGTATGAAATGGTCTTTAGAAAGCTCAAATTTTGTATCATATTTTAGTAGCTCGATGACCAACTCTAATGAATTCTTTATAGCAGCCGTCATTATCGTGCTCGAGATTGAAAATTCCGGCTTCCTTTCTAATAAGAATCGGATCATCTTGGATGATGACCGGCCATTTGTGATAGCCACCTCGATCATTTCCCTCGAGATGGGAATTGTTTTGTTGCGATTGAAGAGGTCGATAATCGTTTTTGAAGTCTTGCTGATGTGTGCTTCCTCGAGGACTTGTATCATCATTTCTTCATTGATGTCGGTATTCCGAACTAGCCGCCTAATGATAGTATTCCGTATTTTCTCAGCTCCGGAAGCGCGACTCGATACGGAACAGACAACTCTGACCGAAAGGTACCAGTCATATTCCAAGAGCCTATTGCAGAGTGGATTAACAGGACCCTCTCTATAGATATGAAGTACTCCGTTGATGAGTTCTTCCACCACATTCTCATTACTGGGCCGGCTCATCTGAGCAATGAGGTACCCCAGCTTTTTGTCAATAACTGTAGTGTTGATACCGTCCAGCAAAGAATCCCAATAATCTTCAAATATCTTTACTAAGAGTCGAATATCTGAAGCTACCTCGTCGTTAGAGACCTTGGAAATGACAGCTTGAGCTCTTCTTTCTGCTTCTATTACCGTCTTGAAGAGCGCCATGTCGCTATGGAAGAAGGCAGCTAAATTGGGCGGCAGCATACAATGCTGGTCGGTATAGATTCCCACTGCTCCCCTACTTATGAGATTTCTGGCTACTCCCAATTGGTTGCCAATGCAAGCGAAAGTGACCCCCCAACCATGATGTTCGAGTGGAGTTAAGCCTGTATCCAGGTAAAAGTTCACCAGGTTCTGTAGGCCATGTTGACAGGCAAGGCAGAATAAAGTAAGGGGGCGAGAGAGAGATTTTAGGTAGCCCTTGGACAGGAGGTAGTTATAGCCACCGAAGACCAGATCCCCCATCTTTTCCCGATCTCTAGCTCCCGGTGAAATGAGACTGGTGCCATAAGTCTCGACAGTTTCTAGCCAGCGATGAAAAATTGTAGAAGGCCGCGTCTCTGTATCACAACACTGCTGCACTAGCACTTCAAGGAGTTCCGGGCTGATTTGATCCGGTCCTATGTTTTTACAACCCTTTGAACTAACGCAGTGGTCCATCCAGTGGGATATAGCATATAATTCGAGTGTGTATGGGAGTCTGCGTTGGTCCAGGTTCAAATAAGTCGCCAGGCTGCCCGGGTTTAGGTCTTTCTCCACGACCTTTTCCAGTCTGCACTCAAACACTCTCCGCTGATTTTCGCATTCAGGTCGAGCGAGTTGCCGAAGAAGAAACTTTGCTAAGTGGTCGTGACTACACTTCGCTTCAAATTCGGGCAACGTTTCGAGGAATTCCCTGACCGACAAGTGGGCAAAGCTAAACTCATTCTTATCCTCGTTCCATTCTACCAGACTCCGACAGACATCCTAGTGAATTAAATAATATTTGTTAGTACATTATTACATTTTGTTTCAGGGGACTTATGGTCGTCCTAGATGACTTCTCTGACTAAATTCGAAAATCACCAAGGAGGTAAAGGAAATCGTTTTACATACTATGACAACATTAGTTAGTTAAGGTGAATCTAATACCATGAAAGGTTCAAAAGCAAGTGTCGGGAGTTAGAATAAGGGGCGCTTTAATACATACCGAGTACAGTGTCTTTGTTCACTTTATCTTCGTATTCGGATCCAATAGCATCTAAGAAGACGTCTGTTCTCCGGATATGATAGCCTCGAGAATACATCAACCAGCGTAGCGTTATGACGAGCAGTTCGCCTTCGGATCCAGTTAGCTCTTGATACATAGAGCTATAGAGCTCGTTCAACTCGTCAGGTATTGATTTGAGTCTGCTGAAAAATTTCTTCCTGGTTTTGGATCGTGCCAGGTATTCGATGGACAATTCCGCCCATCGGAACCTACAATTAGCTAGTAAGTAGGGGCTCTGACAAATACACTGATATATATAGCTTACATGCCACCGGCTTTATTGCATAGCTCTTTCTTGATATCTTCCTTGTCGTCAGTCACAATTTGTTCCGTGAAAGTCAGGTATTCTAGCGCTTCCCCTAGTTTCTGTTCCACGAAGAGCTCGATGTCTTTCTGATTGAGGGAGCGAATATCGACACTCGATATGTTGACTTTGTTTTGCAAGCTAGCGGCGTTCTTTTCAATGTGACTGATGTTGGTGCGACTCGAGATAAAAATCTTGAGCGGTATATTGACCTCCTTCAACATTCCCCGAAGATGCCGAAATAGCATATTGCAATCATCCGGCTTTAGCTCGTCCAAGGCGTCAAGGACGACGTTAACTTGCGGATAATTTCTAGCCACCTCAGCGAATATCTTGATGGCGTCATTCACGTCGAGGTCCATTCTACGTTCTTTTTGGGTATCATACTTCTCGAGAATGGATTGAGGCAGTTCGGGTTCTTGAGATAGAATGTGCCTTAGGATCGCATTAATCATGATGTCGGCTTCGCTTGTTGCTTTGATATTGCGGTTTGCATGATCGGAATAGTAGAACAGAACTGGCTCTACATATTCGTGAGAGATTCGTTTTTGAATGTCTAAAATGACGGCAGTTACAAGGTGAGTTTTGCCAGCTCCCACTATTTACGAGAGTTAGCATGTGGGTGGCCGCGAGAGCTACAAAAAGGGTGACTTACTCTTGCCCTTAAGCCAGAAGAGGTCTGGGTCTGGTTCTTTACGCCACTTCTTGAATTCCGGGTTCGTGAGAAGCCACTGGCACGTACCATCCACGAGCTTAGTCTTGTTGAATTTGGTGCTATTTCCCTCTGGGAGGATTTCAGAAACCCAGTCGAGAACGTGTCTCCGTTTCTCTTGCATTCTCCATTGCTGCAATTGAGTCCCAATCTTAATGGCAGATAGCTTATTTTTATAAAGCATAGCCTCTAGCTTGGTGCGATCCTTTACGTTCCCTGGTATATTTAGCATCCTATTCATTTGTTATGATTGTGATCACTCACTTCGTAGATTTGCCTCTCGAACTAGGTCGTCAACAATTGCCTTCTTTTTCTGAACCTTATCTGTAAGACCCTTCAGTTCGCTTGGAAGAAAGCTTTTAGCTACAAGTTCTAGAAATAATAGTCAGTAATAATCTATTGACTTATGGATTTGGATTTCGAACTCAGTTTTCCTTCAGTGTAGTACTGATAAACTCGAAGTTGGTAGTGCAGCACACTCGCGTACAATTCTACCAAGCCTGTTTGTAGCCATGGTTCTTCGGCAGCGCCGGTAGATGACGCATCAGTGCCAAAATAGCATTGCTCGACCTCTGCGTAATAGCGAACTATATGAATAATGGGCTCCTGGTCAGCTACAAGCTCCCGTGTAGCTCTCCCGTCAATTACTGCCTATCGAATAACAGCTGTAAGCTAAAGTTTCAGAAATAATATATGATTCGTACGGGTAACTCGTACTTGAGCGAAGACTTTAAGAAATCCACATATGACCCCTATGCTCTGGGTAGAATCCAATCCGGCTAGTGAGCCCCCTAACGTAGCAATGACTTTAACGCTCTCTGCTATCTTTGATAATATGCGATCGAAGGACACCTTTTTACCGCCAGGTAACGGTATTAACCATGGATCCGATTCGTTCTTTTCCTTCAACGTCTTAATGACCATTGTTACAGCATCGACGGGATCTCTCGACGAGCCACTACGGTTAGGCTCCCCAATTGACGATAGTGCAATAGCATATTTTTCCGAGTCATCCTTCCATGAAGGGTCATTCTCGACTTGAACCTTAGCTTCTAGCCACAGGTCTAATCTTTTAGGCGGGGTAGCTTCAATCTCGGGGATTGGTTCAAGAGTTGGGATGACTCTAGATTGATTTATGATAACCGAGGCGTTTGTCCCCTTTTTGGGTCGAAATCTGTGAATTGAAGAGCGCAACTTCTCCATGGTGCTCCTGTTTGACTTGGAAGTAAGATGTCGAATAAACTTAGAGTAACTAAATTCTTCATCCCATGAGAACTTATCGGCCACCTCACAAGTGAATACATCGAACGCAAAAGCTTGCGCCTCGCCCGAGGCATACTAGACAGCCTACCTACCTAGGTATGTATGATTGACGCGGTAAAACCAAGAGTTTTTACCACACCGTCTATTACATCTGCCAGCCGGTCTCTTTGATAGGGGCAACTTTGAATGTCGTGTAACCGTGGTTCCGTGGCTGTGGAGACAACGAATACCGACATTGAAAGGGCTGTGCAAACTGGTCTAAGTAGGTATAGTATCTAGCAGAAACATATGTTGTTACTGGCTGTTGTATATAGAAGAGTCAGCTCCTATGTATGAGTTATTGTGGTATGGGGTCAGAAATACCTCCGAAGTACCTGTAATAGTCGCAATTTCTGTGGCTGTACCCTCTATCTCTAGTCTCTATTATTCCAATCAACTTCATCGGCGTCAGATCAGCCTACAAAACGCAGCCTCCCTAAACCGAAAACTTTTCATATTCCTAACAACTGATAATACAAGCGACCCGGGGTATCTTCGAAGAAATTAAAAAAAATGAGTTTCACATATACACGTCCTCGCTCGGCAGCTAAATCCCAAACCCAGAATCCCAAATCTCCAGTAGTAACTCAACTCACTCACATGAATCATAAGCCCGTAGACCCCCATACTCTTACAAGATGTAGCACCGTACAATGCCCAATGCAATTCCACACCCGCCGATCCGCTAAGACCGCTCGCCGTCCTGTAGCCCCCTGATGACCCGTGTAGTATCCTCGCTCCTCTTGTTCACGACGCGCACGAGGTCGGCGTACTTCCCGCGCCAGAAGTCCGCCGCCTCCTCGCCTTCGGCCGGCACGTCGGAGCTGTCTCTGGGCCCATCCAACCGCTGGGCGCCCTTCTTCCACCGCGCGTGGGGCACCGTCTCCGTGAGTCTGAATTTCCCGCTTACGGGGCCGTATCGTAGACCCCAGGCGCATTGGTACTTCGTGTAGTCAGGGCCCACCTCCAGTCTCTGTACCGTGGTGCTGCCCGCCTTCATCATATACTTGACGCCCGCGAGCGCGGAGAGATTAATTAAGAAGGCCTCTTTAGTTAGGGCTTGCCTTGAGATGCCCTCGATGACCACCTTGATTAGGGCCATCGCCTCGTCGACGCTGGCGGGCGGGCCCGGTTGCCCCTTTTCATCAAGCCAGGAGCCTTCAAGTATATCCGCGATAAACATGGCCTCGATTTCGTCACAGTTCGTTCGGTCGCTATCGTCGGGGTCGAAATGCATTCCAGAACTTCCATGATCGTCGGTCGATGTAGCTGTGAACATAGCCGATGTGCGATCGAACACCGTAAACGCATCCTCTTCGGGGTTGTCCGCCGTTTTACCACCGCCATTGGTCGTATTTCCATTGACCGGGGTTTTACCGTTTACCATTACAACCGGAGGCGGAGGAGTCGCTAGTCTGACAGGGCCGCTAGCTCGTTCTGGTACTTGTAGAGACAGACGGCCGGGCCGTGTAGGTCGGGAGCTAGTAGTAGATGTTGGTGTTGTCACTGGTGCTGATGTTGGCGCAGAGGTAGGTCCTACCGATTTAGGTATCGATTCTGGAGGAAGCATCGGTGTAGGCGCTATACTGGACTGAGGTGTACTCTGCTCAAAAAGCGTCCCCTGAAATTCCCTGCGTTCGTCCGGAATCGCTGATAATGGACTATCGGTAGGACGGTTAGTTGGAGGCCGCCCACGGGGTCTGCCGCTCGTAGATACGCCGCCACTTCTCCAAGCTGAAGAAACGACCTTTGCTCCGTGGCGACGCCCGAGAGATTTTGTTTTAGGGCTGATCGCTGAACGAGGTTCTGTAGGATCACCCCAAAATGTTCCTCTAGTCGACGGTGTCATCGCAGACTGGGGATAGGCCGACATTGGCTCGCGTGAGACATCGTTACTCCATGGGAAGGCTGAGTTCGCTTCTGGCAATACACTTGATCTTGGATCGACCGATGAGAACATGAACGCATTTCTTCCGTCCGGATGGGCGGTCCACGGATCTAGCGTATCTGGACGAGCGGTTCTAGGTTCCCCACCGAACGCCGGGGATTCTAACCTGGGCCTTTGCGAGGGAGATTTGCTGAGTCCGTCATCCTCGGGCCTCTTTCGACCTCGACGCGGCCGAATATGAGGTAGTAGAGCACGCAAAGCCATGTCGTCTTCTGCAGCAACCCCATCCCTACCCTCCTCACAGACCGGGTTGGGATCAGTAGGAATCTGTGTCCAGTATGGGTGTGGATTATCCGTTAGGTAATCGAAGAAGGCGTTGACATGCATAGAGTGCATCCATCGCTGCTAGAAGTAAGCTATGCTATCATCGAATACACTATTTACGATTATCACTGAAGTAGAATGAATTTTACCTTTAATCGAACGGCATACTGCTGTATCTTCTGGGAGCTTTGTCCCTTGTCGTGGTCTGGAGGCTCGACACCCAATTTCAAGGCTAACTCTGCCCACGTCTTGAGCTCTTTTGAGTGGAGCTTCTTGATGAGCTCAAATAAAGTGAATGTGCTGAAGCTTTTCCCCTCGCTTTTTGGTGGGGTTCGAAAGGATTCTCGGAGTGCGAACGTATCTGTCTCCAAGGGTACTGCAGGGTTGCAGTATAGAATAAAATTCACGTACGCGTCTTCAATAGACGCACTCGTCACGCTTTTTTGAGGCAATATTGGTCTTACCATCCCTACTGATCTAGGCGTCTCATTTTTACCGGGAGACGGAAGCGGGTTGAAGCGACGGGAGCCGTTGCTTGTTGGAGTAGAGAGAGCCATCTTAACCTCATAAGATAGCGAGACGCGCAGTGATCCCCATGGATAGAAGGTGAGTCGTGATTAACGGCACTTCAATAGGTAAGTTGAGTCTTCGCGGACTGCCGGGTTTGGTAGGCTGAAAGTTTCACGTAATTGTCGTTATAGTCTCGTAATCTTCGTGACTTGAACAGTTAACTAACGAATAAGTACGGTTATTCTCATATAAGTTATGTGTAACAGTAACAAGATGTCTTCTCATCTCATAACACAATTGGTCCTTTAGTTGATTTGCTCATGTAGGCGTAAGCGTGGTCTTAGTGGCAGAAGGATATCAACCCCTGGCTATCATGCAGTAGGATAGGCAACCGTTAGATCAGTCGTTGTCGTTGACGTTGACTGGTTAAATAGAGCTCGAATGATATAAACCAGAACCGTTTTCGCTCTAGGTATTGAAAGGTGAACGGGAAACTTATTGAGAAAAAGAGTTAAAGTTCCTTGGTGAAAGCCTCTTCTGTCCGGTGGCCAATACCTATTGTGCCGAATTCTATTTTGAGAAACTTCGCTGGCGGAGGCTGGTGCCACGAGCAAGAACGCACGGCTGTTTTAGATGGACCGGGAGTTGTGCTGCACCTGCATGATGCTATTTTTGGATACAATTCCACGTGACTATGTCGCTCTGCGCTGAACTTTGTAAAGGGAGCCCCCAATTATTTGGGGTGGTTTTGGTGATAGCCCCCAAGTAATAACTGTATGGAAATCGCCCCTTTGGGGTGGCGTGCAACAGCTGATGCAACCAACGCCATTATCGAAAGAAAAGGGGATTGAGATGCAGGAGATAGATTGTCTCTCTCTTTCATTCCATTGGGCAAATATACCTTAGGTAAACTGGTGGCTGGTGGTGGGATAATTTATAGAACCTGCACGTCAGAATTATCGTATAATTTATAATATCAATCAATCATATCATTAATGTCTCTTTACCTGCAGTTATGAAACTTGCATCGCGACACACGCTCTGATCTCTTCGTTGTGTTTCGTCCAAATCATACTACCTTATTTTCTGAGGTTGCAACGTTAGCAAATGAGGAATGAAGGTATGCAACTGAAATTATCTAAGCATGTATGTCTCAGTCAAGTGGCTGTTGAGTCTTTCAGCCTTTGGCATGTAAGATCCTCTTGTGGTATGTAATATGTAGGCTTTAGGAGAAGTGATATATTCGAATTGAGATATGATACTTATTAATATTTATGTGCCTAGTAGGATTAATATACTTAAGCTGTCTCGAGCCTGGCGTCTTCATCTTCACATATGATTGCACGTGAAAATGAAAATCGGAAATCAAAGAAAGTCTTTGACGAATGAGACGCGGGGCAAAAGCCGGGGGAAAGCACGGGGAAAGAATGCTGACCTCGTGCCTTACAGTGACAGGGAGGTTCGGTCCAGGTGTTTAGTGGGCCTTATCCCACTGAAGAAGAGAGAGAGAGCTAGCCGCATTGTGATGCAATCGGACCTCGGCTTCCCAACGTCAATTGGGTTCATTCATCGATAAAGCTTAGGGGCCGTTTACTCTGATAGATTACGCTTTATAATACAATTTTAACTTTCTTCTTTGAATCTGCCGTTTCTTTTTCATCTCAACCTTGAAGCTAATCCGACCCCTTTCACGTATAACCCGAAATAAACGCAAAAATGGCGTCGACGAAACCCGCCATCCCCCAGAACGACAACGTCGCGCACGCCCTCGCCGGCGCGGGTGGTGGGATACTCTCAATGGTTCTAACGTATGTCTATGACCGTAATTGACGTCCTACCTAGCACGTAACTCATAGAGATACCTATCTAACATACTATCGTGCTCTATAACAGGTACCCCCTAATAACGCTCTCGACCCGCGCGCAAGTCGAGTCCAAGCGAGCCGAGACCGCCTTCCTGGCCGCGGTGCGGCAGATCGTAGCGCGCGAGGGCGTCGCTGGCCTATACGCAGGGCTCGACAGCGCCGTGTTCGGCATCAGCGTGACGAACTTCGTGTACTACTACTGGTACGAGTGGACGCGGGGCTCCTTCGAAGCGGCCGCCAACCGCGCCGGCCGCGCCTCCAAGAAGCTGACGACGATCGAGGCCATGATCGCCGGCGCCATCGCCGGGTCCGCCACCGTCATCCTCACGAACCCCATCTGGGTCATCAACACGCGCATGACCACGCGCAAGGGGCAGATAGAGCAGGAGCAGGAGAAGAGCGGCGAGGACACCGCTGTCGTCGAGAAGAAGAAGCCGACCACCATTAGCACCCTGTTGGCGTTGCTGCGAGACGAGGGCCCGCAAGCCCTGTTCCGCGGCGTCGTCCCGGCGCTCGTGCTCGTTATCAATCCCATACTGCAGTACACGCTGTTCGAGCAGATGAAGAACGCCTACGAGCGCCGGCGCAAGCACAACGTCACCCCGACCGTCGCCTTCTTCCTAGGCGCCATCGGCAAGCTTTTCGCCACCTCCATCACCTACCCCTACATCACCGTTAAGAGCCAGATGCACGTAGCCGACGACGGTGAGAAGCGCGAGGGCATGACGCAAGCTATCCGTCGGGTTATCAAGGAAGAGGGTTACGCTGGTTTGTACAAGGGTAAGTTTAGCTTATTAACTAACGAGCTAAGTTGGCTAGTTGAGTGGATTAACTAACAATTACTCCAGGCATTGGCCCCAAAGTCACCCAGAGCGTTATTACGGCAGCTTTCCTCTTTGCCTTCAAGGACGTCCTCTACGAGCAAACTATCAAGCTTCGAGGCGCCGTGGCGAGAAAGGCCATTAAGGCATAGACACCCAGATGCTTGGTGAGAAGCCTCTATATAAGGTCTAGATCCCGTGTTCGTCTTTGAAATTGTACATACTGTATCACCTATCCGGCATGAAACCCCCTTTACCACATTCGCATATCACTTGGATGGAGGTGGTCTCGCAGTCACCTATTTGTCTTGCCTTGTATTACTTGTTGATATAATAAAGTTGGAAATAGTATCACTTATGCAAGGATAACTATTGGTGAGATCAAACTTCTTCTAAGTGAGGTTGGTAGATTTTGCACAAAGAGCTACATGATCGACGAAGGAGAAGGGAGAAACTACATCTGATTCTGTGTATCACTACGAGCTACGTGCTTAAAAGTCACTAAGCAATCAATACCCTTAAATAGAGTTCATCTTTAAATTGCCACACTAAACCAACTGTTATACTACAATCGATGTATTTAGTATGACCTATCTAAGTGCTGCATTAATGTTCACGTCCCAATAGCCCACGGGGTTACCAAGAAACCCCGAGCCTCCCTCCCAACCATAGGTATAATCTAGTACGCAGGTAATTAATTCTCGCATATCCTCCCAAGTTAACAGACAAATATCAAGTCGTAGGAACCAACTTCGGAACAATCCACCAATCATGGTACCCCCTACCCATTTCTGGCATTTCGACTCTCAATCCTAACTCTAATGGGACCCTCCCCTCCCCACCTCCGGCCCTCTCTAACGCTCGTTGAAGCGTCGATACCGCTACACCCGCCGCGATCGCAGCTCTAAGGCAATCCTTAATGTTACCGACCCAACGACCATGCGTGTTGGCGCTGAACGATTGCGCCTCCGACATCCTGCCTAAGGCCTCGTACCCCTTACGTGCGCCGCCTACAGCATTCTCGGCATACTTCAGCAAATCGTATGTCGCGGTCTCAGGTTGTAGCGTCGCACGTGTAAACTCATCGAATGTCGGCAGCGCTGGCAGTGAAATACCCCGGAAGGGTTTCATGCGCAGGTCGTAGCGAAGAGGGTCAGAACTATAGGGGCGCTGTGGCAGGGCGAGGAGGTTTAATCGCAGTAAAGCAGTATACAGGCAGCACAGGCCATCCGCAAACTCCCACGTGCACGCCGCGTCGAGCATGGTAGCGCGTAGATACGCTAGCGACGTCATATACTCGCGATCTTTAGCCGCCGTATATTGGGGTAGCTGCTGGCCACTAGAGCCGGCGGGGCCATAGCGCGCTTCGTTTAAGTTACGCATTGTGAAAGACTTGATGCGGTCTCCATGCTGCGCGCGCGTCTTAGCTAGGTAGTTCAAATACCAGTACATGCCAGCAAGCTCGTCAGTCTGGTAGACTTCCAGCTCAAACCCAAGCTGGACAATCCACTCCATCTGCTTGAGCTTGTATAGGTACGCCCATGACGAAAGAGGGAGTGAGAAGCTGACGTCCCCTCCGCTTATCGTGAGGGGTTTCTCGTCAAGGGCGATCTGAAGGAGCTGGTCGATCTCCTCGACGTCACCCTGCAGCATTTCCCATTCCTGAATACTATGGCACAGCGTCCGTCGGACCCTACACCTGTTCTGGCAGAATATCCTGAATATTTCTAAGTAGCATTCGGCCACTCGTTGACGGAAGATCTCCATCTGTGCTGCGATCTGATGTCGCGGGTCAGTTGGTACCTCAATGTGGTCGTAGGCGCGATCTATCTGCGCAGCGCAGGGAAGAACAACGATAGAGAGATCATGGTCGAGTATTTGCCGGATGCTGTAGTTACCCAAAACGACCATATCTTTGCAGATCATACTTTGAAGTAGTGTTCTGATATAGACCAGTGGTTGAGGTTTTCTCGCTTGAAATAACAAAACAAAATTCTAAAAAACGTTTAGCATTCATTGATGCAGAATAGATTCAACTGCCTTACCAATAGACTTTGGGGTTCGGTGTATTTCAAGACATCCATGATCTCGACACCGTCTTGGAAAAGTCTCTTGAAATGGCCATAACTTTCTTCGAAGCTAGGCTGGACCATGGGACGTGGAGGCATGGTGCTAGCCAGCCGCCGCTGTAGCTTAGTGCTGAAGGCCTCTGGGACGGGCTTCCCTAGTTCGTGCTGCTTCTTAATGTGCTCGATTAGACCGCTCATCTGTGTCCAAGGCATCTTCAATGAGTCCGGGTTGTTTCTTCGCAGGCTTGCAAGGTCGATAGCTCTTAGGAAAGCTATGCGTAGCTCAAGTCGGAGCTCGAGAGCAGTAGAAATTTCCTTAGGGACATCATTACTAGCTAGGCGAAGATCACTCCGAGCTTTCAGAAGTAAACTGTTGATGGATGCCAGTGGTATTTCGAAGAGAAGATTGCGATCATAAGTGTTGGTTACAAAGTCTTCCTCCTACACCTCATAATCAATAAATATAATGAATTATAAAACGTATTGCTCTTACCTCGTAGTAAAGTTCTTCTTTGACGAGCTCGTTCACGAAGCAGCACGCTTTGAGGAGTCCAAGACAATATGCCCGTAGTATGAAGAGAAGTTTTGGCTGCTTCTCACGACTTTGGCTGTCTCTTATGAAGTCAGCCTCATCTATATTAGTTGGACGAGGCTTCATGAGGGACTCCACGTAGACGCTAGTGAAGAGAGTCTGTGAAAGAGGATAGCCCTGATGCCAGGCCATCTGATAGTAATTTAAAGTTAGAAAATTATGTACTTATTAAGGAGGCCGTAATACGTATCTGAGACATACCTCTAGGCAGAGTAGCTGGTCGATAATACCGAGAATTTCTTCGGGAAGTAGATCACGAGAGACGTCATATTCCTGGTCCAAAGACTCTCCTTCTGCTAACACACCACTGTCCATTTTCGGGTCCATGACCTAAAAAATCTGTTAGTAGTTAAGTTTTAAAACCTGTACAAGTATAAGTAAAACACTTGCCTCGAGAGCCGCGACGGACTCGAAAAGTGTGAAGTGATCATCTTTGACAAGCTCGCCGGGTGCCAAAGCTACTCATTCGGTCAGTTGGTGGTGATTTCCTCATGACTTGGTGTAAGAGGAGTTCAAATGCATACTTTTCACGGCGGAAGCAAATTTCTTAGTAATATCGGTGGCCATGACTCCCGGGTGAGAGATGTTTGGGGAAGGCGATAACGGATCAAGCTGTTGTTGCATCTTGACTATCGGCCCTGCCGGTCATGGGATAAAATGATATGAGTTGCGGTACTATCGTTAGTCAGCGCATATAGTTAATAAGAATATGTTGTTGAATATGATCTTGTTTAGCTTGAAATATCTAGGTAAATGAAGTGTGATCAGTTCTAAGATTATTACAAACCTCAGCTTTGATAGACGGCAAAATAGTCGAGTCATACAAGATGGAAGAAGCAGGCTGAGACAGCCGTTGTATCTGGGTAAATGATTTTGAAAGACAATGTTGATGTCATCTGGGTTGAGTACCGTAACTGGTGATGATGACCAGATTTGCAGATTTGCGGTTATCGCGGTGGAATGGAAGGTAGAATAGACGTTGAATCAGGTATTAATTGAGGTTATGAGCTTTAGCGTAAAAAAAAGTAGTATTTGTCACGGCCAAAACATGGACAAAGTTCCGTATAAGATTTCACTTTTGAACTGCATGATTTTAAGTTAAATATCTCTAAGTAACACACGGATAAGGTACTAAAATTTAATACGTAAGTGGAAGGTATGAGGTGATCTATATTCTGCAGTTACATAAATTCGCTCTTTCTCCTAAGAGGCTGTACCTGCCTACCTAATTGCTCTACTATTAGGCATGGTCGATCCGTCGGTGTCCCGCCTACGGCAACCACCGATTACTAGTTGTGTGAGATGGGCTATAATATGGATAGACCTCTCATCCAATATATCATGTAGCTTAACATCACGATTCGACATTACTAGGTAGTACGAGCAACTTTAGTGACTGCGTCGCCCAAACTTGCGGAACTGGTTTGTAATGAAACTGATTTTGTTTTATACAGCTATACACGAGGCGGCAAAATTGCAATCACTGCCATTCGTCTTGTCTATCCGCATCCGCACCCGCATTCCTAGAGTAATAGTTCTCCTCATTTGCAAGCTTGCTCCATTAAACACCTGTAAATTTCGTAGTTTATGACGAACCACCAGAGGCAGACTGGACGGCGGCAGCAGCATTGGCTTCAGCTAGGTTTTTCGGATCGCTCATCTTGCCGTTCTGTGAATTGAGGTATAAAACCCATCAGCCACTAGTTCCCCCAACTCTTGCTTTCCGTATACCATATGAATGGATAACTTACCTCCCATTTGGCGAATCGCAGGTCCATCTCGCCTCGTCGTTCGGCAATTAGTCTCTTGTCCTCTTTCAAGCTTCGGCGCACGACGCGGGCTGCGACGGCAAGGTAACGGTTGTAGCTATTCGGTCGGACGGACAGTTAGTAAACCGGAAGTATTCGCAATACCGAAAGACCCATTGAGATACGTCTTGTTAGTCGGAATATGAGTTGACTTACGACAGACCGGCGGTTTTCCAGGCGAACACCATTTTGACAGTTGCTCGAGGATTAATTGGGGTTGAGGATTAATTGGGGTTGAGGATTAATTGAAGGTTTCGTTGTTCGTACTGAAGCGCAAAATGTAGCTGCAGTAGAGACAAAGGCCCGCTAATGCTAGTGAATGTTGCCGGGAGTGGCCCAAGCTTGCACGTGATCAAATAACGTTGCGTCGAAAGATTAAAATTCTTTATCTTAAAATCCCCCCTTAAAGAAATATAGGGCTAAATTCTACGATATATATTAGGGGTACTTGGGGCTATTGGGGTATTTCATTATAACGTCTCTGCTACGCCTTTGTTCGTAAGATTTATAGAGGATATCATATAACTCTAGTCGTCAAAGGACACACTACCTCGGTAAATACGGTAGATGGTAGAATACCTACGTAGTTGAAACTTCAAAGAAAAGTCTAGGGGATTTATTATATGCACAGGTGGCTTGACTCTACAGCAGTGGGTCGATCTGTTGGTACACTTTTGTTTCCCAATTTTCCCGTCTATACCTTCAGCCCAAGCTCCTCTGCGAATGGCAATACGTTAAGGTCACCAACCGCAGCCACCGAAGCCTTACCATCAATAAGAGACTTCGCAGTCTGTATCTATTATTAGCAGTGAAAGCACTTGGGGGAGAAGGGTATACACATACAGTCTTGAGCTTGTCTGCCGTGACGCTGTTAATCGATTGGACGGTTTCGGCAATCTGGAAAGGCTTGCCGGTGTGGATGATCCCCGAACCGGCAGACAGAAGAGTCGACACGCCTGATTGGCTACCCTCCAACGCGTCAAACTTCGCCTTAGCAATAGCCTTAGTCAGGTCCTCCTTGCTAACAGTTCCCTCCGCGATACCCTTGAGAGCCTTGACGGCCTCCCCGGCAGCTTTATGGATTGAGTCAGCAGCCCCGGTGATTTGGATGGCCAGCAGGCCGGCGTCGGAGTAAGCGAGGTTAGTTCCCGAGGCGACCACTCCAGTCGAAGCCGCAGCCTTGGATAGGAGAGTGAAACCGGGCGACCATTTTACGTTGGGCTGACCACCGAGCAATGCTGCCAAAACCGCAATCTCGGGCTTGAATGCATTGAAGCTAGAACCAGGGAACGCGATGACCAACGAGTTTCCGCCCGTGTGACTTATACGCGCCTCACCACCATAATACGCCGTAGGTTCGGAGTAAAATTTAATGCTCTCGGGCTTTGATGCGGGTACGTTCTTGAAAAACTGTTCCGTCCACCTGTGTAGAGCAGTAGTCGTAGCACCGTCTCCGATTAATGCGATATTCGGCTTAGTGTACGCGGCGCTAGCGTATGCAGCGATAGTATGTTCATTCAATCGTTTTAGGGGAGTTGAGCTGGTCGGGTATAGGGAAGCGCCAAGGCCACGATGGAAGGCGACTGAATGTGCCGAGTCGAGAGCGAGAGCGGAAACATCATGGGCGAGCTTAGCCTGCTTCACCTTCAAGACTCTCTCGACATCCTCGTGGAATTCGAATGCTGTAGAATGAGTAAGTACGCTATCGAGAGCCAATGGCTTGAGATAGCTCACTGGTGTACTTGGTTTCGGTGATAACCTCTGCCAGCAGTTCGGTAAAGTAGGGGATATCTTCTCGCAAAAAGCTCGCCTCGATAACTAATGCTTCTCGAGTGTGATATGCGAGTAATTGGCCTCCTAAAAGCTCGGCTTCTCGGACGATACGTAGGGCATATCGCTTTCCGGTGTTCTGAGGCGATCACAACTAATTAGCTCACGACAAAAAAAACGAAATGTACGAACATCAGCTCGGCTCGCTTACCTTAAAGGCGAACTCCTCCAGGCCGACGGTTAGGCCAGGAACTGGCTGATACCTAGTACCTGCCTTGGCGACAACAGCGAGTTTCGTTGTTGGGCCATGGGAGTCTCTGGTAGCGACCTTGACACCAGCAACTTCGGTGGTATCATATGTCAATGCGGACGGTGCAGAGGATGCGGCGGCAGCATAACCTCGACGTTGAGCAAGCTGAGAACAGCCTTGCCTACGAGCAGCAAGCTGGGCACCTCTTGAGAGAGCCGATCTGGAGAACATTTTAAGGACGATGCCGTCGACAATGGGCGATTTGAGGTCTGCGACAACAACTTTTGATTCCGCAGATCCTTGAAAGCTTCCGAGTTCCAAGCAAAAAGATGCTCAATTTCCGGTAAATTCTCGGTTATGATCCGTGGATGAGGTACTGTGGTACGTTACTGAGGCTTACTCTGTAATGAGGCTAGAGTTTGGTCAGCCACTTGCTAACGATTATTATTGGCTAGTGTAAAACTCGGGGCGGGTACGAAGTAGGCGGGGGAGCTTTACTTTACGAGGGTAGGAGGGACTGGAGCCTGGAGGGACAAGAAAGCTTCGACCATTAATTGAATTCCCCGCTATCCTAAAAAAGTAGTTGCGCTGAAATTTATTTTTACTATTCGCGCTTGCGATGCATAATCTTTCATCACATTCAAACAACAACATTTCACGATTCTTCTCGCGCTATTTTCCACGTTTGTTGGAAAACCTTTCCTTTTTCACTACATAGCTTTTCAATGAAGCTACGGTAGTAATTGTAGTGCTCTAGAGATAGTGAGAGGATCTCTAGAAGCCAACCCCTTCGACAAATCCCAAATCCTATCTATCTACCTACATATTCACATCAAGGCTGACTCCAAGTTCCGTCAGCCATGTTAGTTGTGAGTTAATCTACTTTCTTTCCCATTACTATCGAGTTTCTTAATGATGCGCTAAGGACCTTCTTTCTTTTCCTTATTCTCCTTGCATAGAACAGACAACTGACAATGCTTTCAATACTAGACCAAGAATGTTGCAGAACTTTGTGTTCTGGTAATCAGCGAGCTGTATGGCCAGCTCCCATCGGTATGGATTTCCCCAAGCAAATGGATACTCTCTTGAATCTCCACTACCACCACCAACACCAACCAAGTTTAGTACTGACAGGTTTGATTCTTGTAGCGCATATTCGCAGACCTTCTCGCACGAGGCAGATCAAGTGTCGCACAATTAGCACATCACACATCCGTAAACCAACGACAAGTGCGCCATGGAGTTGCTGTACTCATCCAGTTAAATCTCATCTTCCACCTTACTGACCAAGACACCGGTATCACTCATTACGAAGCAAATCACCATGCCGCCTATAACCTCGTCCGAATGGGGAAGATATTGGATATGGTACGCACCAAGTACGGGCACCATGCGCATTATCTGGTACACGAGGTTCTTCTACAGGGTCATGCCAAAATCTCGGATCTCGTCGAAGCTTCTAAGAACAAACGTAATACCCGCAACGGGACTGTCAACGGAGCACTGCAAAATGGTCATAATCATGTTAACGGCAATGTAAATGGGAATGGCAATGGCAATGACATCACTAATGGTTCGGGTGACTTGGAGTTGGAAGACAGTTTTACCGATCCAGATGACCAAGCCTATGATACACTCGCGCAACTTATCGCTGCCGGCATCCTTGAACCCGTTATGTCGACAATGTATCAGTCCCCACAGGATCTAAGGAGCGCAGCCGAGCAAGCATACCTAGCAGACTTCCCTACCGGCATTCGAGGATCTAAGCAAACCGCGGAATTTGAGAAAAGTGTCAGGGAAAGGCTGAAGGATAACCATAAAAAAACCACCTACTTGAAGAGAAGACTCGAAGACGAGATTATGCTCGGCTCCAATCCCAATACAAAGCGCCGGAAGTTAGCAAACGGTACCATGTCAAATTCATATGTCGGCGATGGGGCAAGAAATATCGTGGCGCAACAAGTGAGTTCATCCTATAGAAATATTTGAATGGTAAACCCTACTAACAGTTTTGTGTAGTTTGACACTACCCTTCGAGTAAACTACGACAAGTGCACGGTCGAGCTTCGCAATTTAAAGCTTGAGCGGTACGTAGAGGACTTGGTTGGAGATACCACGGCAAAGGTGTACGCAACATTACTTGCCGTACTGGGCAAGAAGGTCTCTCGTTGTCAAGTTGATCGATCAATCGAGATCGAAGATGATAACGACGCTACCACAGAGCCCCGCGTTACCACTCAAGAGATTTTCGAGCATTTAAATCCTTCTATTGATTTATCTGCCAGTATTGGGATACTGCATGAGGATGGAGCTGTCGACATTAAATATGCAGAGAAGCTTCGACGATATCCTCCGCAACTCAAGGGCTCGACCCTTAAAGAGATGCTAGAGGAAGATGAAGAAATCATAGGGTCAGACGACGAAGACTACGACCACAGCGGAGAGGCAGCGGGCCACTTAGGACTCCACGGACAGAATGGCACAAACGGCGTAGAGGTGAAAGAGGATGACGGCGTTCCAGTTGGTTCACGGCGGTTGCATGAGATGCGCCAACATCTCCTCATACTTGCCGAGAGCACACAAGGATTTGTACGTCATTGTGGTGGAAACGACTTCGGCGAGTGGACAGTCGATTTTGAGCCGCTCATACAGCATCTAAAATTTGCCGAGCTCGATACGATTATCGAAAACCGCTTTGGCCGTCAGGGTCTGCGTCTCACCCGGATCCTCAGGGAGAAGGGTAAGATCGACGACAAGACACTGCCCGGTTTGGCTCTTATGAAGAAGGCAGACGTGCATGTCAAGATGGCAGAGATGGAGATGGCAGGGTTTCTTGACGTGCAAGAGGTACCTCGAGACAATAATCGAACAGCAGCTCGGACGATCTTCTTCTGGTTCTTCGATCTCGACAGAACATTGCAGCGGATATTGGACAATACCTACAAGTCCATGGTGCGCTGCTTCCAGCGACTAGAAGTTGAGCGTCGCAAGAAGAAGAGCGTGCTCGAGGTGGCCGAGCGCAAAGATGTGCAAGGCATAGAGGAGGATAAGCTAAGAGGCGACATATATAACGATTACATCCAGTTTCTCGACCTTGAGAAGAAGCTCATCAGCCAAGTCGCGAAACTTGACGACATTGTATCTGTCTTTAGGGATTTCTAAATTTCATTCTCCCATTTGATACCAGGATTGGAAGGAAAAGTTGCATTTGCATTGGTGGCGTTATTTTATGGGCAGTCTGGCCTGAGGGCTTAAAAGTGACTTGGTTTTGAAAAATGGTGTTAGCTTTGACTCGATTCGACTAGCCATCGATTCTGAGTTGTAGCACATCCATGGATAGGATCACATCTCGGATTCTATGTCCGATAGGTGACGAATGTACTTATAGTTGGCTAAAATAAGAAGCTTTCTAATTGCTATGGACATAGCTATGGATAGGTAGTTCTATTCAATTGTTGTACCTATTTCACTCTGATTCAGGGGCGTCAATAGGTCTTGATACACCAGTTACAAGCAAGTTCTTAGAACTATGTGCATCAATTCACGCCATATCACCTAGCTTCGTTAACTATGACATGGCCGGCATCCCACCTCGGTAGTGGGCCGATAATGTTCTTAATATTGACGCCCGCTTTCACGATAACTCTCCCCTATTCCTTCCTATGCCCCCCTATGTAGCTTCTTAGAGGGGTAGGTGCGGAGCCTTATCGCCGGTACGATAAGCCCAGATCGTCCCAAGGACCCCTGAAGCTTCCCCAAGCTCCCCGCTAATTTTCGTCTAGTGCGGTGCTAGAATTGGTCGCAATGGACTGCTTGAATGAATTTTTTTTAATAAATCTTCGGCGCGATTGAAATTTTATTCGAACTCTTGTGCGCTTCTCCCCGTCGAGTCCGCAGTCGTTGTCATCCTCGCAGCTTGTCTTCAAGGCTCTAGCCAATCCCTCTAGCCTTTTAATCCGTCAAACTCAGGTGACCAGATAATACATTTTCCAAAGAATATACAAATTCTTACGGAATCGTCCAACGTTTATAATAATTCGCAATGGCGCCTATGGTCACTGGCAAAGAGCGCGAGTCGAATCTCGCTCGGCTCCTCGGCTCCGGTAAGCTAAATAGTATTCCTACTATAAAAACTCTAGCTAATTCAATGAACACAGGCTCCGCTGGTATTTCTGAATTGGCCGTCTTCCATCCCGTACGTGCTTATACAGCTTAAACCGTTGCGGCGCAAAACTAATAGGTCCAAAGGTCGACACCATCGCGAAGCGATTAATGAGCAACCAGACGAAGGTACGAACAGTCAACCAGTAATAATTGAATATCACACGATACTAATTATTACATAGATCAAGAATACTAGTGAGCTGAACAAGGTCATCTTCAAGGAGAAGG
Organism: Annulohypoxylon bovei var. microspora; assembly: GCA_022836615.1. Taxonomy (NCBI): domain Eukaryota; kingdom Fungi; phylum Ascomycota; class Sordariomycetes; order Xylariales; family Hypoxylaceae; genus Annulohypoxylon; species Annulohypoxylon bovei. The sequence goes on along the minus strand of MU405261.1, from coordinate 177,998 downwards.
CAGAAGCACCATTAGGTCGCAAATTCTTCTCGCTCTTCCCAGGTCTAGGTTATGCCGCAGGATACAAGGTCAGAAATGCGCACATATTCCCATCTCAGGCGAGAGGATGGCCAGCTAATTAGCTGTACCAGGTCTTGCAAAGAATATACAAGTATGGCGGGCAGCCGATTGCTCGGGATTACCTTGCGCTGCACTACGGCAAGGACTTTGAGGGCGCATTCGGAAAGAAGACCGGAAAGGCAATCATGCACTCGACTGCCGGAAGGTGAGCATCGGATAAACGAATCGCGGTGGCCTGGCAGACTCATTGACGTATTCTAGTCTGATCGGTATCGGCGAGGTCGTCCTGCTTCCCTTGGATGTGTTGAAGATCAAGCGTCAAACGAACCCAGAAGCATTCCGAGGACGTGGTGTTTTTAAGATTGTCGCTGATGAGGGCTTTGGATTATACAGAGGTTGGGGGTGGACTGCGGCCCGAAATGCCCCTGGATCATTCGCGGTACGCTTGACTACATGAGTTTGACTTATGCCCAACTAACATCAGACAGCTTTTCGGTGGCTCGGCCTTCACCAAGGAATACCTCTTCAAGCTGAACGATTACAACAAGGCATCATGGTTCCAGAACTTCATCGCCTCCATCGCCGGTGCTTCAGCCTCTTTACTCGTTTCCGCGCCCCTAGACGTCATCAAGACTCGTATTCAGAACCGGAATTTCGAGAACCCCGAAAGTGGTTTCCGAATCTTGTCTAACATGGCCAAGAATGAAGGATTCTCTAGTTTCTTCAAGGGATTGGTGCCCAAGGTAAGAGTCTCGCATCATTTCACGTATAGTCCATGCTAATTCTTTATAGCTTCTCATGACTGGCCCGAAGTTGGTGTTCTCATTCTGGCTTGCCCAGACCCTGATTCCAGCATTCGACACGATGCTTAAATAGAGTGTATTTGTTTGAGATGTGTAATGATAGACCTAGGCGCCAATAGTCCGCTACATGTATATATGATGGAGCCGGCGTTTTTCGGTCGTGGACACAAGCAATTCGGCCGGTTTGGACTTATTAGATGGTCATGAAGACTTCAACAGGGTAGAAAAGGAGTTTCTATCTACGGGCTGAAATGAAAAAAAACTCGACTCTAAACAGTATCTCGTAAGGATGTTCTTTTTCGTTGCTTGAAATGTCATACTCGTGACCGCAACTATCACGCGACAAAATTTACAAAAGTTTCTAATGGGCATATCGACTCCTTACTACTTATCTATACCCGAGTTTACACGAATCATTTTTGCTCTCCGCTTTAAGACCTAAGGCGATCAAGGATTCATTAGGTTATAACCTTGAAAGTTCCAATACTTAGGCGTTCTCTTCCCCCTTTTTATTAATACTACTACTCTACAACAACCAGATAACTAGTCATTACCTACAATAACAACAAATCGTAAATCGTTTTATTTTTATTTTTTACATATAATGAAAAACTTATTAAAAGCGAGGGGTCGATGAAGAGATGAACACAGTATATTCTAACATACAAGTAAAAACCCCAGCTAGTATCTAGTTCTCGAATTTACAAAACATTCAAGACACCGTCATCGTCGCGCATGACCACACTTTTATGATATTTCCTACCATGATATGGGAGTATACCAGCTCCGTCTTAACAGCGAGATACAGATTCTTACTCTCGTCTCGATTGACCCCCAAGTTATATCTATGAACTACGTCCATCTCTCCTTAGTCGTTCTCGATCCTACCATGAGAGAATATCCGGCGATTATCCGACTTAAGTCGATTTAGCGCAAACAAATTTGTGATATAGTACTAATTAAGAGCCTTTTCGATCACCAAGGTCCGTTGGCCCAATGGTAAGGCGTCTGACTACGACTACCAGTTCAAAGTTAATCAGGAGATTCTGGGTTCGACCCCCAGGCGGACCTTCCCTTTTGCCATCGATCCCTATGATTATTAAGGGCAGGCACTCTTTTTGTCTGTCTCGTTTTAAATGAAGGGGGTTAAGTTTTATGATATGTCATCTCCAGTGCTCGGAACCACTACACCAACTACACTGAGACCCTTCGTGTAGTTGGTGTATGACATAATCACGAAATCTTCAGTGTAGTGGGTGTAGTGGGTTTTATAAAACGCTCAGTGTAGTTGAATTGGTTAGGTGTATTACACCTCAGGGACCCACTATTTCGTATTAGTAAACCTATTTTTTGGTGAAGCTATTCCCACTTACGTTGTCGCTAACCTCCCCTTGGTCCACTCCGCGAGCTCGTCGCTCATACGTTCGACCTTGCCGTCTTCCAGCTCGTCCGAATAAGGGTAAAAGAAGGGATCTAGCCCTTTCACCACCCCAGCCCGTAGCCATGACGGCAAGACCTGAGATAATTCAATAGGTAGTAATTTCAACGCTGATCAAAGCTTTCGTACGAACGCCACATATATTTACTTGCCACAATCGTTGCCACAATAATTGCCACAGAAGGTATCTGATGGTATCTGTTAGTGAAACCACCTAACTTAGCAGTGAACACTAACAGATACCAACAAGGGGCTCTGTACCCACTACAACTCCACAGTTAATACACCCACTACACCAACTACACCCACGATAGCCTCAAGTGCAGTGGATGACTAAATTTAAAAGTGGGACCGTGTAATTGAATTGATTTAGTTGGCTTGGCAGTGCGTGTACACTGGTGGATTGGCGTGTAGTGGTTCCGAACACTGGTCATCTCATCCATCTTTAAATGCATATAGTATTGTTTTTAAATATCGAAATGCAGGAGATTCGCAGAATTTGCGTTTCGGCAGTCGTGCGACTATCCCGGTCTCATCAATTCCCGCCAACCCAGAATACACATTTAGGTTTATCAACTTAGCAAATAGAAACTGAGTGAGAAATCATCGACTATGGTACATGTACTACTTTCATCGGGTTCTCTATCCCATGTTAGTATCACGCTTCATTTTAACAATAGAACGTAGAGCGTAGAGCGAAAAGGGGGTTGGGCGATTCACGTTATGAGAATTGGATATGTTACTCCTGGGCTCAGCAATTTAACAATACAGTGATGATGAGATCAAATCAAATCAACATGTTGTCATGGTCATGTTAAGAATCTAGGTAATGGGATTGGATGTTAATTGAAAATATTGAACATAGGTACTTACGACTATTCCACATTCCTTATAAACTAAGTGACATTTCATACGAGCGCTGAACTCCTACTTCTCGATATAGAGATGCTCTTGCGACACGTGAGCCAACACCTAGATAATTTAATTAACATGCTGAACACTTCATTTAATCTAGTAGGCGAGTTTTTCCTTCGGCGAGCGTCTTCTGGTAAGTGAGGCTATTAGCTGACAGCGGTAGCTAGGTACGTTATCGTGCATTGCAGAAGCACACATAACAATATCCGCGTAGCTGGCAAGTGTCTCTAGATAAGGGTTAGTAGGTAGAATACTATGAGCGCCGGTGGGCTGTTACCTGTGCTTAGGGGTATTCTACCTAATAAACCCTGTCTGAGGACAACTGCCAGTTAAAGGGATAGGGGTGAGCACTGCACGGAGTCAAATATTGAATACCTAGCTTTAATATACCATAATAAGGTAATCACTTTAACATTACATCATTTTATGAGTCAAGTAAAGAGGAATAATATCTTTATATAGACTAGGTCTTTGGTTGTTACCTTTCTGTATCCTATCCCCAAATACGTGAAGATAAACTGCGATAAATCTGACTACTTTCTGGACTTGCGAGCACTTTCTAACATCCCAATATCCAATTTTCAAGTATTGATATATAGATTCATAATAGGCGAGATGATTTTACTCGTATATTTGCGTGTCTCGAAGTTTCAAGCTTCTCACGTTGCGAACGTAGCGGATATAGTAACGACGATGGCGTTGCGTAAGGAGCTTTAGGGCTATCTACCTAGGATCGTGATATACTTAAAATCCAAACCCTCTGTTCATACTATCCTAAGACTATGTATGTAATTCCAACCAATAAACCTCCTCTCAATATACCGAGTCTCTAGTGAGCGGAATTCCAATCTAACAAGACCTTCGACAGCTAGTCAGACAAACTAGATCTACGAGACCACATAACTTAAGGAGCGAATTTGCGCAACGTAATAATTACCTAAGACACACAAAATATGATATTAAAATAGTTTCTCTAAGTTGCCTAATAGCATCTGGTCGAATTCAAGGACTTTGGTCTCGTAATTGAGATTCCCAACTCGTTCGCTCTCGACAATATGAACCAAAAGAAAATTGATGCTGTTTAGATAAGCCCCTTGATAAGCTAGGACCAAGTGGCGTAAAATTCATTTGTCTGACTTTTAGCATGGTAAAAAGAAGATATTGATTTGGCAAAAAGTGCAAAAATAGAAGGTCCGCCTGGGGGTCGAACCCAGAATCTCCTGATTAACTTTGAACTGGTAGTCGTAGTCAGACGCCTTACCATTGGGCCAACGGACCGGATGTTAGAACCGATTGTTATACTTGCATATAATCGTTGCCACTATCTGCGGCCTGTTAGATTTTAGCGCATCTTGACTCGTAATAGACAGTATGAGCTCGTACAGTGATACACTGTGATCAGACTTCAGGTAATAAGAAATCAATCGATCTAATAGTTTTCGGCAATCAAATAATCTGGGATAAGTTGAGAGTTCGTTCATTTGTCGAACTAAAAGAACGAAACCCGAGAATCTTACTTGGCAAGCATAACCTGCTATGCGAGTCTTACCATCGAATGTTCTACCGTTCTGGCTAGGTTCCAAGCTTGCTGTAATCCTTGACGATTTGTTGACTTGGAGACAATAAGATAGCGGGGTTGGAAAGAAGTTGCTTGAGTTTGTATGGAGAATTGTATGACTTTGTAACCCCCCTTCTATATTTTGACGGAAATGATGAGGGATTGCTTGATAGGAGACTCCGAGTTCTTCTCCGTTTATTCTGCACGGGGTTCCGGAGCAGGCCCCGGGTTGTGTTCGGAAGACTCCACTAGAGATGGACGATACCTACCTATTCTAAAGATTTCGGACGCATAGTAAACCTTGGCAGACATCGGATGGTCTAATTGTTGAGTCTAGGTCATTCCTTGAAGCTAGTGTAGGACTGAACTATCTGTATATGAACCGGCCGTACAGACGGCTTTTGCCAACTTCTATAGGTATAAAAGGTTTCTATATCTAAAGTTGTAGATCTTCGGCTCGAAATTATTAGACTAGCAGTTTTGAAAATGCATCTCGATCCGAGATGGCTCTTGATTCATAACATGGCACGATATTCTCGGAAATATTAATCTAAATAAGATGGGAGATGGGACGCACGTGGGGGATATAAATATTGAGTATACTTTCAAAGTGGGTTCTCACAAGATATGGAGAGGAAAAGAGGGCTACAGGCTCGTTAGTATCAATACCAATGTCTTCGTAAACAATGCAGTGGAGTGTGTCGGAAAGCCAACAAAGATGATGATGTGGTAGGACATGTATGGCAGATGTTAAAGAGTAATTTATTGATATTGTAACAGCTACTGCACAATGGTGATGAACCGCAGGGGAGGATGTGACGAAAATGGAAAATTGAAAGTTATTAAAAATAAAATACAAGGACCGGCAAGGTACTTCGGTACTTAGGTCTCGCTAAGTGGTTGCGTATTTTGGCCCAAGCTTCCGTTGCCTGGGCAGCGACGTTGTGATGCTGCAGATCAACAAAACCTGATTGGGATTGGGTAGGCGCCCGATTTGTTTGTCCACATAGTTCCACAGTTCCACACAGCAGGTGCGCAAGAGCGGGACAACCGTTAATAATAACAAGAGCAGTTAGTACTATGTAGGAGCAGAGCAGTAGCTGCTTCCCATAATCACATATTACCAGGAACCTTCTTAGATGAACCCCCATGCTCCGTTTTTTTCTTTGTCTAATCTTCAAATCCATCATATCCATCATCAATCTCACTCCCACTCCCAATCCCAACCTGACAGTCATATCTGACTGATTAAACATTAAACGTTAAACATCAATTCTTTCAATTCCCTCATTGATGGGGTTGGCTTAGGCTAAATATTTACACGCGATTGCTAGATATCTCAAACAGTGATACGGCTTCTAGCCGCATCGCAAATTCGCAAGTCAGAGACATATCATTCCATCTCATCAAACACAAACAAGAGAAACAACAGAGCATGCCGCCGGTCGAGCGCGACGCACAGGTCGACCGGCCTCTAAGACATCAACATTCTTCTTCAATCGGAGCTATTGTGCCAATGTACGTTTCCTCTCGCTCTCTCTTTCTATCGCTGTTGTTCAGCAATGTGGCTGTATCGTAGACTTACCAAAAGTTCTAGGTGGGATAGCTCTGACCCGGAGCGGGCGCCGCCCCCTCTGCCAATGAATCCTCAGTCGCCTGGTGTGGGCCCGTCGCGAAGTGGCACATCGCTAGCTATCCAATCTGCGCATGCTGCCTTGACCGAGAAGGCGCGCGAGCACGCACTTGTCCCCTCACTCGCAAAACGTATGAACGACACATCACCCGAGCGCGCTCTCGTTCAGAGAACAAGCCCTCACAAGCGAATGCAATCAATGCAACCAGGCAGTGTTAGAGACCTTAGCCTGATGATCGAGGGGTCAAGAGACCGTGACTCTGCGAACTCTACCCCTCGAGGCTCTCCCGAAAAAGATAGGTCCGGGAGATCACAAACAAGACCACAGACACCAGTACGTGGCAGGGACCACGAAAGAGAGCCAAGATCTGATGAAAAGGAGAACACTGCCCCGGGCACACCTACACCCATGTCGGCCAATTTGAGCTCAATGGTTCGCCCCTCTGCGAGGAAGCCACCGCAGAGCATCCTTGGCGAAAACACACCACCACAATCTGCCACCATGTTGGCATTGCAAAATATGCCTTCCGTATCGATGCGAGAGACTGAATCACCTCTGGCGAACGTCACAAATAACTCTGCGCCTATGATGAAGCCGCATCCCTCCACAGAGCATCTTTCCCACCAACTCCTCACCCTAACCAATATTGCAACCGCCCTCCAGAAGGAAATGTCCCAACTCAGCCGTCGGAGTAGAGATAACGCTACCGACTTGATGAGCCTCAAAGAGGCTACACACGCTAGAGATGAGGATATTCGAAAGAGTCTACGCGAGCTGGCTTTAAACTCGAGCTCGGACACCTCTCGGTATCATCGGGACACTTATACTGGTGGGTTGTACCTTGACAACAAGCCCTTCAACAGCATGTCACCCGGACCAAAGGCCGGGAGACCGATCTCGCTTCCGAGGATCCCGTCGCCGAATAGTTTCGCGGCTTCCATTGATCGAGAGTCGATCTTGAGCACGCCTTCTCTCGTAGGCGGCGAATCTTCGCCTGCCACAATGGCATTACTCGAAAAGATCATCAGGGATATGGGCACCAAGGACGGCCAAGATTCGATCGTTGGCCGTCTGTCTGAGTTAGCCGACAGACTAGCTGGCATGGCTTCAGCGGACAAAGTGGAAGAGCTTATCCACCACCTGAAGACATCCAGTGAACACCCGGTTCACCCGACAAATGGTGTTCGGACGGACAAGGCAAGGTCAATGAGTTTCAGTAGCGATGATTCCGGATCCAAAATCAGCAGCGTGGTGAACCACAGAGTCGAAAAGTTGATGAATGGAAAAGAAACTCGGCGACCATCGGTTACGACACGAGTAAACGATGGCCTGAATGACGACCTTGTTAAAGTTATCCGTGCCGTTAAAGACAGCGTAGCTCAAGCAGGAGGCATGACGGCCGAGGTCAAAGCCCTTGTCCGAGAGCTTCGAGGCGAAGTTCTTGGTATGGGGAGGGAGATTAGCAGGAAGCTGGATGACTGGCACGGTAAATCCCCCAGCAAAAGCGAAACTGCTAGTCGAGCGGAGCTAGCAAGAATTGTGGAGGAAGGGTTGGAACAGATAAGGGTTTACATGGCGCATCGTCTTCGAGATCACAGACGAGTGTCATCCGAAATCGAAAAGCCTGCCATCGATTACCAAGAGATATATAACGCCCTAAGGACTGCTCTCAGCGACTCAGAAGCCACGCGAAACCAAGACCCCAAACTAAGCCGAGACGATGTCATTGAGGCCGTCAAAGATGCTTGGGAGAACTACAAGCCCGAGATCGAAATCCAACAGATCGGATTGGAGCGGGATGAGGTGCTTGATTGCCTAAGAGAAGGGCTAGAGCACTACGCACCACGTCAAGACGCCCCACAAGGTGCGACTCGAGACGAGGTATTCCAAGCAATTGTCGAGGGACTAAAGCATTTTGTGCCTCCCCAAGTTGAGACACCAGCTAGTATCTCCCGAGACGAAGTAATCGAGGCCGTTAGGGAATGTCTCGAGGACTTCGAGTTCCCAGTTGCACCTTCAACGAATGATCTGAGCCGAGACGACGTGTTAGACGCTGTCAAGGAGGGCCTGCACTCTACCCAAAGCACCGCGCTCGTGCCCCATGGTGGCGAAAGCCCTGAAGTTATAGAACGCCTTCACGATATTATGCAATACATGCGGGAGGAGTTCAAGGCTGTTTCCGAGGAGGCGAAGCAGAATGTCGCCGCAAATGGAAGAGACACAGAGCAGGTCTTGGACGCCACCAGAGATGGTTTTGACCAAATGCGAACGCATATGGAAGGCTATGTCAACCAAGCTCTCGGGACATCCAGTCACGAGGAGCTTATGGCTAACCTGGAGAATGGGTTTGAACAACTTCGCGCACACATGGACGAATTTGTCGAAAAGGTTTCAGGTGCTTCCGGCCAGGAGGAAGTGATGACAAATATCGCCAACAACCTCGAGCAACTACGGACTCATATAGAGAGCCCCGCCGACAGAGCTCTCAGCACCACCAGCGTCCCCGACCAAGAGGAGCTGATGACGAATCTTGCCAGCAATTTCGATCAGCTGCGAGAACATATGGAAGGTTACGTTGATAAGGTTTCTGGCGCTTCGAACCAAGAGGAACTCATGACCAATGTCGTCAGCAGCTTCGATATCTTCAAGGAAGAGGTATCGGAGCTTGTTGCAAAGGCCTCGGATGGCTCTAGGGACATTATTAAGCAAGAAATCGAGTCGCTTCGAGATACCGTGAACTCTTCCCTTGTCCCTCATGTACCACAAACGAGTGACCACAGAGATGTTCTAGAAGCAATTCGCGACAGCATTGAAAGAATACGTGGAGAGTTGCTCCGCCCTCATGCCGGTACCACAGATATTCTTGATGCGTTACACGAGGGCTTCAGCGACTTACGAATCAGCATCGAAAAGGTAGCCGACAAACCAGCTGATCTGACTGCCAATGACGAAATCCTGGATGCCCTCAAATCCGGATTGGATGGTGTTCAAACGAACATCGACTCTCTTCGCGAAAACAACCAGGAAAAAGCTGTGGCTACCGTTGCTCCTGCTGAGGAGGTAACTAGCACTGCCCTCATTCCTGCGGACCTCGTCAAGCATGACGACATCAAAAACCTCGAGGTTATGATGATACAGCTCAGGACTAAGATGGACACCATGGAAGCGCCACAGCCCCCACCGGCAGCAGATGGCTTGTCCAAAGATGATCTCGCCGAGCTGGAAGAGATGCTCAAGAATGGCCTGTCCAAAGAGGATCTAAACGAAATGGAAGAAATGCTCCGGAACATGCAAGAATCTATGGCCGGTATATCTGGCAGCAAAAGCAAAGACAAAGATGGCGAGCCTTCGGCAACCCCTGCAGTCCCTATAAACCCCGAAGATGCTGCTACAAAGGAGGATGTGCAGGCCATTGAAACAATCCTTCGAAACGCCAAAGCTCGTCTAGATGATCTAGTCGATGGTGAGCAAGCCGTTCGAAAAGATCATGTTGATGCAGTTGAGGCTCTTGTACTCGAAACCAAGGATTCTCTCGCGATCCTTGCTGGTCAACTAGAGACTGTATCTCGGAAGGAAGATCTGTTATCCGTCGAATCCCTCGTAACACAAATAACTACTTCTCTGGATGAGGCCAAAGAGCGCGCCGAGAAATCTCTCGAAGACCCCGACAAAGTCACTAAGACACACGTTGCTGCAGTTGCGGCTGCCGTTCTTGAGGTCAAGGCTCTCGTCGAACAGATGGTTAATTCTAACATCGCGGCTCTTCCCTCGAAAAATGATCTCAAGAGTCTTGAAGACACCGTCAAAGAACTCAAGGAGAATTCTACAACGCTTGCGGAATCTAATACAGCGGCGTTTGAGGAGCAGCAGACAGGAACCGCTGGCGTCGGAGAGCGAGTCACGGAGGTCAAGGCCTTTTTGGAAGAGTTCCAGGACCTAGTCAAGGAAAGACTCGAGACTGGTGGTAATGCTGTTGAGTCCTTAGGTAAACTCCTTGAAGGCCTGAGCGAAACGGTTCACCAAAATGCCGACGTCGGTAGCAACCTCAAGGAGATGTTCGAGCTAGTGAAAACGGAATTCGAGGAATCCAAGTCTAGTGTGGTAGGTGCCAAGATGGACACCGATGAGAAAATCAAAGAATCCACCGAGGCTTTAGGAAGCAAGCTCGAGGAGAAAATCGGCGAGCTCATGACGAAATATGACGAATTCCAGCTTGTTCTCGAAGATCGGACGAAAACTGCGGAGGAGAGAGACGAGGGGATGAATGCCGCGATGCTCAGCACGAACACTATCGCAGAAGAACTTAAGGTCCTAATTGATACTCTTGGCTCAACCGTCACCAACTCCCTCGAGAAGATGGAAGAAGCGTCAAAAACCGTCTTCGAGAAGGTCGAAACGCTTTACGGCAAAACCGAGGAAAATCACGCGGATGGCAAGAATGAGCATCAAATGACTCGTGATCATGTCAAGCAAGCGATCAGCGCTGTCGAGGGCCTCCAGGGTCACGTTGGCGACTACCAGCCGAAGATCCTTGATTCGATCAAGGAAGTGCTCCTCATCGTCGGACAACACTACGAGCATTCCAGGAGTTCAGAGAACGACATCTTGAAAAAGATCGAAGACGCCAAGCCAGAGCCCCTACTCCTACCGGCCCCTCCCGAGAAGTACGACGATAGTCTGGTGCAGTCAAAACTCGACAAATTGGACAGCGAGATGCTCACTATTCGAGAAAATTTGGATAGCGAAATGAATTCGAAGTTGGATAAGTTGGTCAACCACACAGACACCGCTAATAAGGCTTATGCCCAGCTTTATACTCTCGACATGGTACACCAGCAAGTTGTGAAGACGGCTGCCGATATCTCAGAGTTCCTCTCGTCGCAAAAACAGCGAATCCATGACGAGCATGAAGACCATGAAAAGACTCTCCAGGAGACAACGATCCAATTAGAGCGCTCAAAAGCGGAGAGGGATCAAGTCGAAACTAATCTATTGTATCTTAAAGACGAGGAGGCCCAACTACGCGACAGCATCGTCGCGCTGAAGACTGAGCAAGACTCGCTAACTCGACAAAAGACTCGACTGACCGCTGACGTTTCTTCTCTTGAGACTGCCCTACATCTTCGACGGGAAGAACTCCACGCGATGGATGCGCGGGCTGAAGGCTTGGAGCGTAGGATACTTGAGGGTGTCCTGGACCATTCTCGTGCCATACTCATGACCAAGTCTACCTTCAAGGGCCGCGAAGCTATGAGCCGCAAACGTGTACCAGGCGCTAGATCTAGTTTAGGACCCTCCGACGATCTCAACTCCACCCCCAAGCAGGCCAAACCTCGTGCAGTTAACATGGCTGTAAATAGCGGCAGAGCTAGCCTCCTCCCACAAAACCCTGCAAGCACCGGTCGCCGGATTCTGAGTCTCAGCCAGATGACAAATAACGTCCCTACGGGTGGTCTTAAGCGCAGCCAGAGCGTTCGTACTCCGGCTGGTGTCGGGTTACGGAAGGGTAGCTGGGCGCCGGGAAGAAACGGGGCTCGTAAGGGCTACGGTGACCTGGACGCGGACAAGGAGAACGTAGACCTAGTACGCGAGAGTGACGAGGATGCGCGCGAGGATTCGCCCACCCCCGAGTCGGAGCCTGATACTCCTGTAGAAGACGAGACCTTAGTGATTGGAGGTCATGCAAATGGCAAGACTCCAAGCGCCGGCATCCATGCGGGCGAGGAGAACGCTACGGAGATGTCACCCGAGCCTGATGGTGACGATGTGTATGATGCGGAGGAAACAGAAGGAGTAGAGAGCGAAGCTGGGACCACCGTCATTACGGGTGCGGAAACAGAGAGCGGGTATATCAGCGACGATCAAAGCCCCAGTGAGTGGACCGAAAGCGCTCTCGGCACAGACAGCGTCATCTCAGAAAGCGTTGCAGACTCCGACAGCATCGCAGGCGAAGGCGAAGTTTTGGTGTATAGTACTTAAGGAATCTCATGTCCATCACAACAGGAGATTCCAACTCTGGAGGTCAAACAATCAAGGGAGGGGAGGGCGGGGTGTTTCTGAATTGGAGTACGACGGGTCGGCTTTACCTGCTTCGTGTTTTAACTCATCGTCACGGTCGTTGGATGAGGACGGGGGGACCTTACGCTTTGGGAGGGACGAGGTTATGTATGTCTTTGGTATGCCTCTGTCTTTCGTCGTACGATGGAGTCTGGCAGGCGGATGAACGAAGGGGGGGTTCGGAAGGAAAGAAGGAAAGGGAAATCAATCGATCTTGCTTTTTTTTTTTTTTCTCTCGGTTTTCTCTCCTCGTTCGTCGTTTGTCTTTACACTGTCTTGGAATAGGTGGTTTATACCTACATAGTTTAGTGTTTAGTGGCGTTACGTATTCAATGGAAACGGGGCGCGGATCACACTGATTTACAAATACGAATACCCACCTCAGGCTTCAAAGCTTGGGTAGGTATGTAGGTAGCTCGCTGCTAAGGGGGAGACATCAAGATTGTTCAAATATTGGAAGAAAAAAGCAGCAGCAGGAGAGGAAGAGGGGTTGTATGAGTAGGAGTAGGAGTACCTAGGAGTAAGAGGAGTAGTAGCAACAGGACCCTGCTTCTTCATAGTCTTAGCACGTAGGTATATTCATGACAATGACGACGAACGATATCAACTATTTTTACATTCGCAAGGTTCGCGAGACTGACTGCCTGTTTTGCCTCTGGTTTTGTGTGTGTGTTTGCCCCGTAGGAGATGTAGATAATTAATTCGTGCTATGTACAGTGTACACCTAGGATATAAATATTCGCACACGATTCAGCCACCACAGCCAAACTTTTATCCAGCCGAAGGTAAGGTAATCAATCCAACCAACCAGCCAACCAACCAACTCCTCCCCCCTTATTCCCCACCCAGCTACGCACCCCCTACTAACGCCGATGCTTCAAGCCAATCCGCTCCTCGCCACCCATCCACGGGCGCAGGACCTCGGGTATGACGACGCTCATGTCGGCCTCGTCCCAGCCGTTCTCGAGGATCGCGGCGAGGACGCGGGGGACGGCGAGCGCGGTGCCGTTGACGGTCCAGGGGTAGGCCATGCGGTCGGGGGCGCGCAGGCGCGTGGCGAGGCGGCGGGCCTGGAAGTCGGTGCACACGCTGGCGCTGGTGACCTCGCCCCAGCCGTCGCGCGCGCCCTCGCGGTCGGGGTCGGGGTCGCGCCGGCTCGGGAAGAAGGCCTCGATGTCGCACTTGCGGAAGGCCGAGGCGCCGAGGTCCGCCGACGGCATCTCCAGCACGCGGCAGTGCAGGCCCAGGCCCTGCAGGATCTCCGTCTGCAGGTCGAGGACCTCGTCGAAGACCTCGGCGGCCGCGGCCTCGGAGGGCGCCGTCCACGCGAACATCTCCACCTTGGTGAACTCGTGCACCCGGTACAGGCCCTTGGTGTCGACGCCGCGCGCGCCGGCCTCGGCGCGGTAGCACCGCGACACGGCGACGTGCTTGAGCGGCAGGTCCGAGGCCTCAAGCACGGCGTCGGCCTTCATGGCGGCGAGCGGGATCTCGGCGGTGCCGGCGAGGCTGAGCTCGGGCTTGCCGCGGTGGCCCTGCAGCGCGTACACCTGGGTCTCGCCGCTGCGGTCGCGCGGCTGGAACCCGCAGGCGGCGCCGATGTGGCTGTAGACGACGCTGGGCGGGGAGACGAGGCGCCAGCCGGCGTCGCGGCGGCGGGTGACGGCGGCGAGCGCGTAGGCGACGAGGGCCTGCTCGAGCCGGGCGCCCTCGTCGACGAGGTAGTACCAGCCCCAGCCGGAGGAGGCGGCGGCGGCGGCGAAGTCGAGGATGCCGAGCTCGGAGCCGACGTGGACGTGGGAGCGCCAGACGCGGTCCGACGACGAGGGCTCGGGCTCCGGGTGGTCGTTGACGAAGGCGAGGACGCGGGGCTCGGTGCCGCGCGGGGTCTCTGCGCTCGTCAGGTTCGGGACCGCCAGCGCGAGGTCCTGCATCCGCGCCTCGAGGCGCGCCTCCTCTTCCTCGATCCCCGAGAGCCGCGACTTGACCGCGCGCGCCTCGTCGATCAGCTGCTTCTTGCTCATCGCCTTGATGTCCTTGTCTGCGGCCGCGTCGCTGGCAGGGGGTGGCGAAGATGGCGACGTGCTTGTGCTTTTTGGTTTAGAGCCCGTCTCGTCGTCCTCGTGCTGAATGGTGGCCGGGTTCGTGATCTGGCGGCGCAGGGCGTTGCCGCGCTCGCGCAGGCTGCGGGCGCTCCGCTGGCTGGCCTGCCATTGCTCGAACAGGTCGGATATGAGCGCGGGGTACTCGGCCTGGGCCTTGTAGTTCCGCTCCCGGCAGTTCTGCGCGTACAGCGCGGGGTTCTGGCGGATGTGCTTGATGTCGATGTTGGGCTTCGGGGCCGTCGGGGGACGCGATTGGATTGGGGGGTTGGCGGAGTCGGGATCGATGCTCGTAGCGGTTTTGCCGTTGGTCGTGGAGTTGTACCTACGGCTAGAGCTAAAGAGTAGACTCGCTGTCGTGGGGTTGCGGAGGAGCCGTGGCCTTTTGGGAGGCCGGATTAGACGGCATTGAAAGCACACAAACGGTGGTTTGGGTGCCTTGATCATGGCGACGGATATTCGTAGTAATCTATACTTTGCATTAGAAATAATTGGACAATAGATACAGAAAATTAATGGCGCAAAGTAGAAAGTTGAAGTTGAAAAGTTCAATTGTCGTTCGATTTGCGAATCTTTTTTTGGAGTAGCTTCCCTCCCCCCGCATTTTACAGGGGTAGCTCTTTCTCTCCACATCCCCGGACCACATCCTCTATCGCGAATGCCGTGCCATCCCATATATTACCTAGGTTAGGTTCTTAGGGTAGGTACGGATCAACGGATATATACGGAATACAGATTACCCCTGAATATCTGATTATTGATATATATATGTATGTATATCCAATGTATCAGGTTACAGAGCAGCAAAGTAAAGCAATGAAGCTTTAGTAAGTAATAGTATTCTCTAAAAAGTCTCAATGACTAGAATGATATGACAGGGTATCTCTACAACCAAAACTCGTAAGTCCCCTTTACATCGTCCCTCATTATTCGGAAAGACAACATAACCCCAGTCCCCCCAAACGCGTTAAATCGAGCCCCATACTCCCAGAGTCCAGTTGCTACTAGCTTGGGAGGCCTGACCTCTAATCAAACCTCCCGCGCCCATGCTTTGTCTCTGTTGCGCCTTGACGTCTACTTCGCTAGGTCGACATGCCCCGTTGACACCTTGTTGAAGCCAAAGTTCGCGATCAACCGTAGCTAAAGCCGGGATCTTGAGCTGGGTTGCCATGCTAGCTCCGCACCAAGGGCCCAGTGAATCTAGAACCCGGAGTGTTCCTTGTACAATAGGCCTAAGGTTCCTATCTTTCTTGATCAATTCTTCTACTTGGTCAACGTCAGGAGGCGCATGTGCTGGATTGACGGGCGGTGCCGTCTCTGCCCCTTCTGTATTGCTATTCTCGACCTGAACGGGCACAGGAATTGGTCCTTCGCCAGATTGACGGTTGCCGTTCCGCCGTAGTTTGGGGTTCGCCTTGTACTGATCAACCCCTTTTCCTCGAATAGGGTCCCAGCCCTGTTCTTCAGCTAGTGTAGAGACTTCGTCAAAGATACGTCCCTTAAGGCCAATAATATTAGAGCACCCCCCCGTGAAGATAATACGTGACATGCAAATTGCGCGAACATCCAACGGCAGTTGTAGAAGAGCCCTATAAGCTAGTAGATGCACGGGAATCTCATGATCGTCGAAACAACAAGGGGAAAGGTGAGGTTCGAAAAAGACGGCCTCGCACGGTTCGGCTAGCTCCGCAAACGGTATTTCTACGGTCCTCGGGGGCTTGCAAGAATTGAGGGTAGCCGTCATAGGTGAGTGATCTTCCGATGGTGCTACTGTTTCGGTCTCGTCCTGTTCGTGAAGTGTCGCTAATCCTTCGGGGGTATCCTGTGCTAGTTGTCCTGGAGCCCTTCTGCACCAAAGCATACGAGTTGTGAATTCTTCGCATTCCTCGAAGCTTACAGCATGATCCTCTAACTTGTCTTCGGGGCGCTCCGTACGCGCGGTGCCCGGCCGCCCACGAATAGCGTTGGTCAAGAACTCGTATGTCTCTTCTACTAAGAGCTTACCGGCTCTGACAGTCCTCCAAGTGTGCACTTCTCTATACTCGTATACGGCAGTAATCGTTGTCTCCTGCCAGCCAATATCAATGACCAAGGCAGATCGAGTGCCCGCAGCCATCGCAGACATGACCGGGGACGAAAGAAGCGATATTGAAGGAGCCTGGAAACGGCTAAAGACAGTATCGAAAACCGAAGAGATGAGTGGTATAGGAAGTGTCGGCGGTAATATTAGTGTTACTCTTCTCGGCCGGGAGTGAATAAGTAAATATCTGCAAATATATATGTCAATTTCAAGGTTCTGACGATTTGAACAAGTGCATCAAACGGAGTAAACGCACTTGGTGAAAGCATCCCTAAGCTCGCGCTCAAGTTTATCTCCGATTAAAGCCAGATCCTGTCCCCGCACGTCCAGTTGCCACAATTCATGATCGGCTCCCCACGGCTTCCCAGAAGCCCTCTTGCGCCAATCGGCCTGATAGCCAGTATCCCAGGCTCTGAAGTCTCCGGCGCGTCTCTGCTGCTCTGGGCCAAACGACACAATCCTCTTGGGAGCTGGGTCACCCGCAAAGCCGATACGCAGCTTTCGCGAACCTAGTTCGATGACAATTATCTCGTCGTCGGCGCGCAAGGTAGAGGGTGATCCGAAGGATGAGGGAACAATGGTTCGTGGAGGCGTGTGTGGTGTGCTTGGTAGCGCTTGGATTGACGAACGGTCGCCGGCGCGTATACTGGATACGGCACGATGAGGGAGACTAGCTCCAGCGCTCGACGACATTGTTACTTCTTCGTATGTAATGGTTTCCCTTCCCTGCTAGGTAGGTTACATGTTGATTTCCTATCCTCAATCTTCAAGTGTTTGCAAGTTTTAGAATTCAAGATTTGTCTAGAATTCAACTTTAAGGTGCTGGTGTTACCTGACCTAACTAAGCCTAACAGCAGCCTAAGCATGTTATGCACGTACCGGTGGGAGGGTTTTGCTTCTTTGCAGGTGCCCCACCAATCCCCCAAATCCCTGCAAGTGCACCGTTGCCAGTGGATACCAAATACGTCAAAGTCAACATTAGAGTTCAAAAAACTTCAGTCTAGGCATACTTAGGTACTTGTCTCACCGACGTAATTCCACTTTTACTTTTAAGCCTCAGTTTTTTATCATCTCAATACTAACTAATTCCACTCCATATCACAATATTTGCATTTCAAGTCATAGCCTTCACTTCTCACCCTCGAGTTACTTCTCGAAGAGCAGACCACCTTGTAAACAAGCTCATGGCTAGGTGACTCGCCTCCGTCAATTCGGTTAGAAGGACTTCACGATGGGGATCAAAGGGTCAGTCCTAAATGCCGTTTTCAAGTTACAACTTGCGAATAGTTGGGCTGATGTCGAAATAGGATATATAAAGAAATTGGTACTGGCCGGCGGATATCTCTAACGAAGCTAGCTGTCGAGAAGCTCGAAGAGACAGGCCGCCCCTTTCGCCTAGCCATAGATATCTCCATATGGCAATTTCAAGCTCAGGCCGCCCGAGGTGCGATAATCCACTATCAGCTAATGATTAGGTATCAATCGCCTCCCATACTCATAGTTTTTAGGTGGCTCCAACCCGGCAATTCGGACACTTTTCTACCGACTTGTGCGACTACTTGGCTTATCAATACAGCCTATCTTTGTGTTTGACGGGCCGAACAAACCAGCCTTCAAGCGGAATAAACGCTCCGGTCGAGGTGATGGCGTTGCCACATCTATGGCCAAACGAATGATCAAATTGTTTGGCTTCCAAATCCACGATGCTCCTGGAGAAGCAGAAGCTGAGTGCGCCCTCTTACAACAAGCCGGCATTGTAGACGCAGTGCTCAGTGAGGATGTCGACACAATTATGTTCGGCTGTACGCGGACACTAAGGAATTGGTCATCCGAAGGCCAAAAAGGGAGCAAGACGCCAACCCATGTCTCCATGTACGACACCGAATCGCTCCAGAAGAGCGGAGCCGGCCTAGATCGAGAGGGAATGGTGCTTGTCGCGCTGATGAGCGGTGGTGATTACATTCCAGAGGGTATTCCCGGCGCCGGTGTTAAGCTAGCTTGTGAAGCTGCTCGAGCCGGATTCGGCAAATCTCTCTGTAGGTTAAAGAAGGCTGATACGTCCGAATTAGCCAGCTGGAAAGAGTATTTGACCTTCGAGTTGCGGCATAACGAGAGTGGTTTCTTCAGGACGAGACATAAAGCTCTATCCGTACCCGAGAGCTTTCCAAATTTCGACGTTCTTGGGTACTATACTCATCCCGTAGTATCACGTGCATCGACTCTTGATAGATTGAGAGCTCAATCCTGGGACGATCCGGTCAATGTTGAGGGGTTGCGTGAATTCGTACGAGAAACGTTCGACTGGAATTATCGAATAGGGGCTACTAAGTTCATTAGGGTTCTAGCGCCATGTTTATTAGTACGAAAGATGATGTCTCGGAGTACTCAGGGCGATAGTATGACGAAATCCGTGGAGATTTTGGAGAAGGAAGAATCGGAACTGGTCAAGTCGATCACGAGTAAGCGCGCCCATTTCAGCACAGACGCCACACCAGAACTACGTATATCTTTCATACCAACCAAGATTGTCGGTTATGATTTCCAAGAAGAGCCAGACGAGGTAATGGAGTACGGACGAGATGGACTGGCACTCAATAGTGATGACGAATTCGAAGCTATGGCTGAGGAGGAGGGAGCAGACGCTGTCACGAAGAGCACCAGCAAGAAGCCATTCAATCCGACTGAGCCAGATCTGTCTTGGATACCGGAGACCATAGGGAAACTTGGCATACCTATCACGGTTGAGGACTGGGAAGAAGCACAACGCGCCAAGGTCGCAGCTCGCCAGAGGCCGAAGGCCACGAAGAAAAAAGGGAAATCTGCGGCTACGACCGCCAGTTCATTAGACAATTTCGTCAGGGTCACAAAGAATATCCCACAGAGTAAGGAGATAGGTAAAAATGTTGCACCAACACTCCCTCTCGTCACCTCCACGGTGCCTGCGCAAAGTCTACCACCCCTTCTTTTGCCTACTCAGGCGTCACAAAAAGCGCGGCCCGCAAGACCCAGTAAGCAGTCCAAACCCAAGTCCAGGACCAGGAATGCATCCCCAGCATCAAGGCCGGACGCGAGCACCAACCCCTGGACGATCGCTGGCTCACAAACCAGTCCCAGGGTTACCAAGACCAAGTCCGCAAAGGCTCCCGAAACAATTACTATATCCTCTAGCCCCCCTGCGTCGCCTACCGCGGGTCTTAATTCCTCTATGAGAAGACCCGAGAGCCCTCATGTAGAAAAGAATTCATCAAGAGCGGTTTTATCCTCGCCGCCAAGCCTCCCTTATTCGCGGCTCTCTGCCACGCCGACGAAATCATCTAAAGGGAGTAATAGACCAGCAGGTCGCCGTTCCGTAGTCAGAGCCCTCAGTCCATCTCCGATGTCGAGTGAGAAGAAACCGCTGCGAAAATTAGCTAGGACGGAAACGTTGCCTATCACGGGATCGCCTACAGAAGGTAGAAGTAGGGTACGACAACTCGTGCGGGCGCGGACGATAGCGGTTGAAGCTCTTCCAATCTCAGACTCGGAAGACGAAGACGACGACGATGACTTCGACCTGCCGCCGCTTAATAGCGTTATCGGCAGACTCCCCAAGGGCACCAACCCGTTGAAAGGCAGTCCCTCCGTGGCTGAAGAACAGACACTCCCATTGCCGACGAAACAGAAGCCGGAAAAGCAGGAAAAGAAACAGGCTACGCTAGACACCACCTTCGGCACCACCAAGCGGACGACAAGGCTGTACGTGCCGCGCAAAAGCGAGCCGGGGTTCTTCAAGGAGGTCGAGGTCGACGCGGACGAAGCCGACGAGCTGCTGATGAAGGCCCGCGGGTCGGATGGCGCGGGGCCTAGCGGTGGTAGGGCAGCCGCGTGGAGGTTCAGCGACCTCTCGTGCATCGACTTGACGGGCGAGGATTAGGACTTGCCTGGGTAGTCAAAGTGGCAATCATGAATTCGACATAATCTAGGATTAGAACATTTCGTAAAGCGGTTGGTTTAGGTTGCATTTGCATAACGGGAATTTCTAGACGCATGGAATGGATACAAACGGCATTGCATAGGGTTCATGGCATACTTAGAATTGCATAGCTAGATGAACAGGAGTTATTTTGATTTCCACTATGAGGACAGTGTTTATTCTCTATTAATAGAATCATGAAAGCGAAGTTTTCTGTGTGGTTAATGACGCCTTGAAGGTGTCTACGGTTTATTTCTACTTAGGTGACAATAGGAAAAATATTACAGGTGTGGTATTCAACTCAATCCAATTCATATAATTTTCTCCAGATTCCGTTCTGCAATATCCATCCTATCTCCTCATATCCGCACCGACTTCTTCTCTCATCGACTTCATCTCTCAGGTCCTTATTCTACTTCTTCTCCCATCGCCTTCTTCATCTCCCAAGTCCTTATCCTACTTCTTCTCCCATCGCCTTCTTCATCTCCCAAGTCCTTATCCTACTTCTTCTCCCATCGCCTTCTTTAGAGTCCATAACCTAGCTGCTGTGCTTTTCGTTAGGCATCACGACGCCAATCCTTTTAGTTATAGAACAAGTCGACAATTCCTGGTATATTCACAGGATATGGTGCGAATACTTTGGGAGCAGAAAGCAAGTTCTTTGAATTGTTGTAAGGTTGAAGTTGTTGTTTCTAAAAGCTATTGTGAGAAAGAGGGGTTTTAAGATAAGAGCAAGGAGAGTCGCAATTGCCATGTCAGATTCCCTCCCTCCCGGGGAAAGATCAGAACGCCCTCGTTCGACCTCCTTCACAAATTATCCTCCTCCTCCTCCTCCTCCTCCTCCTCCTCCTCCTCCTCCTCATCCCATGTTTCCTTCTGCAGTTGTAGTAGTATTTCCGTTGCGAGAATACGCGCTAGGAAGACGGGCAAAATAGTTGTTAAGTAACTTTGCCGGAGTCCACGAACAAGATATAGTCAACTGTACTGGTACTGATATCCTTCCTTCCGATTGCGGATTACTGCGAAGGTCCAGTCGCTTATCCTGACGCCTTCTCTGTACGTGCGGTTAAACACGATATCAACACTGTTGTTAATTCCTCCTTGGACGCCAATCATACCACTGGGTATTATACTCTTAGCCATCATAGTATAAGGATTCTGTCGGTTTTTCATGAACTCCTTAAGGTCGAATGTCTCCTTCGGGTTCGCAACATGCCCATCTCGCCATTTAATAAGTGGTGAAACAGCCCGTTGAATGAATCGTCTAGGAGGTAGAGCTTGTCAAAGCCACCCATCAATAGCTCCGCGGTTATTGGGCAAGCTGTGGTACGTGAACCCGCCCGGCGCTGTAGGCTGACGTGATGGTTGGGCGTAAACGGTCTACGCCAGCGTAGCACAGTGGCGTAACTATCAGCGTCCCGAATGATCCGGTTTAGGTGCGTGGATTTCCAGACATCCTCGAGCTCCTCTAACTCCAGCTCGTAGCCGTCCCTGGCCATATCGCCATCTTGTAGTGTTGTCATATTTATAATTAATTATGCCACACCCAGCAATTACTCCCTCTCTCATCAGCCTTAATACACACAACGATGTCAATGCCCCCCCATCGAGCTCAGCTCGTTACGGAGCTGTATGTATGCTTATTTGTTAGGTAGGTACAGTCTCTCATGCTCTCCCCTCCACATAAAATCCGTAATAGCGGATGTTTCTCTTAGGTAGGTGACACGCCTGTCGTCAACGGAAGGATCGCTTGACCATGTATAACAGCCAGGGATATAAGCGCCAACCGCTACACCAGTAAAAGTTGAACGCTGTTCAATCGAGGACTCGGCCGTAGCCAGTTTCGGTCTCCTCTGTATGTACTCCGGAGCTGGGGGTGTAGTACCGAATAGTCTGCTGCTTCTCTGATCCAGGCGACTCTGTGGGAAGTCTCTCAGACCCACCCGAATTCCCCAAGTCTACGTTCGGAATGTTTCTCCTGGGTGATCTTCAACTGCTCCTTCCGATCTCCCAGTCCACGTCACGCATAGCATCTACTTGAGCTTGGTCCCTGTTGACGGCGAATCTGTTAGAACGACATTCTATCGTGCTCGGATTCGGCATGTGTTATGTTATAGCGCGGTACATTGCCAGTTTCTCTTCATTATGTGGTCTGCCCAGACAGCCACTAGCAGCGATCATTGCACTCAAAATTAGCTGCTAGAGAGCCGCGAGCTCTCCAACCGGTTGAAATGCTCATCTACGATATGATGTGGATTCCATCGCACAATCCCCACCTCTTGAAAAAGAAGGGAATCTTGGATTGGTGAATCAGGAATCTCCTGGGGTAAGGTATGGGTATGAAGACCGCGTCTGCGAGGGTTTGATACCCTTCTATGAATATCTGCTTGCCTACACACAGCTTTTGTATGTGGTTATGATTATTGACGATCCGTGATGCGTGTCTCTCATACGACTCATGAGGAGAGAAACGCGTTTTTTAGCATCCCTTGGTCGCATATGGTATCGCACTTGGTAAAAGTATCTAGAAGCTCCGGCACAATGCAGAGCGTAGTTCTTGCTGGGTACCTCGAGGATGAGCTGAGAAAATATGGAAAAGCCGACGAAGGCGGCAACACCACACTAAAGCGAAGGATAGTGAGGTGTGTGAATGTGATAGGACTATGTGAAATCCATCGTCTTTAACAAGAAATTACCGTAGCAGAATACTCGATCCTTGTTTGGTGACTCGGTAGGAGGGTCATAACTGTGCAAGATTGCTTCATCCACACGGCTCGATCTCTCTACCAGCTCTTATAGTGATACGGTCTCTCGAGAAAGTAATGCGTTTAGGTACATTAAACGATCGAGACCAGGCCAGTTGCATGAAGACGAACCCGAGCCTTAGATAGAGGTGGTCACTGTCGAATTAGTCGCCAGGAGCGATCTTGGATTGGTTTGTTGAATTGATGGTCGCATTATTCATCCGAGAGACTACTCGTTGATCTCCTCCAATGTGAAGTCAAGTAACTACACATGGCGAATATCTATTTCTTCGAGAAGCTGAACCGGGTCTTGGCCGGATCCTGGACGCCGACGAGTGTATTGTATATGTTAATGTGGGTATCGATCGCCCTGCATGGCCTCAAGGCTACCTTCGTAGTCGAAGTCCTTCGGAAGTCATGGTGAAGTAATAAGTGTGGTGGTTTTTGAGTGTAGAGGTAGGAAAGTAATGAATTGTGACAACGCATGAAGTAAGTAGTAGAAGAGTGTTGTTGTCCATCTTGGCCTTACAAACGCAACGGCCTGATGAGAGCGTTAGGTGTTTGTACGCGATCGAACTTTACTGTTGTCTTCAGTAGGGCTGCTATAGCAGATTGTCTGGAGCTAGCTACTAAAAGGGGTGGATTGCGGTTAGCTAACACCAACGCACCTACAGCTGGCTCGGCACTACCTACCTAGTGAGGATGTCGGCAGGGTTCGTCAGGATGTGAGTAGGTACCTAATATGCATGTGTTCCCAGATCCATCAGTTGCGCTTGTCGTCTGTCGTACCACACCTTCATTCTTGCTTGTACCAGCTTGATTGCAGGTAAAGGGAGCAGCCGACTCTCTTGCTTGAGAAATATATAGGTAGGTGCTCATCACACGACTAAGCGATATAGTTCCTCTTGCTCTCCATGGTGCTCTCCAGTTCATTCTTAGTGGGACCTCACCGACAAGTTAATTGTCTACACCATGAGTGCCTGCTGAGCCATTCTCTTGGATACAAGGTAAGAGGAAAGGAGATAGAAAAACAAGGAGATTCTGAGAGGCAATGAATGTGTTTAAATTGGCGAATAGGAGAGCTTGTGAATTCTTAAAGTATATCTGAAGAAACACAGTTGTTAATAAGAGACGATGTATGGAAACAGTTGAATGGGTATTCTTTTGGTTGCTTACCTGAGGGCGGCTGTTGCAATATGGGAGCGTGAGTGGAAAGTATTCATGTGTGATGAGAAAAGAAAGAGAGGAAAGGAAAATAGATTGGAGGGTTTGGGCGTATTATATATTTTTTCACGTACGATTTCCTGTGACACAGCGAGTGGCGAGGGAAATCACATTGCTTGATGACTGCACCGTATAGACGAAAGGTAGAACTATAAACGACGCATCTGTCACCTTCTATATCGTATATACGCTTAGTACACAGTTACAATAGCTATATTTCGTGATATATGACGTCTATAAAGATGACTATGACGTCCAAGACGAGACAAATAATACAGACGAAACTATATTCATATCAAGGCGACAACAAAAACGTCATAGTGCGCGTATGATCTATCCCTTTAATGTTGTTCACACGGTAGCAAAGTTTGAGCACTTTCTCTATTCTAATAGCAACTGACCACCTTACAGTGTATACAACAAACCCTCCTTACGCTAGCGCCTAACCTAACTCGCAGTTGTAACCATCTTTCTTACTGACACGGCGGTTTATCTTTATTGTCATGCGCTGATATTCCAAAGGAATACGGTTAGATGTATGTAGAGAAGCTTCGTGTGTTCAATACAATACTCGAAAGGCTACATAAACCCTCTCAACAAGAACTCAAACTTACAGTATGCCCGGACGGTTGTATAATACATTTATCATACTAAGGGGTTGCAAACCTTCGCAGCTTTTACATCTCTTGTGGTTTTATTTGTGTAGCGATAGTAGCAGACAGCAATAGCAACAACATAACTTAATGAACTCAATTATGTGTATATTGTATGGATCCTTCTAAGTAGGTATTTGAAAGGGCCTTCTTGTTAAGGAACCAAGCTTTTGTACATGTTGTATTTGCCATAAAAGTGTGAAGGGGTATTACCAGACAAGAGTAGTCGTTGAGAAAAGGGGCACCACGTGACCGTCACTACCTAGCTTAGGTAAGAAATCAGCTACTGGACACCCTCGTAAGCCTAGATTGTTAGTAATACTCAACGGCAGTCACAACACTACACCCAAAACCCTAAAAAGATAGATCTTTCCAACTTAAATATCATTTCATTTCGTATTCTAAAAGTAGCTAGGTATAAATGTAGTGTGGACATATAAAAAAAAAAGGAAGCAAAAACTAGATAAAGATATACGTATCGGTGGGTATCCTAAAAGCGATTTTTTCATCATAATAGTAATAAAAAGACTCCGGCCATATACAACCTATTATAACGCAAGTCCCGGCCAAACCTGGGCCGGACCTCTGGGGAATAAACACTGCGTGATGGCGATCAAAAACACTCATCGCGTCTCCGCCGTGTGTAGCCAGTTTATAGCGTTAACTTGTATCGTCAGAAGATCAATCGCGACGTGCGATCCGCATGCCTACACATCCCTCGCCCAGCTTGGGAAGACTGATTCTTCGACCTCGTTTCGTTTCATCTCAACCTGTGCTGTCTCATCACGTCATGTCATCTATCATCTCGTTTATGGTCATGACTACCATAATTATCGTGTTCCAGACTTTGGATTGGCGCCTCGTTAGTCTTCGATTGCCCAGGGAAGGTCCCTTTCCATGACCCGGACACACGTGAGATAACTCGTCATACCACTGGGAGGTATGGGAACTCCGGGCCCGGCAATACTAGCGGATCCCGGTGTGGCGGCGCCGCGTTCTAGCTCGAGTTCTAGGCCGCTGCCCATAAGCGGTCGGACGATCTCACGAGCTGCGTTTTTAAGCTCGTCGATGCGCTTCTCAAATCGTCGAAGATTGTCACGTGAGTACAGTTCGGGCGTCAGTTTGAGGAACCGCTTGCAATCGTCGTGGCCGAGATATCCGACTCCCGCCGCGGAGCCTAGAGTGCGATAAGTGCGGCCTAGGCTTGCAAGGTTTGGGGCTGTGGGAGCCGATGCGACCACGGCAGCAGCTCGAGACGAATTACCGCTTTCGCGTGATGAATGCCCCCTAGCAGAAACAGGAGCGGGCATCGGTGCTGGTGAAGTGTTATCCGCAAGCCATTGACGGAAGAAAGATACGGCGAGCCAATCGAGGTAGGAAATACCAGGCGTGATACGCTCGCCACGGGAGTTAGTTAGATTGAGGCGGAAGAGACGACTTTCGATCCGGGATACCGTCTCTTCGAGCTCATCTACCTTATCTTCGATAATATCAAGTACGATATCTGGAAACGACTGTCGAATGCTCCGCTCCCCGGCGGGCCACTGTCCGACAACGTGAATCAACGCTTCTTGGAAGATGACCTTACTCCTGCTTAGATACCCTAGTCGTAGATAGCTGACGGGATACTTGGCGATCTGCTTCCACAGCCTGCTTTGAAATTGCAACAAGTGATGGTCGACCCGTGGCCCGACAACTGCTAACGCATCATATTGGTCTGCTAATGTTAGCAGCGATTTACACTGCACATAGGCGTCGGCAATATTGATGCTATCTAGCACCGGCGAGTAATTGTAGAAGATACGGAAGAGATTATCGTAATCGCGAAGAAGGTCGGCGTCGGCTTGAGCGAGAGGTAGGCTTTGGTCCCCCTTCGTTGGTACTAGGGAGAGGTTCGCGACGGAGCGGAAGAACGAGCTTGTGGAATGTGTATGTGAATGGCTGGGGGCCGCTTTTCGTGTAACAGGTGTATTTGCGGTCGCGCCCCCGCCTCCGAATATTGAATTCGATTGTGTAGAATCGGTAGAGCTAGAGGCATTGGCTTCCTTCTGTATCAACATCGGTATATCGTCCGCTCCACTCCCAGGATCCAATTCATACCGCCATCGTTTCCGCGGGATAGGCGAGTTTGCACCCGGTCGCGTGACCTCACCCCTACTGGCAGTGGCAGCATCTTCTTCCCCTATCCTAGTCAGTTCTCTCGAGGGTGGCTCCGGTAACGGCAGCAGACTCGCTTTGGACCATTCCTGACTCGTGCTCGCCTCAAAGAACCCGGAACATCTCGTTAACGTGTGCCTATGTAGGAGGTATCTGTTCTCTTTCCCGCCAGCTTTTATAAAGATCTCGACGTCTCCCGAGTGGCTGAATACGGGGAATTCATTTAGCGGGACGCAGGAGCTCCCTCCCGCGTGGGAGCGGTTATACCGCTTACTGCGAGAGGACGCATGAGGGCGGGAAGAGGTGCGTGCCGAGACGATGGATGAGGGGCCGCGGAGGGTAAGAGACTGGTCCAGTTGTGAGACCATGAATACTGGAAGCTAGAAGTTAATGGGAAAAGGAAGATGGTGTTTTGAATCGAAGGGTAGAGTCGGGACTCTGGACTTGGAGTTCGAGGTCTCCGTCGTGCTCGATCCAAGTGGAAATAAGCTCGAGTTTGAGACCTCTACTCGCAAGTTGGTGAACCAGCTAATTAGTACCTAGGTCAACTTCGAAGTCCGCTAGATGTGTTGGCGGTATAGGTAGATCGTGGATAGATCCGTCTGGTTGCGATCGGACGAGGGAGGCGCAGTGGTTGTGGCGTACCATCCAAGATTAGCTGAGACCGTCTCTTCTCATGGAATTCCTAGGTAGATAAGCGACGAGCCCTTTGACCTAGCTACCTAATCCTCTATCTAAAAACAACAAATGACGTTATGTGTAACTTAAATGGGTGCGAAGGGAAAGAAAGCAATGAGGTTGAAGAATAAAACTCCAGCAAAAGAACGACCTGTCTATTCCGTTGCTTCTGCAAGTCCAGTTTCCACAGCTCGAGGCAGCTGAATGGATACGCAAAGCACGGGATAATATGTATGCAAAATATGCAGCGGGTCCACTATCCCAGTAGCATCACGAGCGACCAACTGCCAAGTTCGGGCTGTTAATTGAGCGATTGTTGTCGATTGATAGGCCGCCTGCCCTGTTGCGGCTGTGCAAGGGTGCGCAAAAGTTGTATGGTTGTCTCTCGCGATTTCGCCACAACAATGCTAGATCGTATGTAATAGGTATAGGCGGCCTCCATGAAAGGGCCAGCGATAATAAAAAGGTTCTAGAAGAGTGCCGGAGAACGAAGAAGGAAACAAGAGAAGTTGGTTGGGGTCGCGTTGTAAAGTCGATACGGACGAACACAAGATTGTATATAAGTCTGCCAAACGTCGCGTTTCCTTCCAGGTTCTGCCGCGTCCTTGTTTATTGTATTACCTACTCGAATTTGTACTTGCACGACATGGACATAAGCATCGATTGCCTCGACACCCAATGCATGTGCCTTTAAATGGACTGAACTGATTTGAATTGGGTGGTGGTCATAGCTACACTTCTCGATATGCTGATATGGTTGACAATGGTTGTATGGCTTTCTTGCCCCTCGTCGCTTTCAGTTGGTGGGTGAGAGCAAGGATCCCGGATGCAGCGATCGGCCAGCAACGGATATCCTATCGATAGGAAGATTTGCTAGCTTCGGCCACTAAGAGCCAGTTGTTTGCTCGTCTCCTTGACGACCTCGAAACCCTGGCTCCTCCATTCCTTGGAAGTGGAGGGGGAGCTTGTCAGCCTAGCTTTTGCCTGGCTTTTGCCTAGATGGTATTAATGCCTCGCCATGTTTGGTAATCCCGGTAACGAAATATTATTTGCATAGCAGGCAGTCCAATCGCGGGTGTTGTAAATGATGCCATAGAGATTTAGAAGTATGTAGACGGAATGATAAAACTTGGGTAGCTTAGCACTGGACGGGGAATGATGAATGTGATTAGATAATCCCCGGTTGTAATCATCTGTTAGGTAGGTACCTATTTAAACGTAAATGGGTCCACGTGACTGTGCCATTTCAGCAACTCTCTAAGTTCATATTTACTTATCCAGTTACCAGCACAACGGAAATCTGCCTTGTCGGCGGATTCTAGTTTACTTCGCTCAACGCTGTCTTTCTCATGGCCTACATATGTACAACGCTAGTTGTAAAACGACATATGATGGGATGTCTACGAGCAAGTCTCCTACGGAACAATATGGAACCCTGGTCTGATCCCGTCGTTTACTGGATCTAACGCTTGACATCCTGCATTCTAATCCGGTTCGGTATTGGTTTAAGTCTCAGAAATGCCACACGAATGCGACGCTATTGTCGCCTAACCACATTTTTGCGTATTACCAAGGCAACATTCCAAGGACATTCACTGGTATAAGATCTATTGGTCGTCCAAGTCATGGGTTATAGGTTTAATAGAATGATTTCTCTTGGGCGAAAATCAACGATGTAGAGTTCTATCGTACAAGTTAAGCATACAAACGCCGTCGAAAGGAATAGAACTCCAGGTCCCGAAAAAAAAACTTTTTGGCCCATTGCCCACCGGCTCGAAGTCGTGTATGTGGTTGAAACCGTTAAAACCGTTAATAAAAAAGAGATTAATTCGAATGAACCCCGGCCAGAACCAGCCAATTCCCAAGTTACCTCTCGCCAAGCTACGCCGGCATGTCCTACATTCAAAAGCAATCAGTGACCTTCTCCTTTCAGTAGTTTAGCTCATGTCCATTTCGATGTCCAGGGGGGTGACCGCAGATGCTTGAGGTGATGGAGCCCCGACTGGCCTAGGTGATTCAGCAGCCGACATAACTTCGGGTCCCTCGAAGGTGGGAGGGGATGTCTTCAGGTTAGCGAACGCTTGGTTAAGGTTCTTGCTGACGAGTTGGCCCTGTCGTAGATTCTCGGCAAAGAGAAAGAAGCCTTCCGCAGCCTCAACAAGGTAGGATTGAAGACCTTTGCTTTCTAGCTGGATTTGAACGTTGGTGACGGGGAAGTGATTTTCAATGTATTTCGCCCACCCGCGAGCTGCTGCTTGGATATGTTCGTCGGTGCTGATACGGCTCCATCCGATCCCGAGGTGAAGTGTGAAGTTGTCGATAATAGGTTGGGTGCTCGCATCTGCTGACAGGCCGGAGGCGGATACGGTAGGATCAACATCACGAACTGGGCTGGAACGATTGATTTGTTGTTCGCCCTTGGGAATTGCGATGGAGTTCAAGTCTAACCGTTGCGATTTGTTGCTTCTTAAGGATGGTCGCCCTTGTTGGTTGATGGCACGAGCTTCTTCGTTCTTGCGGGTCTCGTTCGAGGCTACTTTTTCTTCGACCCAGGTACCAGACTGGCTGCCTGCATCGGCGACATATGACGAGGGTGACTTGATGAGCACCATTCCAGGGCCATATACCCATTCGTCTTCTGGCTCTTTGACGGGCTCAATTGTTTCGAGCTTGGCCTCTTCGACGTCAAGATTGACGCCTGCCTCGTCTCTGGATCGCTTGCGGCCAGCAGTCGAAGACCGATTGATGGGAGATTGAGACCACGACGAATGAACACCGAAGCCCATGGACCGGCTGAAGGGAGAAGGTTGATGCGAGAATGGGGACATGCCGAACGCACCCTGGTGAGCGGCACTCGGAGACATGGTAAGAACTGGCGACGAGGTACGTTCGAAAGAACCCATTTTGAATCGGTTAGCACTAGATAATCAAGTGAGATACACAATAAAAGTGGTTAGAAATCAAATTTCAAGTCGACGACGTGCGTGGTGTGATGGTGTCGCGTGCCGGTAGAACAACGGATACGGTCGATGGTGATTGTGAGGCAGCTGGGTCAAAGATTGAGAAGAACAAGGAAGACCAATTGATCTAGGAGAAGTGAGTAAGGCTTTAAAAGATAAAATATGACCTCGACGATGGGTAGCTTGATGATAGTCGAAAGCTTGAAGGAATTGGTATGTAGGTAGCCGCCGGCACAGTTAAGGGCAAAGGAAAGCCGGGAGGAAGAGGTAGGGATGGATGGATATATGTATGAGAGAATGTGTTTGTGTGACAAGATAAGGAAGAAGCGGTATGGAGATGATCTAGTATGTAATATTTCCTGCGGGAGAGGTTAAGGACGAGGATGGGACGCAGAAGAAGAAGACGAAGACGAGAGAGAGGGTGAGCTATGGTTGGGTGGGAGAATCATGTAAGAAATAGGGAAAGAGGAAGAAAATAACCTTCAGCAGTAGAGAAGCTTGCATGCGCGCATGGGACGGGACTGGATGGGGTGAAGAGAGACAAGTCGGACAAGGATGGCTTGTGTTATGTATGTATTTTAGTGTAGAGAAAGCACGGGAACGGAGTCGGTTACACGGTTTGGTAGCGTAGGTAGCGTAGCAATGAAGGGACGTAGACGAGGAAACGGGTAAGTCGTATGTATGTACTATGTAGGCTGTCTGCTGCTGCTGCTGCTGCTATTGCTGCTGCTATTGCTGCTGCTATTGCTTGCTATGTAAGCAGGTAAGCTGCACAGGTGTGAGACGATAGACCCGGGCGGGCTGAGACTAGACCGTGTGTGAAGTGTGACCCGTGGGTCGTGGAGGCGCAAAGAAAAGAAGGTAGTGATGGGCAACGGCGCAAACCATTACGATTCCGTCGGCTGTCGCAAAGAAACAAAAGTACCTCTACACCATAAAATGCTTTGGAGATACATTACGTACATAACCTTAGTAACTTTAGTGAGAGTGGATCCTTGTTGGTGTGCAGCTGCAGGAGGTACGTCAATTTTCTCTCTTTTCAAAAGGCTGCTCAGACCACTCTCATCATGGTGAGCCTTGGAAGGAGGATCGGCGAATGCAGAGCATTGGGTAGGGCGATGGATAAACTAGGGGTACTGAGAGGACCCTC
The DNA here is from genome assembly GCA_022836615.1 of Annulohypoxylon bovei var. microspora. Taxonomy (NCBI): domain Eukaryota; kingdom Fungi; phylum Ascomycota; class Sordariomycetes; order Xylariales; family Hypoxylaceae; genus Annulohypoxylon; species Annulohypoxylon bovei. The sequence goes on along the minus strand of MU405261.1, from coordinate 145,833 downwards.
TTGCTTACGATTGGTTGAAGGCTACTACGGCTTTACACTAGGCGCACTAGGGCCAAGCTTAGTTTCTTGGCAATCTGGGGCCAAAAAGTTCCCACAGCAACCGGACTCTTATTGGCCGAGAATTAGCCCCATCTACCCAATTCAAGAACTAAGACTCGTTTATTCTTAACAAGAGGAATTATCCACCGGTTATGCCCGTCGAATCATGTTGATCGCGATTTGCTGCATTGTTCCTCACGCACTCGTGCTAATTCTCGTGCGGTCCCGGAAGATCCGCCTTTACCTAACAAGGGAGTCTAGGAAAAACAGATTCACCGATTCCATCATCTATGTATGTATGTACCTAGGTATATTCGGAAGTTGGCTAGGTGGATACATACCTACGTACAATCATTCCCACCATCAACACCGCCAATAGAGAGAGGAAGATCATCGGATGGTCTCATGGGAAAAGGAAGAGGCCGCGGATGTGGATTTGATGTCCGCCTACATACTTCTCCTCATCTTCTTCCTTGCCGATAACAACCCGTCCAGCCGTCGTCATTGACGATGCTATTTAGATCCGGTTAACCCCCAAGCTATCTAGGTAACCCGGCTGTGATCTGTTTGCGTCATCTCTTTGTAGCATTCATGCGTACCTACAGTATGCCGCTATGCCTATCCACATGTTAAATGACGAGATAGTGGGGGCGGTGGTAAGATGAATCCATCCATTCCGCAACGGCATCACTTTTGGGGATCGTCAGTCAAATATATAAGACAAAGAGGGCTGCGGTCGCGCTTATGCGGCAGGCTCTGCATGAAAAATTGAAGGTTTGATGGTATGCTAATACTCAAACCTGTTGTTGTTTCTTCGGTGTAATTATGCTGTCTGTCTTGGCCGGAACATCAATATTCATAAGCGACTAACCCTCAGGACACGTGATTCCCCTCCGAGAAATACCCTCGCATTCTTATCATTATTACTAACCTTGCTCTTCTTCCCCGAAACCTTCACCCCGGAATCTAGACGCCTCATGGAATAATGCCGAGTCCTCGCTATTCTCTCGACCACCGTAGAGGCCTTGGAACCCGGGTGTCTCGAGACCTGATAGACTGCCGGTGATATCTCTCGTTCCTCTGTCGACGCTAGACCGGTATGAGGATGCCAAAGCTGGACAGGGGTGAGGTGCAGTGTATGATCCGTAAAGACGGCTTCGATGACGTGCTTCTGGGAGATTGTGTGGTGTCTGCGGCTGCGATGATGCTGGAAGAGTATCGTTGTAGATTCTGAATCCAAGTTCGCCTTCTCGCGCCGACGATCCAGAGTCAGGCCTGGAAACGTGGGGTGATGGTGATGGTGATGGCGACGTAGAGCCGCGTCTAGGAGAAGGAATCATGGATTCCATGAACCTAACCGCCGAACTGACAAATCGCCTCCTACCTCTCAGGGGCTGGGACAATGAAGTTAGTTACATCTCGCACGACTTCTCGCGCAACTCACCGGCGAGCTCGAATGAATCTCGGTGCGCGCCACTCGGAGAGACGACCGTCTGGGGGGAGTTGCTGGAGGTTCCTGACCAACGTCGCCGCGGCGATGTTGCGCCTGGATGCTCTGATGGGTCTATCAGATAGATAGCTTGGTTAGCTCTATCGAAATCTTGGAAGAGCAGCAGGGGCGCACCGAAGGTAGAGACTGGGCATCTGATACAGTTCTCTTCTCACTCGAGAACGGTGGCGGCAGGGTCATTGGTAAGTTTCCCCAACTCGGAGGGTGAGAAGGGGTGTTTAACGAGCTTGGGGTCCCGCTTGGAGAGGACTGCGCCAAACTCAGGGAGCCGCTCTTAGCAGAAGTACCACCAGATTTTGGTGGACGTCGAGGGGGGCACGATAGAAGTCTTGGGCTCTCTTTGACTTCGGTTGTAGAGGAATCTTTAGAGACAACTTCCGAGCTCGGTTGGTCCACATCACCACGTTCCGACTCGATGCTCTTTTGAGCAGCGTTGCTATCTTTCTTGGTACGAATAGGCAATTGGCCGAAAGTATCCTCTTTAGCAAGATACTTCTTGAAGCGAAGATGTCTTTCAAAATCTTTGACCTCCGTTATGGTCAGAGAGAGTGTGGTTGGTGATAAACGTAACATGTCGTCGGTTGAAGGGCACTGTATACGAAAGTTGATAATGTTTTGAAGATTGTGTTTAGAGACAAATTAGAAGAATATTCTAATCAATTAAAATAGCTATTTCCGATAGTATGTGAGACTGGAAGCCACGGATCGGGTAGACTGTTGGAATATAACTACCTTGTATTTTATCTGTGACATCAGTTGCCTTTCATTACAATGTCTGAAGGAAACAACTAAGAAGAGATACATATACAATCCGCCTTAAACTTCTACATGCACCTACCTTGGTAGATACCTACTGATACTGAAAGCAACCTTATCTATTCAGTTGCCTGGATGATTTCCATAGTAGTCTTGAACTTATTGTAAACGCTTTCTTATAGGATCAGGCATAACAGCAACGGCAAAGTCAAGGCGTTTTACTTCATAGAGAAAATCATAAACGAAAATGTAAATCGACTGAGGACATATTATGGTTAAGGTTTCATGTTTGTATTTTATGGCTGAATCTATAGTAAAAATAGCAACACAAATCTAGGAATAGAAAAAGAGGCAATACGGTTTATTAAATTTGAAGCTTTAAAATGCTATTTTGGTGATGCGGCTTTTAGTAGCTAAGCACCGGAGCATAATCGGGACTAGCCGCCAGATAAGACATACGCGAGTCAAGTTGGTACTCGTAAGACGTAAGGACGTAAGTCGTAAGTACGTATGTGTGTATGTATGTATTTATTCAACCAAATTTCTTAGCTCATATTTGTTAATTGATTGCTAATGGAGTATTTTGCTGTTTGCTGTATTTAACCTTGAATGTTTTAGGAGTTCGTTATCAACATTGAATTCGAATCTAAAGTGCCAGGCGATGTTTGTTAAATGGATGTATCTTTTTATCCAGTATTGTACCACGTATCTACCCATAATCCATAATCCATACCTCCACTAAGGTCACTAAAGTATTTTAGCACGGGACCCCCTGAAGAAAAGCTCCAGTGGACCGCTAAAGACTTGAAGACTAACAGGATAATAGGCTTCTAGGCCTTGGAACCTTGGAACCTCGCAGCTTTGCCCGACCTGCCACTTTTCGAAATTAGCATCGACCAAATCGACCAAATCGAACAAATCATTATCTGGCTACGCGGCGTACCATTTGTCTTCCCGCCTGCCCCCATGCTGCATTTGTTCATGTCCATTTTCCAGGTCGATGTCAATGCATGGAAAAGCATTGGAATTCATTCTTGTTTAGCTGGTCGTGTTGTTTTCCGCCCACGGCTAACCTGCTGTGTCGAAAATTACATGCGGAACAATCGATGTACGATGTACGCGCAGTAATTACAGACGCTACAGACACTGCAGACACCACAGACACCAAACCAATTTCACTTTTTTTTTACTCTACTCTACACTACACTACACTACTTTGACTACACTACTTTACGTTACTCCAAGGCTTTACTCTACCAGCTCTACTTTGTCCTTTCTTCTACCCACCCAAATCCGAATAATCTCTCCGACCTAATCCTGGATTGGACATGCAGGTGTTCTGATGCTATCATTAGAGGTATCCATTCTAGAGAACGCCACGCTAGGTACCACATCTAGCATTCGCCTGCGGTCGGGTTTTGCTAGAGACTCGAACCGGTCCTGCCAACCCCGTACAACCTATTCCCCGGTGGATGGTAAGGCGGATTGTTTAGGGGGACAGGATACAGGATAGAGGACTTAGGACAGCTTGCATTAGAGGATCATCGATGGTCTAAACCTATTCAACTATCGACCTATCGACCTATCGACCACAGGCCGTGGATACTTTGACACCAGCACTTCGTAATACTATTCTCCGTCCGATACGAACCGGCAGGGGCACCGCTCATCCGCCGCCGCACCGCCCCCCTGATATCTAACACTCCGTTTTCTGTTTCCCACTTGAGTAATTAACTTAGAGTTAACTTCTCCATTGCCGTTTCAGTTCCCGGTTTTGAGTCGTGACCATGAATAACGATCTTAGTCTTTCGAGGGCTTTGGGCGGCCTACGCATTGCAAACCCTGACGATGCTGAACCGAGTCCTCAAGACCTTGACGAAGACGCTAATGCACCTACGTCAAGCCAGCCCATCTCCGATCTTCGCCTTGCTGACCCCGACATGCACACCACACAAGCCAGGTCCCAGGCGACAGATATGTCAATGGGCTTCTCTGGCACACCACCCGACCCCCAAAGTCAAATATCTGCATATGCACAAAATGGAGCCTTACAATATGCGAACCTCACCTCCTCCCGCCCCACGTCTGCCCTATATACTGCTACGACGGCGGCAGAACGCGACCAAGCTGCGAACTCCTATCACATTCTAAGAACCGAACCCTCTAGGACACCCATGTATAATAGTCCGGGTAAGATTGAATCGAGAGCGCCTTCGGAATATGCGCCAAGTATCCCTTCCCGAGAGTCGAGCCATCGCGAACGATCGTATAATCAGAACCGCCAGCTTCAGGCCGTAGCCGGGAGCGGTCCTTTACCTCCTAGGAGGAGTTCGAAAGGGATGGGCGGCGGATATGCCTCGATTCCCGGCGTCCCCATCGTCCCCGAACCTCGTGGCCTCGTGCCAGATATGGCTATGACGGTGTCTCAGAGCAGCGAAGAGTGGAAAGATCGGGGAGCTGCCGTATCGATGCGAAAGGAGGTGGATGCTAGTGGAAAAACCGTTATGAGGCCGGTGAAGAAGGGCGTTCGCGACTTTTCTTTCGGTCGGATTTTAGGTGAAGGTTCATACAGCACGGTATATTTTGCTACGGATCGGCAGACGCTAAAAGAGTACGCGATAAAGGTGCTCGAGAAGAAACACATCATCAAGGAGAAGAAAATAAAATACGTCAACATCGAAAAGGACACCCTCAACCGCCTCACGGAACACCCTGGCATCGTACGACTTTATTATACCTTCCAGGACGAGAACTCGCTTTATTACGTGTTGGATCTCTGCAACGGTGGCGAGCTTCTAGGTGTTTTGAAAAAGACAGGTACCTTTGACGTTGAGTGTGCGAGATTTTTCGGCGCTCAAATTCTGGATTCTATCGAATATATGCACTCTCGTGGAGTAATTCACAGAGACTTGAAACCCGAGAATGTTCTTCTAGATGACCAGCTACATGTCAAGATCACCGACTTCGGCACGGCGCGGTTATTAAGCGACCCGAGAGCGCCACAGGCTCCTTCTAGGCTCGAAGATATAGGAACTAGTTCTAGGGGTAAGGATCTGAATGATGATAATCGAGCGGCGTCCTTCGTGGGCACAGCCGAATACGTTAGCCCCGAACTTCTCACCAACAAGAATGCCTGCAAAGCCAGCGATTTGTGGGCTTTCGGCTGCATCATCTACCAATTGCTAGCTGGTCGACCTCCCTTTAAGGCTGGCTCCGAATATTTGACCTTCCAAAAAATCGTCAACCTCGATTATGAATTCCCGGCAGGATTCCCCCCGGCAGCGAAGGATTTAGTCGAGCGGTGTCTAGTTTTAGACCCTGCGAGACGGCTTACTATCGAGCATATAAAAAACCACGAATTTTTCGATGGTCACCAGTTTGGCAAGGGCTTGTGGAGGATGAAGGCACCCCGATTGCGTCCATATGTGCCACCATCTCAGGAGCCCAAGATCATTCAGCTTAACGGAACGCCGGGTAGCCAACAATCTTCGTCTCGACCCCCGACGACAGGGAACGGGTTGAACGGTCCGGCTCGGGCGCCAGGGAGGATTATTACTGATATTCCCCCACCGTCTCAGCTAGATATCGAGTGGTCACCTGTGTTGACGAGGACAAACGAGAGGATATTACGGCTTGGCGATCTTATGGTTATGTCGTCGCCGATTCCTAACAGTCCTCACGGTAAAGGCGACGAGGGACATCGAAAATTTTCTAGATTCTTTGGTGGCAGCACGACGAAGAAAAGGCAACGGCTAGTAATGATTACGTCTAGTGGGAGGATCGTTTTAGCACCAGCCGGGGGTGAAGAGAAGAAGGCGAAGCTGGAGATCTCACTGTTGGCGCCGGACTGTTCGTGGAAGACCCAAATAGATGCGAAAGGGCAGACAGTGTGGTGTGTCGATTCGGTAAGTTTCCCTTATTCTGTGAAGGTATGTTTATGCTCACAAATGTAAGGCCGGTATTCATTACACCTTTGAGGATGTTAAACCCCCATCTTCTCTTGAACCTCCTCGACCGACGGCGGACGACTGGCTCGAGACTTTACAACAAGCTAGAGACTTTGCTGTATCGCTTAACCTCAGTCGTTCATATACTAGCGACAATGCGTTTGGAGAAATGTCGTCATCGATGTCGAGCCCGGCGAGTACCTTTGGCCCGGAGGGTTACAACATCAACGACAGGGCTCACCGCAATCACCTGAGCAAGAGCCAAGCGAGCTTGGAGGATACGTCGAATACGAAACGTAATCGATTTAGCAAACGACAATCCAAGCAGGGATTAGGCTCAGCTTTCTAGTGGTGGTAGTTTCATTATCCGCGGCTTGGAAAGTCTTAGATATCCTGCATTCTAACATAACATTACACGACACAACCAAACACACCTAGGATTTACCTAGCTTCCCTTTTTTAAGCTTCGTTTTTTTTTTCATATGCGGCATGTTCTAGCGCGGCGTAGGCTTTGGTAGCTTTTGGTGATATTTGAAAGGGGGTCCAAATCATGACACGAAAAACACATGCATTCTGGGAGTTTTCCTTATCACCAGTCTGCTCCTCCTGCTGAAGCATACAATCAGCATCTCATTTTAGATGGATTAGAAGGATCACACCACGCATGACCCACACCTCACATTCCCTAATATAATATCCAATTCCAATATAAAATTTCCTTCGCATCCCCTAAGACGGCGGAGGGGAAGGGGAGAGGAGAGGAGAGGAGAGGAGAGGAGAGGAGAGAGGAGGATAAAGAATGCTCGAGCCCGGTTGGTTGGTAAAACCCTACCTTAGGTACTATTAAGGGCGAGAAGGGGGTTTGAGGTTTGCTCATGTTGGTTTTGTGTCGAAGGTCTGGACCTGCGAAGGCAAAGCTTCCTCGAGAAAATATTACTCCGAGAATATTATAGTCTAGGTGGTCCGAATAGGACCCAATACCCTAGGAGTCTACAGAGACATAGCTGAATAACACTGAAATGGCAAGATATCAAAGATGAAGTTGAATTGTAGGAAGTTGATTTGTAATTGGCTTGTAATGCGTGTCTACTATGTATCAAGTTGGATATCTCCTTGCTTTCTGTTACTGTAGGTATAATAATAGGGGGTTAGTATTATGCGAATTTATGGCATAAATTCTCCCACATTTTATGCATGCGCCATGTGTCTTATGTAATCAGTATATTTCGCATGTGAATTGAAGTTTAAACTTTCACGTTCTTGTCACCTGGCAGAAAGTGTATTACATAATCTCACTAGCCACCACAGCCACTTCGACTAACTCTTATTGAAGCGCGATATGAGTTTACGAGCGAGGTTCCTTCAATTGCCATCTTAGCCAAGCCAGTCAAACTCGAAAACTGGAATTTATTCCCCAATCATTCTAAAGCGCGACGAGGCGGAAACGCGCTTTTTTTTCGACGACTATCCAAATCTCCGACCTAGACCCAGATAACTCGGGCCAACTTCCCCCATTCCCCATTCCCAATTCCCAATCGCGATCGGAACTGGCGTCGCACGTTTGATCGGTGGAGCTGCAGTACCAGTACCGTGCCTAGTAGACTAGTTAGTTCTACAACTTCTACTATTCCATATTCATATTCATATTACGGACAAGTCTCACAAACAGAAGATTAAACCGAAAAAAAGGGACACCATCGTATTTAAAACAAAAACAGGACACAAGACACAAGACAGACCCGACGTTTTCGTCACCGAATCAATCAAGATGCAACCTGGATACCGTCCTTACCCGCAGCAGCAGGTGCCGGCGCAGCGCACACCCCATTCGGCCGGACAGCGACGAGGAGGCATTGGTATGTAACTTTGGCTGACCATACGATCTACTTTTGATTGTTCGACACCATACTCAAATATCCAAATACCCAGCATACCCTACCCTGTGCTATTTCTATTTTAATTGTCGACGATCCAGCGCCAGAGAAACCCCACTACCACGCATCCACATACGTCCACTATATGGCCACTATGATGGCCCCCTTTGGCTCCACCGCTTCATTAAGTCCTCCATTGCCAACCTACCACACACAGGCACATACTACCACAATATGCACATAACATATATACTTACTACATACATACATACATACACGTCGTGTACCTGCCACTAGCAACTTTTTCCTCCTCTTTATTCCCGTCCTCGGACCCTGAAGGGGCCTTGTTTCACCCCTCTCATCATATAACCTTTTCTAACAATTTTCTCGTCGCCCAGGTCCCATGATGTCTTCCGGTCCTCATCACCAAGTGCCCTTGACTCAGGCGCAAATCGCACAGCAGCAACAAGCTGCCGCTATCCAGGTTGAGATGGCGAAGCGCCGCAGTCGCAAGCCAACCGACAAGAATCTGCCCGATAACCTGGACGATTGTACCGTCGGCGAGATGGCGCCGAGGTATCGGGAGCTCAGGGATTTCGAGAGAAGACTTGATGCAACTATGACGCGAAAACGGCTGGATATTGTGGACTCGGTCAACCGAAGCGTTAAGGTAGGTTTTACGTGTTATCTCGAGTAGCATTGGGAATTGTCGACTAAATGTGGCTTAGCGGTGGAAGACGCTTCGAATTTGGATCACCAACACGGCAGAAGATCAAGTCTGGCAAGGAAACGGGCTCAATGTCGACACATTCGACTTCAGCTCCAATCTCGAACCCACCTATCACGTGAAGATCGAGGGACGACTGTTAGATGATGACGACGATCTCGACAAGGATGATGATAGTGAAGATACCAAAGATAAATCAGACGACCCTGACCGTATGGAGGAAGACCCGAAACCTAAGGCGGCGAACGCACCTAAGCATAGGTTCTCTCACTTTTTCAAGGCGCTAAGCGTGGACTATCCTACCAACCGAAAAGGCGTCGATCGGGATGTGGAGTGGAAGAAACCAGAACGTACTGGCCCTTCGTCGAGTCTCCCTGCCGCTGCCGACTTTGACGAACTCACGTTTAAGCGTAGCGGCGACGAGAACCTTAACATCACGATCAACCTCTACAGACACGAAGAGCCCGAGCGATATGCTGTTAGCCAGGACTTAGAAGACATTGTCGACTTAGCGGAAGCTACACGCCAGGAAATCGTGATGGGTATCTGGGAATACATTAAACTGATGGGTCTGCAAGAGGATGAAGAGAAGCGAAACTTCCGCTGTGACGACCTCTTGAGAAAGGTGAGCCATACGTTCTTTAGATTTGTGTATGATTTGGCTAACTGGATTACTAGGCCTTTGGCATTGAAACTGGTCTGATTCCCAAATTACACGAATATATCACGCCGCACTTGAAACCTCTGCCACCAGTCAAGCTTCCTTATACGATTCGACTCGACGAGGAATTCCACAAGGATCCGCAGCCTACCGTATACGATGTTCGCGTTGCCGTGGACGACCCGTTGCGCGAGAAGATGCTCTCTTTCCTAAGTAACGCGGGCTACGCCAACATGCTGAAAGAGGCAGCGAATCTCGACGAACAGCTTGCGACCATCATTCAGGCCATTCACGTTTCTAAAGCCAAGCACGCCTTCCTGTCGTCTCTTAGCGAAGACCCTGCCGTGTTTGTGAGGGACTGGCTGAGCTCTCAGAAGCGCGATCTGGACGTGATTATGGGAGAGTCGATGCGGGGCGTGGGCGAGGACGCTACTGGAGACGAGTGGAGAAAAGGTGGAAAAGATAGTATCTGGTCCACCGTCAACGCTCGCGAAAGCGTCACCGTCATGTTGTCAAAGCAGCCTCTTCAAGTGCAGCGATAGGGTCGTCGCACTGATAGTCTTGCGTCGACAAAGGTGCGTTGAATGCGACTCAGAGGTAGTCTGGTAATGGCGTATGGCGTGGTGGTTTATATCCCAAAGTTCTCTCAGCTGGACTCGCGATCGCTAGGAGTAGAAATGAGAGGGATTGATTGAGGAAAAGGCTCTATATCCCTGTATTAGTATACATGCCGCTGGTCTAAAGGACATGTCTATGGTTAGATGCTGGCTTGAAATATACGGACGCGTCCCGGGAAATACCTACAATTGCAAGTGCTTTACGTATTTGCCAGCTTCTAGCGGAAACTCCAAGGCATCTAAATTTATTGCTAGTAATTCTACATGGTTACGTGAATCGAATCATATCAATGGCTATTCCCCTGCGCGCTACGTCATTGCGGTGATACATGTATGTATGTATGTTGTATGTATGTCAACGGGCTAGCATCGGGCTTTAAGGTCTTATCCCCGAAGACTGAACGGTTTTAATGTGAATGCTTGGATATAAGTCTTCGAGCTCTCCTCTCGAGCTTTCTTAGTTTTGGAAGATACCTATCTTGAGTGTACAGGACTAGCTCAACCTACCGATCTTACAAGACTAGTCGGCACATCAGGCTTCAGGATAGGATAGGATGTCGGCGATCTTCAAGAAGGCCAACACGGCGGTCATCACGGGCGGGGCGTCGGGCATCGGGCTCGCGCTCGCGCGCAAGTGCGTCGGCTACGGCATGAAGGTGCTCGTGGCCGACTGGGACGCCCCGGGCCTGAGCGCCGCGAAGGAGAGCCTGGGCGAGGCGGCCACGACGCTGCATGTCGACGTCAGCAAGACCGAGGACTGGGAGCGGATTCGGGGGGCGGTTGTTAAGGACTTTGGTGGTAGGTCGTCTACTTCTATTGCCTGTTGTCGCTATGAATCTACCTTCCTAGATTGCGTTTGAATATCAGGTCACGAGGATCGCTACTTACGACGCACGAATACATCACAGGCCAGATCAACCTCCTAGCCCTCAACGCCGGCGTCGGCGCCCGCACCGCCTTCTCGGGCCCGGAGGCGGACCCCGCGACGTTCCGCAAGGTGCTCGACGTCAACTTCTTCGGCGTCGTCAACGGCATCACCGCCCTCCTACCCCTAATCAAGGAGAAGTCCGCAACCCCCGCCGCCGTCGTCATCACCGGCTCCAAGCAGGGCATCACCAACCCGCCCGGCAACCCGGCCTACAACGCCAGCAAGGCGGCCGTCAAGTCCCTCGCCGAGCAGCTGAGCTACGACCTGCGCGCGCGCGAACACCTCGCCGTGCACCTGCTCGTGCCCGGCTGGACGTGGACCGGGCTCGCGGGCGCGGCGTCCGGTGCGAAGAAGCCGGACGCGCCGTGGACGCCGGAGCAGGTGGCGGATTATTTGGAGGCGAAGATGGCCGAGGGCAGGTTCTGGGTCTTGTGTCCCGATAATGAGGTCACGGAGGATGTTGATCGTAAGAGGATGTTGTGGAGCGCCGGGGACGCGCCGAGTGGAAGGGCGCCGCTGAGTCGGTGGCGCGATGAGTATAAGGGCGCTTTTGCGGAGTTTATGGAGGGGGATGCGTGAGACACTGCCTGCCTACCTACCTAGGTAAGTTGTGAAAAGTTAGGGATCTGAAAATAAGCGAGTTTACGTCACGTACGATGGAACTACGTTGGTATATACATATATGCCTATATATATATTGGTTCAGTTTGCCCTATAAGCCTTCAATTAGCAAGGTACCTGCGCAGCCTAAGCACAGAGAGCACCTCGAAGTCCCGACGAATGTGTGATTTTGTTTCATTGCGAAGTTAGCACTTCGTCTCTCCAGTGTGATGACCTAAACGCCTAACTACATGCAATAATGCCTGCCATGACGGCTGTTTCGTACGTCTACAGTGGTTCCATCATCGATATCTAGGCGCCCCCCTTTGGCAAGCAAAAAAAAAGGAAGAAAAAAGGAGGCAGGAGGCAGGAATTCAGACTGCCGCCGCCGTTCCAAAGTTACGCAAGTAAAGCGACTTATATGCACAGGCGGCGCTCTCCGGCAGATGGGCTCGGGCCGGTCCTCTAGACGGCCTGGGAGATCTGGCGGGAGGGGGGCACGGGGTTGGGGGGCATGTTGCGGATCTGCTTGATGAGGAACTCGCGCTCGTCGATGAACTGCTCGTCGTCGGTGCGGTCCTCGAGGAAGTGCGAGAGGAAGTTGAGGAGCTTGTCGCGGTTCATGAGCAGGATCTTCTGGACGGCGACGGACTTGTGGGGGTTGGCCACGAAGACCTTGAACACGTGGAAGCCCTCGTACTGGACCATCTTGCGGTCGCTGCGCAGCAGGTTCATGCAGATCTTCAGGTGCTCGCCGCGGTCCACGTACGCCGTCATCACGTTGTAGTTCGACCGGTCGAGCAGGATCTCGCCCAGCAGCTTGATCGATTGACGCTTGGTTACGTAGCTGTTGGACTGCACTAGGATGTGGTTGTACTTGTCGAAGAACAGCTCGAAGTTTATGGTCAGGTAGCGCGGCACGAGCTCCTTGTGTTTCGTCAAAAGTTCCTATAGTGATATTTGTTAGAGAATAGAGAACGGAGAATGGAGAACAGCGTATAGTCTATGTTGGCCGGATAGCTGGACCTACTCTGAATGTAGTGAATGCGTCGGCGGCAACTTCAAACGAACTCTTGTCGATCCAATCGAAAAAGCGCCAGAACACTCCATTGCCGCTTTGTGGTCGCTCCCTATCGATCGCCGTCACACCCTTCAGACTGGATCCGGGCTCCTCTCCATCGTCGTAGAGTATAATAGCGGCGGCCGCCTCGCTCTTCAGAACCTCGCGTAGCACGGTGCCGGCGGGCGTCGCACTCTCTTTGTGGTCGTAACCTCGGCACAGCTCCAACAACACCTGCGGCTTGTTGTTGACCACATAACTCAATGCGACGGGATCCGTCTTGGGCGACGCCGTCGGCGGTCGGAAACGGAAGACGTACGAGAATATGACCTGGGTATCCTTGCGAGATTCGAAGGGGAGACGGTGTAGGTTCTGGGCGAGTAGAAGGAGAAGGTCTTCTTCTATCAGGCCTGTGACTAGCTGGTATACTTGCTCGGGGGTGCTCTCTACTTCTGTTGTTGAGCCAATGTTAGCACCACACGATAATTATATGTTTGCGCGGGAGATAGGGGATGCGCCACCGCTTGCGATGGGCTTGGCTTGGTCGGGCTGTGGTAATACCTGGTGTCCCTTGGAGTATGAGCTTCATCTGGCCAAGCACCTTAGCTAGTTCTTCGGCCTGTAAGAGAGTAATTAGTATGGGAATCGAGGTTATAAGAAGGAGTTGTATTTATTCACCTTGCCAAGACCGTCGAGCTTCAGCACATGCTCCCTGGCTTGTTTCGGAAGATCAAGAGTGTTAGTCCTGGTCCTCGCCCTCGAGAATAGGAACGACATTGTTGCGATTAGCTAGATTGGCAGATCATCTGCACTCGAAGGGTCTTAGAATTCTTCGGACGAGGTCGCAAAGTTATGATATGTAGTAGATTCGAATCGACAAAGAGTGGTCGAATACTGCCACAGATTGTTTCTCGATTCCCAAAGATGACTTGTGTGTGTTTTTTATTTTTATTTTATTTTTCAGTCAACCAGGTACGTCATCGTAATTCGGTTGTCTGTTCGATGTGTCGCAGGCTATCGATATCCTGAAAATCGGGTTACCTTGGTGGTTATGGTTAGGCTTGAATGTTGCCATGTGCCTCCTTTGCTGGTTGCCGCAGTGTTTATCGTAAATCCGGGGATCGGAATGTTTATTTACGGGGCCAAAGTTATACTTCAGCTCAGCTGAGACCCCCTTGCGCATCAAATTGCCTGGGTCCTATCAATCGCAGGGTATCGGTTTCCTAGTAACGTGAAGTAACACAAACTACGTAAAGAACTCTTTATAATCAACTTCCTTTAAATTCATATCTCTATAGCCTGTCCCTTTTGAAGCATATTTTGTAATGAATGTTTTTGAGAATCATTATTTAAGAAATGTCACTTAAAAATGCTAATGATCAAACGAAGATACCTCTACGATGGTCATAAGTTGGTCACATTGACAGCTACACTATCTAATAGTTGACCTCAATTAGAAGCTATATTTGTCTTGGTGTAAAGACATAGCATATTCAATATACTTGACCCGGCGAAACACAAGACGACAAATGTCTCATCAGCTATTTGACGAGAGTAATATTGAGGACAACCAGAAACCTCTGTTTTCATGTCTAATTCAACCTCAAGGTAACGGAATGACCTTATATACACGATACGTTTCTAGTCTAATATAGATGTTGATAAAAAGACCATCATCATCGAGCCTGTTTCGATGCTTTCTGTTGTCTCGTATGAGCTGAACATGACCTTGATAACATCTAGATAGGTAGGTATAGCAAACTGCACAACTTACGAGGAAGCAATCTTTCAATCTGAGGAATTCATTGACGCATTTATCTTTATGAACCGAGTTATAATCGGCAACGATGCATTTCCCATATACGCCTGCCTACACGCAATTATAAGTATTATATTCTGCAATATCGAGTAGTGTTGCGGGGGCGTATAACCTCAGCAGAACATTGTGAGACAGCAGCAGCAAATTTCTGAATTGGCCGTTGGCGTGCTGGCATTGTATTGGAATCTATCTCATTGATTCTTGAATACGAAAAGTCAACAATTTGAAAACTCGATATGATTTCATGAAGCTGCAACTGTCTGAAATTTGGGAGAATAGTGAGTGGGGATCTTTCTTACGTCAATAATTGCAAATATGCAATTATAGCATATCTTGATAAGCTCTTGATAAAATACAGTACGTACCGTGCCGTTGCCGTTACACCAACGGTAGCCCCACTAATACGTAGCTCCAACCTCAATTAATTTGTCACTGGTTCGCGACGCGCCCTTCTAGATTCTGTCTTAACTCAATTCCATACCAATCCCAAAGTTACCTTTTACTAAATCAAGGTTGTCTTCTGTCTTCTCGGATCTTTGAATCTATAACCTTGTCCAACCAATTGCTCTTCAATAATGTTGCCCAATTGCCGACCTATTTTTATTTAGCGTTTGCACCGACCTGCCTCTGCATCACAAAAAAACGTCCGAAGAAAGATACAAGCTAAACGATGCGTTGGCTTACGATTATCGTGACTTTATCACAGCTCTACTATGGCTCTCCTATACGACATTCAGCCATATATCACCGATTTATCCGATAGTTCTTTTGAGGAAACCGAGCCTCATGAAACTATGGCTTCGTCTGCTGCGGCCTCTTCTCAGAGTCTGATCATGGATCGAGATAAGTATTCGGATAAGGGTATGCTTCCTTCCAACTAGCTTTCCTATCCCGCTAACTTTTGTTAGACATACAAATTCTATATCAGATTGTGCTTCGGGCCGAGGAGATCCTAGCTGATTACACACCTACTTCTCGTCTGCCGACACATGCTTTATATAATGCATACGACGAGGTCCTTCCCCAGTATGGAATCAATCCGGACAACGACCGTTTGATTAGCGAGCTTGTGTTTAAGGTCGGGGGCGTCAGGAATACAGATTCGCTTAGGGAGAAGTTTAAGACCATCATGGCCCGCCTAGGAATCACAGTTCAATGGGACGATATACCAGCGCACGGAAACGAGCTTGACGATATCCGTTCCAATTCTGCCTTTGGCTCCGATGGGTTGTCTATTGGTGACAGTGATGATCGCCATTCTGTTATTAGTAAGATTGTGCATAAAGAACCCCGACCTCTCGTCAACGGCAATCATGACGGCCACGATTACGTCCTAGGGAATCATCATGATAGTCATATGGACGATGTCAAAAGTAATGTTTCTCTCAAGGACGACCCTGTTGATCTCTCTAAGATCGAACAGCAACTCGAATGCAGCGCGATTGCATTCCAGAGGAAACACCACAACAAGTTCTCTGCTGTGACGGCCGTTCGACAATGGCAGAAGAGGTCTAGCTTTATCGGCACCCTATGTGAGCAGTTTGACGCCGCCCGGCAGGCTGACCTAGAAGAGGACCTCGAAGCTAAATTCGAACACTGGAGAGCCTTGTCTGCTGAGGTGGACCACGTACCGCCGCATTATCTCCCTCCAAATGTGTACTCGAAGCGTTTCGAGGGGATCGCAATCCGAGCTCGTGAGATCCACAACGCCAAAACTACACTAAAGCGTTGGCGACAAAGTGCAAGAGAGGAAAGTCGCAAAGTCCGGAAGGTTGAGGAGTCGTCCGACCCTATCGAGCGTGTTGCAGCAAAAGCGCACAAAAACTTGATGCTGTCGCGCGCCTTCGCGAACTGGTCTAACCGTTTGGAAGAAGAATCGGACAGAGCACAGATGGCTGCCAAAGTTTATGAAATGAGACTAAAGTCCAAAGCATTTGGCATTCGCCGACGACCGAACGAGGATGTTCCGATGAGCGGGACTTGCGATAGTCCCGTTGATGCTTCACCTCCTGCTTATATTGCTAGTTCAGATAGCCTTCCAAAGCCCGCACTCGCCATCGAGAATGTTGTATCCGATGTGGTACCTAATGTGGTATCTAAGATTCTTATTAACCACGCCGACCCACCGAACGTCGTACCTGATGTTCGTGAGAAGGTCTCTCCCGAAGCCCCCGCGAAAGCCCCTACGAAAGCCCCTGCGAAGAGCGCCTGTTCCAATGACGATTCTGATGATTCTGATGACGATGAGATGGACGAAATAACACTGCTTGCACGACGACATATCCTTCGTATGCGCTACTATGATATCTGGGAGAGGTATACAGTAGAGAAACGGGATAAGATTAAAGAGTTCCACGCGAAACAGCAAAATGAACGGATTGCTCATACTATTCCCGTATGGCGCTCTGAAGCAGAGCAAGCTTCTCAACAACAAGAAACTCTCCAGTACAATGCCGAAAGAGCTAGTTATTATAACAAGGCTGTAAAAGCGATAGATGTATGGAGGCATGAAAGCGAAGAGAAACTGCAAGGGCACGATCAAGTTCTCGACCATTATGCCACACGGGCAAATTTTTACTACAAAGCTACTAAGGCGGTGCCTATCTGGAGGAACGAAACTGGTCGTGCTGTCAAGCAGCAAGAAGTTCTCGAGCTTTATGCGGACCGGGCTGAATATTACAGTGGAGTTACAAAGTCGATTCCCATTTGGCGAGCGCAAACACAGCAGGTCGTCGAGCACGAGGAACAGACACTGGCGCACTATGCCCAGCGAGCCGACTACTATTACCGAACTCGAGATACCTTATTATCCTGGCAAGACTTGGCTAAGAAGAAGCGAAAACAGAGGCTGAAAGATGCGCATCTGGAGACTCGTCGCCTTGTAAAGAAAGGCATGGGAGAGCGGTGTATTTCACAGTGGCGCGAGAAGCTGCAGCCAAGCTTCGAACGGTATGAAGCGATGAATTTGATTTTAGAAGACGTTATTGCGGATCGAGAATATCGACAAAGCATGGAATCGTTTGATACGTGGCGCGAGAAGGCACGGGAACGAAATGACATGGGTGTCGTGAGCGACGCAATGGCTAAGGAAAAGGTTTTACAACAATGGAGGGACCACTCGACACATCATGAAGGGTTAAATATTGAGGCTGGACAACACTGGGAAGAGACGGCAAAGTCCAAAGTGCTGAAGCAATGGAACCTTAGCTCCCTTCAAATACCGAATCGACCACTCATGGTGGCAAATACGCTGGAGAAGAAGGAGAGGAAGTTGCTTCGAACGCGCTTCGAGAGTTGGTATGGCCGAACAGCAGACAAACTTGTTCCTGTCGAGCTCCCCAACGGAAACTACAAGAGCGTAGATCAAGTTGTGGAAGATGCCCAGCGTCGGGCTTCACTTAGCCAGGCGAGAGGCTTGTTCGATAAGTGGCAAGCGGCCGCGAAGGCCAAGAGCGAGAGTGTCCAAGAAGAAGCTTATATACCGACGCCGGGAAGGCCGCGTCTCTTCCTAGGAAGTCTAGGAAGCTTGGGTAGATTGGAGACAACTACCCCTTTAGCACCCGTACCCAGCCGGCTTAATTGGCGGGCTAGCGAGACGGCACTGAGAGGATCAGCTATTAGAGGCAGGACTAATCGTTCTGGTCGTCCCGAGAGGAATCTCAGGGTCTCATGGGCACAATAATTGATCAATTGATAATAGCATTGGCGGCGTTGCGGGTTTGTCCTATTTTAAGTACGATGGAAATATGCATGGAATAGGCTAGGTTTACCAGGCCTACATAGTGATACCCCCTTATTCTGTTGATTGGGACATCTGGAATTTCAAAGATACCCATAATAGAAGATGTATTGAATTAAGCCCTGCTGTTTGTATTAACAACGTGCTTCTCGAATAATATTACTAAATGTGAGTTGCACTTTTTGAAATAAAGGACTTTATGTGGTAGATATGTACTGCATTTACTTTTATTCAAAATTTATACAAGTTGTGCAACATCGAAGCTATCCGTGGGTCCCTATTAATTATTTTGGGCAGGGATTCGCGGCCCGTCCCACGTCATTTTGCAGCCGCAAGCCGACGCGAATGGCCGCTGTAGCAGCGACATCTGACAATTAGAAGAGCACCTGACGTCTCAACATCCTCGTTAGAGCTACGTACTTCGGTCTAAAATATCTAAAATATTTCTAAGGTTGCATCTTTAACTTGCGATCCTTAAAAACTTAACCGAAGATTCATATGCAGATCTGATCGATTATACTACTACGAACCAACCTTCTTACCGGACCCCGAACGCCGAACGCTTGCTTCTCGTAAATTACAAGGGGTAGTTTTGAATTTCGAACCAGCAAAGTCGAGCACCCATTTTATTGCCATTCAACCCGTCGCATCACCTCTCCAAAGCTTTAGAAATGCCATTATCGACCAATTTGCGACGATAGTATGAAGGCAGTCCTTCCAGGCCAGCCTGAAGCTAGCCTTCAAGCTGTGTCGACCGGTTATTGGGACAGGAAGCGCATTATCGTTTACATCACAGGCAATGCCCTAGCCATCCTCTCCGACCCCGAAACCATCCTCCAAACTATATACGACGACGATGAGCGAGCGCTTGAGGCTGTTTCCTTTGACGAGTCGTCGGGAAAGATAGCCGCCTGTACAGATGCGACAGTGAGGGTATATCGGCCCTTGAGCCATGGTGACGACGGGGGCTCGCCAAAGGTTATTGCTTGCCCCGGAACTACGAAACAAGCTATAAAAACAAAGGCTGATTATATATAGTGGGCTTTACAAACATCTTTCGAGGTCGACCAAGGCTCGACACCCTTGACACTATCATGGGGAAGCTCCGAAGAGCTCCTCGTCGGACGATCCTCTCTTTGGCTATACGATACGACTTCGACGCCCGCTTCTTGTCATTGGCAACAGGGGCTAGCAAGTCCTGCGAAAGCCGCGAATCTCTCTTACGACTCATCCTACATCGCTTCCGTTGGATACCACGATCGGCTAGTGAAAGTGTGGCGCAGACTAAATTTTGGCTCGGAGGAGGTACATTTTGACTTTGGCTATCTTCCGCATCCAAGAGCTGTTACCAGTATGCAATGGCGAAAACCGTCCTACATCGGCCAAACGATCGAGAATGTGCTCTATACCTTTTGCGCCGATAATGTCATGCGCGTGTGGACAGGTGCCGATGGCTCCGGTTGCCAGTCGCTACGCCAATGGGGAAAATTAGATCTGGCGGCAGCGATACGGAATGAACATGAGACACGCAAGCATTACTTAAGATGGGCCTTTATCCTCAGCCAGCGGGACCTTGCCAATGCGGCAGAAAGAGCCGTCCAGGAAGAAGGGGATGGCGAAGCAAAAGAAGACGTTGCTCTTCAGTACTTACTATCCATCGCAAACAGGGACACGGAAATTTGTGTCGTCTTCGATGGACACGGAAGTATGTCGTCCTGGGCTTTGGAGAATATAAGTAGCAAGACCAAGGGTGCCGAAAATGTGGACAATGTTGCGTACGTCAAATCGAAGGACTTTGATTTCCTCGGGTCTTCGACGGGAGAATGTCACGTTGAAATCCTCAGTTATTGCAATAAAAACGCGGGCAACTTACATATGCTATTTCATCACTTTGATGGAAAGGTAGAAGTATTCCAGAGCAATATTGCGGATTTTCTCGACCCGACTGCCCATCCTAAAAGTCGCTTGGTTCCTTGCGCGACCTGGTCCGGACACTCTGCTTCTGTCAAGAAGATTGTGCGAAACTTTAGCGGTCGCGCGATCGTGTCGAGAACCGAAAAGGGGGAAAGCATCGTATGGCGACATGCTCCTGGTCCGCCACGGACGAGATTATTGCGACATAATGTGATCCCAGAGACGCGCCACATACATCGAATATGTTTAATCAGAGGTGGCAGGTTTGTCGTTTTTCTACATTACGATAGCATCTCAGTTTGGGATTGCAGATCGCCTGTCCATACCCTGCTTGCCGATTGCAAGTATGACATCCCCGGCAAACCCCTCTGTATCCTCGTGCTTCCTCGGGAGAAGGCCAAGGATGATTCCATCGCACATCTTGCAACTGTTACGTCGGAGCAACGAGGCATAGTCTGGGAACTTCACCTCCCCTTGAAGGACGGTGATGCTACTAAGCCCCATACTAATGGTAATGGCTATGGACCTTGCCTCCGAGAGTTCTCCAGATTCAAGTTAGAAGATGCCGGAGACCTCGCTTATGTCTTACCAGTTGACCCTGCAGGTTCTTCGCCTGTCATATCTGGTTCCTTGGATGTCTTTGCTCGTGACGTTGCAGTATCGTATACTCATGGCGGCCGCGTTGAGTTTTGGACTGCTAGAGTATCTCGAGAGAAAAGTCGAGTTGAATGGCTTTCAACATCCATGATGGAGACGGGCGTGTCCGAACCCGCGCTAGTCAACGGTAGCACGATGAAGAAAGCCGCTCTTGTGAACAGAGACCATTCAGAACTAACAATCTGGGATATTCGAGGAGCCCGATTGGAGTACAAGCAGAATTTCGAGAACAACAACACCGTACAAGATCTTGATTGGACATCTACACCGGATTCACAATCAATACTTGCTGTTGGATTTCCGTATCGCATTGTACTCCTCTCGCAGATGCGATTCGACTACTTGAACAAGGGTCCTGCCTGGGCTCCAATCCGCGAGATTAGTATTCGAGATTTCACACCACATCCTATTGGCGACTCAACTTGGCTTAGCGATGGCAATTTGGTCATTGGCGCGGGAAATCAACTATTCTTATATGATAGAACGTTCGGAACAACTGACCGACTAATATCACACGCACGTGTACCTCACCGTAAAGATGGAACTAGAGACCTCTTTGACGTTATTCAAAGATTGAATGGTCCATTACCAGTCTTCCACCCCCAGTTTCTTAGCCAGAGTATATTGGCAGGAAAGCATACCGTGGTTAAGCGCATCCTCCTAGCTTTGAATCACACATTAAAATATCATGTGGAAGGGGATGTGATCGATGACTACTTGGGTCTCGACCTAACAGAGTTCTATATAGGCAAAATAGTAAGTGGCGCAGATTACTTGAAGTTTCATTGGCTAATATTTTAGGCCTCTATGTCTACCAATGGGCGCGGATCATCATACCTTGTATCCCCAACATCGTTTGATGACAATGACGAAGTCTTTACGGAGGATATCGCTATGGCTATTTGCGAGAAACTCCAAAAAATAACAATTCCTCAACTTTCTGGTCACGAGCAGATTCAATTACTGGACATTGTCGAGTGTTCTGGGGTTGTGGAGAAGCAACGTCGCTCGATGGATGAAAACGGTTCGAGGTTTATGCTATTCTTTAGACAACATGCACTAAGGAAGGGAAGAACAAGCGAAATCCACATGTCGTGGAGAGAAATCAATTGGGCTTATCATTCTACCAGTCAGGATATACTGACAGACTTCGTATCCCGCCAATACCATGGCACTTTGCTATGGGAAAATGCGAGAGAAAGCGGCATGTTCATGTGGCTTACAGACGAGGCTGCTGTGGTAAGTTTGACTGTCTAAATTTTACGTCCTTCCTCTAATCAGCTTACAGAAAGCACAATTTGAAATTGTGGCTCGTAACGAGTACACGAAGAGCGAGGTGAAGAACCCCGTGGACTGCAGTCTCTTTTACCTTGCCTTGAAGAAGAAAACTGTCCTTCAAGGTCTCTGGCGCATGGCAAGCTGGAATAGGGAGCAAAGTGCAACACAACGACTCTTGGCGAATAACTTTGATGATCCCAAGTGGAAAACCACAGCGTTGAAGAACGCCTACGCTCTGCTTAGCAAGCGCCGTTTCGGTACGCCCTTCTAGGTATTATCAAGTGAGAAGTACTAACATAATATCTAGAATATGCTGCTGCCTTTTTCCTTCTTGCAAATCACTTACAGGATGCAGTAAATGTCTGTCTACATCAAGTTAAGGATCTCCAGCTCGCCATTGCTATTACAAGAGTGTATGAGGGCGACAATGGGCCGACACTTAGAAGGTTGCTCGAGAATGAAGTTCTCACCGTGGCGGCTCAGGAAGGCAACCGCTGGCTTGCGTCGTGGGCCTTCTGGATGTTGAAGCGGAAAGATATGGCCGTTCGCGCTCTGATTGTTAGTTCTCACCCAAATTCACTGCGCGAATGGCAAGCTAATTTCACAAAGACTCCCGTTTATACACTCCTAGAGTCTCCAATCTCGTCAAATAACTTGGAAGCAAAACTCTTCTTAACGGATGATCCAGCGTTAGTCGTATTGTATTCTCAACTTCGTCAGAAGACTTTACAAACACTCCGCGGAGCATCGAAGGTGATGCCAAGGACGGAGTGGGAATTCGTCTTGCACAATGCGAGACTCTACGATCGTATGGGTTGTGATCTGTTGGGTCTTGATCTTGGTGAGTCGTGATGTTCGTGATATGTATACCGACAGCTAGCTAACTGTTTAGTTCGTAATTGGGAATTTCTCCGGCAACCATTGGCGAGACCAGATCTCGGCGGAGAAATCGATCCAAGAAAACTGCTCCGACGCCGCAGTTCGTTGGTTGTACAAGACATGCCTATGTCACCCCTTGCTCCAGGGGACATGAAGACAGGAAGCCACGGTGTGAAGCCGCCGCCGAGCGTGTTCGAAGAACCGGATGCCAATTCGTTGCTAGACAGTTTTGGATTTTAAAAGTTAGGTACCCTTAACAGGCAGTTTAGAATGCAGAGGACGGAGCCAGGAACATGATATTCAGGTACCGGCATTGTATTAGCGTTGGTGAGCCGGGTTTCATTAGTGTATCTAATTATCTAGGCTAGGCGTGGAAACGGTGTAGGGGATGGCGTTCTAAGAATGCGTCTAACGCGGGTCATACCTTATAACTAGGTGCCTACCTGGGTATGTTCTTGCTAGAGCCTGGATTATACGTAGACAAAAGCTCGGGTTTGGAGGTGTATTAGTAGTGTATTGGAGGTATGCCGGCGGAATTTGAGTGGAAAAAAGGGGTGTGTTATGAGTCAGCTACCCCAGTTAGTATTAATCAGCACCTAAATTCGGAATGCGGTATAATTGGTTACACAGCGTCAACACACCTATAACTAGAGGTAACACAGCGTTAACATCTCTTTTCAGTGCCGCCGTAAACGGAAATTAGCTACGAGGAGATTGAGTGATGACCCCCCAGAATATAGTTTACGTCATCCACGCTTGTCTCCGATCAGGGTCGGAGGTTAGAAAAAGGAGGCGCAATTTGACCTATTAGAAGTGAGAATGACAATGCGGGCCTGTCCTATAGCACGGAGCTCCGGTGAGGGTGAATACTAACGGCCTCTCCTATTTCATATACAATATATATAATTCCTGCGGAGGTTATGAGAATATGGATATGAGATGCTGGCGTCAGTAAAGCCAAATAGCTCCGTCCTGCATCGGCAGATTTTCATATCTAATGAATGAATTGTATATATCTTCTTCTGTTCGACGTCTTTACTCCCTTTCCTTCAAGCTCATCATGCTCTAAACCTCCAATTCTCCCAACGCCACACACGTAAACAACAACTCCCAGCCCTCACCCAAAATGTCCACCCCGGAAACCCCCTTCCCAGACCTCCCCAACATCGGCATCAAGTTCCCCCACTCCCCCATCACAATCGCGGCCCTCGCGTACACAAAGCAGCACACCACCGAGGCGACCTACAACCACTGCATCCGCGCCGCGTACTGGGCGCTCATCCTCGCCAAGAAGCTGCCCGCCTTCTCCCAACCCTCCCCGGAGCGCCCGCTCAACATCGAGACCGTGGTCCTGGCCGCCGTCCTGCACGACATGGGCTGGGCCACCACCAAGGCCCTCGTGTCGCCCGACAAGCGCTTCGAGGTCGACGGCGCGAACCTCGCGTACGCGTTCGCGGGGCGGTACGCCGGCGAGGGGGCGGAAGCCTGGGCGGGAAGCGAGAATGAGATGAGACGCCGCACGGTCTGGGACGCCATCGCGCTGCACTGCACCGCGTCGCTGGCGCTGCACCACCCCGCGCCCGAGGTCGCGCTCGCGCACCTGGGCATCACGGCGGACTTCCTGGGGCCGCGGTTCCCGCCGGGCGACGGGAGCGTGCTGAGCGAGGACGAGTACAGGGCCGTCGTGGCCCGGTTCCCGATGGCCGGGTTCGGCGTCGAGGTGCTGAAGGGCGTCATGTGCGGGCTGTGTCGGGTGAAGCCCGAGACTACGTATGATAACTTTGTCGGGGCGTTTGGGGTCCGGTTTGGGGTCGTTGGGTGGGGGACTGGGGGGGAGGAGTTTGCGAGTGAGATTGAGAGGAGGGAGCCTGTGGGCATGCTGTTGGGGGGGTTGGGGTATTTGGAGGGGTTGTTGAAGGGGGAGTAGGGGGGGATTTGGGAAAGGGGAGGTGAAGTGAATGAGAAGACTTACACTCAAGTTGGCAATTACCAAGTTTTTAAATAACATTTTATAAGTAGGTATTGGATCTCGTTGGGGTTACATGGCGTTGGTATGGCTAAGATGTGGGACAGATTTACCCCTTTTTCCAATGTTAAGACACTGCTAAAAGAGGACATAATTATAACTACCTAGTGTAGTTTTTTTTATCTATCCATGCTATAATATTATAAGGGAAACACACTTCATCGCCATTTCATTGTTACAGATAATAAATTGAATAGAGACTTAGTATTATTAAGAACTATTTATTACCTAGTTGTAATATACTGAAATGTATAGCCTTTCGATATACTAATCAAATTATATAGGTAGCTATGGCAATATTTCAATTTATGAGCTTTAAAATAACGTTATATGTTATATTCAATTCTTTATATTTCAATTCATAAGCTTCGTCTTTGCGAAAAAGTTGTGTTTTTCGTGTAAATGTTGTCTGGAATAGGGGCATATCCGGAAAAGGTAACCAGCCGGCTACCTACATTAATTCTCAGACATTTGAGTATATCAGTAATACCCTGACGGATAAAAATGAACGTATATTCCTCCTAAAGATTCACATGTAGTATAAAACCACCCGATAATAGGAAAAGGAACAGAAAAATGAATCCAGCACCCTTAATTCCGCCCCGTCCTAGGCTCGCTGCACACAAACAAGTCAAGGTTTTGTTTATGTTATCCCAAGACGAGTTACGAACACCTCTTCTCGACATCCCGAGCCTCTGATTAGTCAACCCCTAATCTAACAAGAAGTCCTTGGACAATTAGCCCCCTAATAGACTAGGTCTCTGGTATGATTTTAGATCTTCTTCAGACTTTGAACATCGTAGTCTAGATCCTCGACTTTTAGAATTAGGACGACTTGGCTCGGCTTGACGTATGCTACGAGAAGGTCTCTCAGAAGGCATGGGGCTAGCTTTGCGAGGCATCCCGTCGATATGTTGTTCCTGCTTCCCATCATAAGTCGCTTCTTTGTTGTAGATTTTGTGAATAGGTCTCAATAGACTTGGCCTAGGTTTATGGAGCAAGGGTGATGGGACCCCGTTAATTTTGGGGATAGCTGAGAGAGCCGAAAGTCCTAATCTAACAGAATTATTCATGTCTTCTGGTTGGTAAGGTTGTGCGAGCGCATCGTGAGCTTCTCTGCCAGCTTCGTCATTGATTGGGTTTCGTGGTACCCCTTTGACCCCTTTCCTGCGTGATTTGGTGCGGTCCCTTATTTTGAGTCGAAAGTCGACGACCGAGATGAGAGTAGTGACAACAGAGAGGCAAAGACTGAGAGCGGCAAAAAGAGTCCCAGTGACAGTGAGACGGTATGTCTTGTCCTGGAGTTCTAAATCATCACTGTTCTGGCCAAGATTGGTAGGTGAACCTAGTTGAATTAGATAGGCATAGAAGTTAGGTAGTGCTTTACAAAGTCATGAAGTGACTAAAGCTTGTACATGAATACCCAATGACCACTGGGCCTTTTTTGGTAGTGATCCTTCTCGAATTGACTCCTCGCTGAGATCTCAACTACCTACTATTAGGAGATGGTATAACAAAACTGTTATAAGAAGCTTCCGAGAAGGGCAATCATTAAGATTAAAGTTGATTAGACATGCGAAGAAATATTATATGCTAACCTGAGATTGCTAGAGCAGGTGGGTATGTCGTAATGCTAGTATTACTAGACTAAGGTATGTTAGCCAGAGTGTGTTATTAAGGGTAGAGATATAAACCGACTATAGGCAGGGCTAAGGTGTCCGAGACATGGAATAATAGGATAAAAACAGTGGCCATGGACCTTGTTATTGTGATTGATGGTGTGCCGTTACAAGAAATTGCTAAGAGATACATGCTGATACACGATATAGGGATAGGACGTTGTAGGTTATAAATAAGAATTGTCGAGTTTAATAAGATGCCCAATGCCCACATGAATGGAAAGGAATGGCATTGTGCAAGATTGGATTGTTAGAAGGGAAGTAGGTTGGTGTAATATAGTCATGATTCTTAGGTGGATGTAATATAATCATGATTCTTAGTGGAATCAATGGTTGGCTAGCCATCTGGGGCTCAGCTACTGTAGGCTGAGAACTTCATGCGGAATGATCAAACTTTACTATGTCTGTAGGGCTCTCGTACATTTAGATTTCTTATTATTAAATAAATATTTACTAAGGTTAAAAATATGTATGTGTACCTAAGATGTGTAATTGACTTGATACGACGCTTTGCAAAGTTGCGACTTGCATGCTTGAAATCTAGAAGAAAAAGCGGGATTTGTGCAGAAAGGCTTAAAGGACTGTACCAATAATAAGCTACCGTCAATGAAAGCGAGCAACCCTCTCTCAAGGAAGAGCCAATCAAATTTTCTTTAAAGTATTACGTAGATCTGAAACAGTACAAAAATCCAATCCACCTAAGAGTACTCAAAATGCGCATTTTGCCGATCCCAGGTCAAAATGCAGCATTTAAATGCAATACATGCATAATGCCATTATACACATACAAAATTGCATTTTGATTTGCATGATCTTGCATAATAGATTTTTTACCACCACGACGTCATACCTTTTATAATTATATAATTCATTTTATTCGCAAAATGATGTTTATTATATTATTGATTTTTTTCAATTTTTAATATGCGATGTAACCGATGTAAATGGTTGAGTGCGATTAATTGAAATGCTTTTAAATGGGCAGGTATATCCTCTTAAGTGGGTATGTTTTAAAAATATTGCATACACTATTAAAATATGGGGCCGGTGGGGTTTTCCGATCCGTTATGCGCATAATAAACCAAAATGCGGCATTAATGCATGCATAATACGCATTTTCATTATATGCATTTAAAAATTCCGAACCCTCATAGGTTTTTTGAGATAGTTGCGTATTCTGGGCGATCGCAAAGGTATCCCCATGACCGCCAGATATGGGTCCAAAAAGCATCCACTAAAAAACACTTGTATCAGCCAATTAAAAATCAAATTTTAACCTTGTAATTCCTTATCGATTTTCCTTAAAAGGTTAAAGCCTTCACTTCATGAAAAACATGGGGAAAGCATAAACGTCGAATGTGATTGGTTAATTACTTTATACCATGTTTAGTTTCCCGTAAACTGTCTTTTAATTGGCTAGAAGGGCTGGTTTCAGTGGATGCTTTTTGGACCCATGTCTGGCGGTCGTGGGGATAAACTTGACTTGTCTATCCAACAATTTCTCCAAAGGAATGTATTCATCTATAACAAATGGAGAGTTTACTTGAATCGTAAATTTCTATTAGTCGCTAGTTAAGCTAGTGTTGTATGCCGCACGATTTGAGTCCTTATATCAATCACTTCGACTCAAACCGCAAATATGGCAATTACAAACGATGCAGGCAGGATACCCGAGGAGCAACAACAAGAAGAGGAAATCCCGGCATTTAAGAGTATAGCGCCTAGTATATTCGTTCCTGCACAGGCGGATTTCACAAAACCGCCACCGGATCTACCGTCGGATCTCAGCAGACTGCGTAGTGAGGCTCTCGCTCAGATCGATGAGCACGCCGACGTCGTACAGGATAACATATACTACATGCTTGATCGCGAGAAGACACGCATCCGCCAGGAGTGCAAGCAGAGGGAAGCCCTCTTCCCTCGACACCTAAAAGAGAAACGTGGCCTAGCGGAAGGAGAGGAACCTTGCATCCCCGACAACGCGATGGAGATGGACGAGATTCTCTTCATCAGGTCATCCTGTCCCGAGCCGAAGCGGGGCGCGTACGAGGTACCGCTGGGGTTTAACCACGCCAATTGCTTGCACGTGTCGACCGGAGCTAACGGGGAGACGCCACGCAAGTCCGCCGAGAAGATGGTGATGAATTTGACTAAGCACGGGGTTCAGAAGCTGGAGGGGCTGGCTATTCACGTCAAGGGCGTTAAGGAGGCGAAGAGCAAAGAGCTTGAGAATCAGGCGCTCTCGAATAGACTTGGTTCTATAGGAATTGCAACGGCGGACAAGATGGACATTAGCTGATGGTGGTTGGGGCTGGGAAGAAATCGTGTACGAGAGTGTACCAAGTCCCGCGCCGCGGAAAGAATGTTGCTAAACTTTCGCTTTATTAAATCTACCTAATGCGCTTCTATGTCCCGCCCACATTAGCTAACGGCTCCGAATTCTCAGCAGGAGGTGTTCGTCCAATCTCCCAGGGTTTTAGCGGTGCCGCAAGCCGACCGTGAGTTGTGAATGCCGGATCCTCGATAACGGTATCGGGAATCTGCCTAATTCCTGGAATTGGCTTCCCAGTCTGTAAGAAGGCAACTATCTCCTCGAATTTCTTGGGATATGGCTCCTTGCTAGGATCTGTCGATGAAGGATCCTTCTTGATATAGAGTTCTGCCATAGGCGCAGCTATTTGCCAGCTAGGCACTGAAACATCTACCGGTGCGGGCACAGTTTGGTCAAGAGCAAGCTGACCAAGGGAATCCCCTATCTCTACTAGAAGATGTGCAAATTTCCTATCCTCCGGGTTTGGCTAACGATTGATCAATGTTAGTCGCCTTCCCCTATATTAAGTGCCGAGAGCGATGGAGTAAGCATGCGATTCTAAGTTTGAGACGTACCACTGTCATCACCTCTACCGCAACCGCTTCTTCGGATATGATTCTTGGCGGTTGTGAGTTGGTCTGAGCAAGCCATTGCCTATACGCATCGCTGTCAATTTCGATTCGAGTTTGTTGCTCGAACCTCTGAATGCGAGCTTGGAGAGCAGTCTCAGAGAGACCGAGTCCGTTGGATTTGGCATTGTTTAGAGCACTCGAAAGTTGTTCCTTGTTTGGCAGTATTTAGCTATTGTTGCATGTTACCTACTTAGTGACTTGTGATTCGAACTTACAGTGAACACCCGGTCTTTAGCCCATGGATAGGAGTCGAAGGCCCGGTATCGTGCGTTAGGATTATCGGCAGCACGCCGTTGAACATCGGCTAGTGTTACCTCCGGTTCGGGCATGTTCCATTCGGTTCCAACTAGGTATTATTTAAAAAAAAAAAAATATATATATATATATATATATATATGTGTCTTATTATGACTGCGTATTATGGCTGGACATCCGATACCATCTCAATGCTGTATTGTTTGGTGGTGATCACTGATGATACTGAGAGCTAACCATCGAAGCCGAGGTTGGATTCCGTCCCGCCCGTATCGATAATGACATGAATGATGGAGGCAGAGGGTACCTTGGTACGAAGGAGAATGTGGGGTTTAAGGTACGTACTTATTTCATCGGTAACTTTAATTGTACAGGTGTTACTTTTTGAAAATACAGGTAAATCCACTTTTATTGAACACATCATTGGTTAAACCACCAAAGCCCTTAAAGTCTCCACAATACTTAGATACTTGCGTATATCTTCCATAAAAACGTTGTTATGCAGGTTACGTGGTGACATAAAGGGTACCACGTGACTTTTAATGGTCCAAACTTAAAGACTAATATCTGAGACAAATCAAAATAACTTTCTAGCTCTGGTACTTATAGTAATATAAATTATATAGCTATAAAGCTCTCAATTCAACGGATCGAATGATATAAATTTTATGTCGATGCATCAACTATTTGTATGTGTTTTGGGGGTTTAAAGTAAACGCATGGATTTCTTGGCAACAACACGTGATACCCTTAAAACTCAACATGCTTACTTAAGGTAAGTTTTACAGCGTAGATTTTACTTGATATCCAAACCCTCACACTTTCAATAAAAGTGCGATATTTACTGATTAATTGCCTTAATAAGATAAGATGCACTCGAATTTTTTTCAATTTAAATAAAATGTTACCATGGCCTGAAAGTGTTTGAAAGTGATGCAATTGAGAAACGCAATTTACGCGCTTTGATTGGTTGAAAGGCCTTCGCGGTCGCAAAGTTCTAAAAATGGAAGTAAGTTGGGCCAGTAGCCAATAGAAAGCAAGCTATGGGGTAAAAGTGGATTTACCTGTATTTTCAAAAAGTAGCACCTGTACAATTAAAGTTACCGTTATTTCATGCATGTGACTAAGGCTGCCCTTACCTCACAGATCAAGCTGCCCGCCCAGCCCGTTACCTCCCGCGCTTTCCCGCATTTTACCGAAAACAGAAAGTGGTCACGATCCACATTCCGGAAGTTTACCTACCACCTGGCAATTTACTCCAGGGAAAGAGCAAAGCTTACATAATCTTTCAATGCTGCAACTCGATCCTCGATGCAGGTCCACTTCTACTGCTAGCCCATATTCCGAAACTTTCTGGTTCGTTTAGCGACGACGCTTCCTATCCAGATTTAGTTCTTTACGCACACTGCGAACCTCGCCCTTCGCCCAAATGCGTCGCGTACCTGTTAGAGCCCTTCGGACGAGTTTTCAATGCACCGTCCGGGGCCTCACTCGTACTAGTCGTCCGCGACGCAGTGTTAATTTCCCCCACCATCACTTTAACGCCAGTCTGGGCGTTCGATCTGCTACCTCTTCGTCTTCATCTTCATCTTCCTCTGCTGCTTCGACTGCATCCTCGTCTGCATCCTCGTCTGCATCCTCGTCTGCATCCGCATCCGCGTCATCTTCTTCTTCTACTACACACCCTAACTATGCTGTAAGCGAGCCCTTGCGATCATCCATGTATATCCGTCGATTCTCTGTCGCACTGGTATCTAGCCTAGTTGGCTACGGCGCCTGGTACACATACAAGGGAGGAAATTCCCTAGAACAGGTCGGGGCTAAATCATACACCACAACACCAACTCAGTTGTCGAATACCGCTGCCACACCCCGTAATGTTCTCGTAGTCGGAGCCGACGAACTCCATACCGGTACATTCGTTGGCGAAGGACCGATAGCGAAGAACTTAGACGGAAGTGGAAGAGACGTTCTAGAGATGCTCACCCCGGACCAAGCTACCGAGAAGCTGCGAGAGAACGAGGCTTCGTTTTTGGTCAATCGAGGCCAAGGTGTCTTGCGCTACGATGTCGTCCAAGTCGCAAGCAACAACCCGATCGAGGACGACCACGCCGAGAAGATTGTCGAGATCTCTGAACAGGGAAATGAGAAGAACATCAATGATTGGATGTTTTGGGGTGTTTTTGACGGTCATGCGTAAGTAATATTTGATTTATCTCACTTTCCACTAAGGGTTAGTTATAGCTGCTGACATTTTGTAGTGGTTGGACAACGTCAGCGAAGCTTCGACAAACTCTGATCAAGTTTGTTGCCCGAGAACTAAACACTACCTACAAGGCTGCAGGAACTTTGGGAACCGTACCGTCACCAGAGGCTATCGATACGGCTATTAAACTAGGATTTACCCGTCTTGATCATGAGATCGTGCACGAGAGTGTGGAGAAGGTCCTAAAGTCCAACTCCAAAAGGGTCGCAGCCGAGCTTCTAGGCCCCGCATTATCTGGCTCTTGCGCTCTGTTGTCATTCTATGATAGTAGCACTAAGACCCTGCGTGTTGCTTGCACAGGCGACTCTCGAGCTGTTCTGGGCCGACGTAGTTCCTCTGGAAAATGGACGGCAACTCCTCTGTCAGAAGATCAAACCGGGAGCAACCCTAACGAGGAGAGACGCATGCGCAAGGCCCACCCTGGCGAGGACCGTGTTATTTACAATGGTCGGGTCCTTGGTGGCCTCGAGCCAACCCGAGCATTTGGTGATGCTAGCTACAAGTGGAGCAGAGAAATCTCTGATCGACTCCGAGCCTCGTTCTTTGGCCGAAGCTCTTCGCCACATCTCAAGACACCTCCTTATGTAACGGCCGAGCCTGTTGTCACCACTACCAGCATTCAACCCGAAAAGGGTGATTTCCTAGTCATGGCTACAGACGGGCTATGGGAGATGTTGACTAACGAAGAAGTGGTCGGACTTGTTGGCAAGTGGATTGAATCACAAGCCACATCGCCGTCATCAAACTCACAGTTAGGCTCTGTATGGTCCAAACTCTTTGGCCCTGGCCCAGACCTTCCTGTAGAAGCTGGTAGTCAAGCTGGACCTGATGGACAGAAGACACCGATTCGACTACGACAATGGGGTATCTCACCTGACGAGAAGGAACGATTCATCGTCAAGGATAAGAACGTTGCTACTCATCTCATCCGCAATGCCCTCGGTGGTAAGAATGAGGAGCAAGTTTGTGCCTTACTCACACTCGTTTCTCCATTCTCGAGGCGTTACAGGTCAGTCAGCCACTAAAATAATAGGTTCGATAAATGCTAATAGTGCAATAGGGATGATCTGACGGTGCAAGTTATCTTCTTCGGTGATGGTCCGAAGACCGACACAGTGCTCGACACAGTGCTAGTTAACGAGGAGGCTTCGAGTGTTCCTCAACCAGCTATCAAGGCAAAAATATGAGTCACTTGAGACATGGCTTTATGTACACCATTGCGGGGAAGATATCCCATACTACACGCACACGAATTGGCCTTTAATTGTGGAGGCCACGAGATAGAGCTTTTCTGCGGCATGGCGTTTCTGGGTTGCTGAGCATACCAACGATTCACGGTGAGAGTTTCATGGATACAGGCGAAATAAAGGCGAGCTATTAGGTACTTGGCTTGTACATATGTGTGTCCCTGCGTCAATACAGTTTGCGTTTTGGCAAGATTTTGAAGTGTCAGTAGCGTAGATTTAGACTCTTAAGCCTTCATAAGGAGGCGGTCCTGATAGAAGTTAGTGTAGGCGTGGCTATTAACTTTCAGAGCCTCTTGTCAATCTTACCCCCTTGGCTAAGAAACCATGCTAAAGTTGACTGCGGATCTAATTCGAGTCTGGCGCCACGATGGCTTCTTTGCTAACTTAATTCTCCCGGTCCTAGCCCACGCCGTAAGATTTTCGGACTAATGGGGAGCGACATACCCACAACCCGCTATATCCGCAGGGGGGTTGGGGTTAGTTCCCTCCCATCGAATTGGTGGAGTATTTTCCCCATGTTTACTTACCCCAGCTGCCCAGCAGCTCCTTGTATCCCCTCACTACATACCAACAGCATCTGCAAGCCACGCTCTCAGCACTATATTAGGATTTGTTGTAGGGCTTACGGTATTAATGGCTATCTTAACTTTAGAGCTAGAGGCTTACTACCTACCTAAGAAAGCATGTTGCCTGTCAGGGACGGAAAATCAAAGATCAGACTAAGATCCGAGGAACAAATATCCTTCTTGGCTTGACTGAACTTCGTGGTGTCGGTGGCGAGTCGCTTTCCTGTGGGAAAGATGGAGCTGCTAGCCGAATTATAAAATGGCTAGGTAGTCTCGTGTTTTGTCCATCTTGCTGCTACTCTACCGTGTTTGCGCAACCGGACCTAAATATCGTTCAAGCCTACCTACCTAGACATCAAAATGAAGGTATCGGTTACTTTGTGGTCGCTTTGCGCAACTCTAAGCTGCGCCTCGTGGGTTCCTGCGTCGTCGCCGCCGCTTGCGAGAGATCTTGAGTCGCGGTGGCAGAGCCGTGTAAATCGTCGCCAGGTGAATTCTACTACTAGCGGATGGCCGTATCGCCCGTTTAGAACGAAGGGTAGAGATGTGGTTAATAGCCGCGATGAGGTAGTCACCTGGGCCGGTGTGAATTGGCCTCTAAGTGGTGAGTACCTAGGAATAGAATGAGATCTAATTGTGGCTTTAAGAACCAGGCGACTAATTTTGAAACAGGCGAGACGATGATTCCCGAGGGCTTGGAGTGGAAGTCTGCCGAAGATATCTTGAGCGAAGTCGCTTATGTTGGCTTCAATTTCATCCGCATGTGAGACACTTCAATATAAAATTGTTGAATCTCCCACATGACTGACCATATAACAGGGGTTATGCGATCGAAATGATCGACCAAATCTACGAGCGAGATGGCGAAGACGTGCCCCTCGAAGTCTCCCTAATCATGGCTCTTGGTTACGAGAACGGCACAAGAATCACTGATGAGATCATCTCCAAGAACCCTTCCTGGACACGCGAGACGACCCGCTTCGAGATCTGGTCGGACATCGCGCGCATCGCCGGCTCCAAGGGCGTGTACATCCACCCCGACGTGCACGTCGGCAAGGCGCAGTGGTGCTGCAGCCACACCGACGGCAACGCCTGGTTCGACGACGTGAACTTCAACACGAAGAACTGGCTGCGCGGGCTCTCCTACGTCGCCACGTGGGCCAAAGATCACCCCAACATCGCCTCCATGTCCCTGCGCAACGAGCTGCGCGAGAGCTGGAACCGCACGGACCTGTACTACAACTGGGAGACGCTCGTGGGCAACATGAGCGCGGGCGCGGACGCCATCTACGGCGCGAACGACGAGCTGCTGATCACGTGGTCGGGCATGCAGTACGACCAGGACCTGTCGGCGCTGGCGACCAGGAAGAACATCCTCACGGCCCCGTGCTACAAGTGCACGGCGATCCGCGACGCGCCGCGCCGCAAGCCGGTGTACTTTGATTTGGGTGCGCACCCGTGGGCGGACAAGGTCGTCTGGGAGCTGCACCTGTACCCGATGAGCGAGGACCTGGACACCGGCACGTGCGAGGTCATCGAGGCCGAGCTGTACCGCAACGGCTTCAACGCGCTGGGCATCGAGGCGCCGGCCGGCTGTAAGATTAACATTGATGGTAATACCACTACTACCACCAACACCAACATCAACATCAACACCACCACGATCCCCATCGCCCCCGAAAACTGCATGCCGGCGCAGCGGATCACGCCGGTGATCTTCTCGGAGTTCGGCAACGCGCAGGACGCCTCGCTGTACACCAGCACGGTGCAGAACTGCATCCGCCAGTACACGGAGAAGCACGGCATCAGCTGGATGATGTGGAGTTTGGCCGGCAGCTACCGCATCCGCTCCGGCGTCCAGGGGCTCGCGGATACCTGGGGCCTGACGAATGCCGATTGGAGCGGCTGGCGGGATCCTAAGACGATCGATGGGTATTGGAGGTCGTGGATTCACAATATGAAGTTGAGGGGGCCTTAGGAGGGTAATTGGGTAGTGAAGGGGAGAGATGAGTAGGGGTTTTGATATAATTATAATTAATGATCTTATCGTGACTGTTATACTGGGGTTAATCTGTTAGTTATTTGGACTCTCAATCATCCTAAGTTGATAGGAAGTGTTTCTATCCCGTATGTGATCCATTCACTTCATGGGACGTAGTTATCCTACAACTTACTAAGGGAAAACGGGCAATTTAGTAGCTCCTACACTATATTAGCGGATCTACCTAAGATATACATAGTCG
Organism: Annulohypoxylon bovei var. microspora; assembly: GCA_022836615.1. NCBI lineage: Eukaryota > Fungi > Ascomycota > Sordariomycetes > Xylariales > Hypoxylaceae > Annulohypoxylon > Annulohypoxylon bovei. The sequence goes on along the minus strand of MU405261.1, from coordinate 109,603 downwards.
AACAAGATATCTTACTATTGAGATTAGGCGTATGATTTTCATCGATAATTTAAAAGAATATTGATGTCCATAGTTTATCGTGTTTATTGATATATGCGTTTCGATAGCTTCTTGGGCCCCTGGCGGTGCCCGAAGACTTGCTAAACTTGAGAAGATTCAAAAAAATATAAGTGGTCTTCCCCTATTACTGAGGTATAAGCCGAACCGAGAAACAGTGAGGTGTATAATGCTCGAAAGGCAAGGCCAAACCGCCAAGTCCAACTAACGCCGGTGCCATGCATTTATGCTATCATATCTCTACCCGTCTGCCCGTACCCTTTGTACAACCCCAAAGTGCAAAGTGCCAAGTTAATGGTGTTGACCGCAATTCCGCGCCGCAGGTACGGCGCTTATAGCCGTATATATAGATCCATACACTCGATCCTCCACTCCCTACGACCCAGCAGGCTCCGTAGCCACTCAACTCCGAGCCCGGTCCACTCCTCCTTTCTCTTTGCCAATTCCTCGGCAGCAACACTAGCTAGAGCGTTCGCCGTGGTGTTCAGCATCTCGACAGCGGTGGCGTTGAAGCTTTCGGCGACTGGGTCTGGTATCGTCGTCGAGTTGGACAAGCATGATGTCGCGGGAGACCGCGGGGCGAACCAGTTACTACTAAAGTCGAAGAAACATCGGTCTGACCAATAGCACGATGTCACGAAGAGTATGAGGAGAAGCACGGAACAGTAGACGCAAGGTCGGTTTAGGAAGTATGTGCAGACGAAGAAGAGGAAAATGAACGCAGGAGAGGCATTCGTCGGGATAAAAAGAAGAGGAAGCCAACTGTCATCGAGAAATCACGTTAGCTTATACTTATAAATAGGTATATGGTATGGTACATGTATGCGTAGGTGGGTAATGTAAAGGAATTGATTTAAAAGCTTGATACCTTCGGAGACAGAACATGGTGCTGTGTCAGGAAGCGTTTGCAGGTTGGTGGTTGGAGATGTAAGTGAGACGTTTGACTGAGGCGCCGGTGATATGTCGGAGGCAGCAAACAATGGATGCTGACAGAACCTTACGTCCGCTCTCTGATGTTGTTCAGGTGCCTTAAAATGGCAAACAGCGAATTGAGTAATTAAGATTTATCGCTACTATGAGAAAAGGTTGGGAATAGGTAACGAGAGTGGGAAGCCAAAACGGTTATGTACTTTAATCTACTGTATGTCTGAAAAGATTATGGAGAATTATCACGATGCGCCGATTCTAAGGTTGATGAACTAATTGAAGGTTGAAATTGCTGACTTATGTAATGTTTCATTTAAGGGTAGGTTACATAATACGCCAAAAACCTTATCTCCACATTTAGAGGGTACATGTACAAACAGGTAAGGATCACCTAAGGCTGGGGTACATGTGAATGATGTAAATAATCATCGCATTACAGAAGTCACCTCCACTAGGTTCAGTTCTATCGATTGTATGGGTACATCTATGCATGTGTACCGCTAGGGCCTCCACTTCATACTGCTTCATGCCACTTTAATACATTCATCCATTGGCAGGTGTAATCGTCAGCTAGCGCACAGCTGCATCGCCGCCCAACGTCTCGACGTGCTTGTGTGTTCATCCGTATCCGTTACACATCACACTTAACCTACCTTCCGTTTGACAACATTTATTTTCTGAGCTTCTTCTTCTCCTCCACCCACAAAAATTTCTACACTTCCGTATTCCATAGGGGCCATTTCGACGCACCTTTGTCGGACGGCTCTTCTTCTTGCAATTCTCTGACAGCACAAAAAGCAGTTAGGTCATTTTGACTTAACCAATTGTAACCTTGTGCTTTTTTCCCCGTCACCTTGTTATCGCCCCTGCTCGTCAGATTTGCCGATAGGAGCTTTAGCTAGGTTGTCGTGCCTTACCTCGTACCTGGTCATTTTTTTCGTCAAATTTTTTTGGCGAGGCTGGCAAGATTTATAAAACTTATTTGTAGATTGGAAGGAAGGAAGGAAACTTTTCTTTCCTTCTATCGCATTGAGTACCAACTCTCGCCTTCTTTTCCCATTTTACAATCCCCAACATACATCCCGTGTATCCCTCATCAGTTGCGAACTACGCGCAATCACATCAGGAATCTCGGATGAAGCCTATTAGCTGTTTTTTCAACTTCTAATTACATTGAATCTGTTGTGCCGAAGCAGATTGCTTATCCCATCCCATCTACACAAGATCCATCATGGCGGGTTACAACCCGCCGGGTGGTACCGACCCGAACAGCTTGCATGCGATGCTCGCTCGCCTACAAGCTCAACGTAATGGCGACAACAATGATGATTCGGGACCCCCTCAAGATATCTTGTCTCGCTTCAACTCTTACAACCAGGGCGCTAATCCCCAAGACTACTATGGTCATTCCACTGCGGAATCCCCTGGCCTGGACGACTTCCTGCCTGCTGCCCCCACGCCGCCCAGTAACAACTTCAGCCATTCCCACCATCCGACGGGACCGATGGGACTAGGTCCAATTGGCACTATGCCCTCGAATCCTACAAGCAAGGTCGATCAGAGCGCGAACTTATTGAACCTGCTCAAGTTCAGTGGCCAGAATAGTGGACAGAACAGTGGATATCACGGCCAACAAATCCCGTCGCACACCTCTCCTCCTGGACATACCCAGGCACCCGGTGTCTTCGACGGACTTCCCGGCCTGTCCCAACCTCATAATCAGCCACCCATCCACGCACCTGTACCGATGCCTGCCGATCCTCAGGGTCTTCTGGCTACCCTTATGAAGGGAAATTTGCAGAACGAGTCTGCTCGAGCTGAGCCTCAACCTCAGCCCCAGTCTCAGGTCCCCGCTCAGTCAACTTGGAATGCAGGACCGCCTCCTAACGACACTCAAGCGTATCTTCTCAACTTGCTCCATCGACCGAAGCCTGCACAGACCGACCACACTTCTACTAATGAGTCATCTCAGCCTCCGACATTAACCCCTCAGTCAGCCAACGGCTCGTCGACGGAGCACCACATGAAGGAATACATGCCGCTGAAGCAGACTGTAGCCGACAATGCCTCTCATGAGACGACACCTATGCCTTTCCGCTTCGGGTCGCAGGGGCATGTAGATTCCCCTCCGACGAAGTTCGAGTACAATTCACCGACATCACAGCATCCGCAATATGAGGGTAGTCGTAAATCTTCTAAGTTTGACTACACTAATCCGCTTGAGGGATTTGGAACATCTTCTCCCCAGACCGCTGCTTCCAAGTCGTCAACACCAGGCGCATCGGCTTTTATCGGCCAAATGCCGACTGAGTTACCGGCACCGTCTAGTTTCAGAGTCGCTAAGAAGACCCCTAGTGTTGCGTCTTCTTCTGGACTCGGACAGGACCATAAACGGCTAAGCAGCCAGCGCAGTCCAATCACGAGCCCCGAGCATTTCAGGCGAAAGCTTGACGCTACTTCTCCTCACTCTATTCATTCTATCACTGAACATGGAATTGTGTCAGAACTTACTTCGAACTTTGCTCCTAAAGAGGAGAAGAACATGGAGACCGTGGCGAACGCGATGACGGTTCTTGCCGGACAAGCAGACAAAGAAGCTCAAGAAGCACTTCAAAGGGCTGAGAATGAAGAGGTACAAGCTAAGATTAGCGCCGAACTCGAACACATGATGAGGGCCAAGACTGACGCTGAATTCCAGGATTCGGCCGAGGCTGCGGCGCAAGGCATCCGGGAGGAGCTCGAGAAAGAAGAGAACGCTCACGTTCTAGAAGACACATATTCTCCCGGGGTTGCGCAAGCAATTCGCGATATCGTCGACGATGTAGCACACGGCCCGGTTGCGGACAGCTGGGAGAGTGCCGAAGCTGACGAGATCATCGTGATTGAAGAGGTCCCGAACCCGGTGAAGGTGTATAATTTCCCCATGAAACCATGGATCTCGATCACAATGCTGGATACCGAGGCGCCTCGTCCTCAGTTCCGCGACGAGGTGATCCTGGATATTGCCCGTCTCAAGAAGGAGTTTGATCAGATCGATCGTAATCTCGTCACGGCGACCGAGTCATACATGGTCTATGGCATGTCTAAGGCTGGTGGACTCCGTGTGATACGACAGGATGACGGTAAGGACGCCAAACTGTTTACTGACACGAAGGACCGCATTTTCAACGTCGCCATGTCTTCGACCTCGCCTGATCTCCAAGCTACACCGAAGGAGACCATCATTGGTACCGGCATCAGTGGCACTGTCTACTACATCCAGATCAAGAATGGAGAGAAAGATCACTTGGAAGACGCTCACCCAGAGCAGTACGGGTTTATTCTTCCCCCGCTTGTGATCTCACACGAAGGAGGTGGCGACAATGGAGGCGTTCTGAAGACTCGAGCTAGGACCTCTTCCACCCATCCGGAGTTTTTCGCCGTCGGCCGCGGTAAAACCATCAACATCATTTGGCCATCGTACATCATGCAGAATGGCATTTTTAAATCTGGTCATGATCGCGTTGTGGATACCCAGAGATTGTACAAGGAATGCTCTCTAAGAATTAGTACAGGCAAAGCTGGCAAAGACTTTACCTTCAGTCAGGATGACACCACCATTGTATCTCTCGATAAGTCCGGTCGTGTTAAGTTCTGGGATGTGCGAGATTTGACAACGGCCGACGAGAATTCGGACCTCTGGTCGCCTCTGCCAGCCCATACCTCGCTTGAGGTCAAGGAGCCACTGATGACGCTAAACACAACACCGGAAGGAGAGAAGGCGTGGCCAACCTCTGTGTTATTGCTGGATAAGCAACGGCCTTACCAGAAGGGATGGGCTCTACGCTACATGATAGTAGGCATGAAGCAGAACCATACTCTTCAGCTGTGGGATCTTGCTCTGGGCAAACCAGTTCAGGAATTCAACCTGCCGCATACGAAAGAGTCAGATCCGGTGTGTAGCGTGATGTATCACCCGCCTTCTGGCATGATCGTTGTCGGCCATCCCATGCGTAATTCCATCTACTTCTTGCACCTTTCCGCCCCCAAGTACACCATCAAGGGATTATCCCAAGTCGATTACATCCAGAAATTGGTAGCTAAGGACTCGTCAATTCCGGAACCGGATTCAACCGCCGTCATTAGTGGTGTCCGCGAGTATTCATTCGCCAACAAAGGCATGCTCCGAAGCTTGGACATACTAGTCAACCCAGCTACTGCTTCCGATACCGAGGAGCCGAGTCTTTTCGAGCTATACGCAATGCATTCCAAGGGTGTCACAGGAGTCGTTGTTAAGCAGAGCGAGCTTGGCTGGTCAAAGGATAATAAGGTTATCGATGGCGCCGACGCCTCTGATATGGGTCTGGTAAAGATCGCGAAGCTGAAGGAGCTACCTAGTCCTGTGGTCACCGAACCACAGTCGGTGGATGAGCATACCCCTCTTCCACTTCGGGTTCGGGCCGTCAAGGAAACACCTCCCCCGGCATCGTCGTCTATTTCGTCCAACACATTGGTACTGCAGAAAGGTGATGAGAATACACCTGCGGGCCAGAATGAACGTAAGGAAGCTGTCGCCCCTAGTGCGCCGATTAGCCAACTAGACAAGACGGAGAAGAAGGCTAGAAAGAAGCGCGAGAAAGCTGCCGCCGCCGCCGCCGCAGCAGCAGAGAAGCTTGGCACTGATAATGTGCAATCTAACGGCACTTCTCAATCACCACCCGTTCCTACCAAACACGGCGAGACGAAGTCAACGTCTTTGCAGCCGGTAATGTCTCAGGAATCCATCCAGTCTACCGTTAAACAGATTGTCTCCTCTCTCGGCGACAAATTGACCGGCGTTATTACTAGCGAGTTCAAGGATCATCGCGATAACGTCGACGTCGAATTCCGTGCTCGTGACGAGACGTTTGTTAAGAACCAGCATATCTTGCTCGAGAAGGTGTCCAACGTCCTCAATGCCAACGTCCAAGCCGTACTCACCAAAACCATCAATGACCAATTTGAGAGCAGCGTGGTTCCGGTTCTGAGTGGCCTGATCACGAAAACCATCTCGGAGCAGATTGATGGCAAGATGGTCGGCCGCGTCTCGCATTCGATCCAGAACCAGATGCAAAAACTTATCCCCAATGCCGTCAACCAAGCTCTTCAGAAACCCGAAGTATCTAAAGCCATCTCCGACAAGGTTGCGAGCACCGTCGCTCATGATATAGAGAAGAGTGTGCGACAATCATTTGTAGCCAACATTACCCCACTAATCAACGACACTGCAGTCAACGTTTCGCGCTCAGTTGTGCAAGAGGTACAAGATCGTACTGCTAGTCAGATTGCGGATTTGAAGCAGCAACGTCTCGCTGATAGCAATAAGATTGATCAGCTCACAGCCTTGGTGACCAGCCTTTCTGACACAGTCACCGCCATGGCTACCACCCAGGCTCAATTCCAGGATGGAATCCTGAAGCTGCAGCACCAGAGCTCCCGTGATCGCACTTCTACTACGCTATCTACGCACTCCGCGCACTCGCAGCCTGCGCCGAGCCATCATCCATCGTCCATACAGTCGCAATCATTCTTGTACGGAAGTCCGACAGGAAGCTCTGGTACTCACCAGCTAGTTCCGTTCCAGTCCAACAACCACAACTCAGGTGTAAGGGACCAACCTGTTAGGGACTCGCAGCTCCAGCACATGATCGCTAGCGTCGCATCATACATGGAGAGAGGCGAGTATGAGACTGGCTTGGTCCGATGGATCCAGCAAGGCCGCCAATCTGAGGTTTTCGACGAGTACCTGCACAAGATGGACCCCCAGTTCCTCCATGACGTGCCAACTCTAGTATCGCTCTCGGTGGGCTCCGTCGTCATTGATACCCTCGACCTTCATCTGGTTAGAGAGAAGCTCAACTGGTTGGAGACTGTGCTTCACATTCTAATGGCACAATTGCCACGCATTGTTAGTCTTATATCTCCCCCAATGAATGACCCATCTAACCAATTTCTATGCAGGATTCCCAGGTTCGCGACGTTGTCCCTAACCTCATGACTTCGTACCACGATCGCTTCGAGAAGCTGTATATCCAAGTCAGCGCCCGATCACCAAACGACCCCCTTATTTCTCGCCTCCCTTCGATGACTAGCATGGCGAGCCAGATTAAGGATGCCGTGCATCGTCCTAGCTACTAATTCGATCGCGGACCTCAACCTTTATTAGTCGACAACGAGATATACGAATGAGAGACGTTCCACGGTTTCTGGATTACCTAGGTAGTCCTCGGTTAGTACGTCTCCGCATCGCTTACACTAGTTTCTCAGGTTCTTAAGCTAACATGTTTCACAGTTCGTGGAGTTGGGGGAATTAATTCTTCATGACTGGTCTTCATTATCAAGATATCCATTTCCCTTCCAAATTACCTCTATGTCTAGGCGTCTTTAGGTGGAAAGGAAAGACGTCAGGTGCATGTTTGGCCCGAGTATCACGGCTGGCCAAACACATGCTACCTTTAATGACAGGGACGGAATGAACGCTCTTGCCCCTATTACTCTATCCTCATTTCATGTTGCACATAGTTCGCTTGGCCGCAGATATTTCGTGATCGACATCTGCGACTGTCACGGCCGATTTTCCTTTGCTGCGGAATGATACCCATCCGGTGGATGGCCTTGAGCCCTATGTACTCAATGGGATAGTTTTTCTTAATTGCTTTTTCTAGTGAAATTTGGACTGTGAATGCTTGAGTAATGTGTTGGTATTTGAATCTGTAAACTATGATTGCGGACGTTGGGGCGTATGGCGGAATGATTCGGCCGGATCGCTCAATGGGTCGAACTCCTACTCATAGGCAAGATTCCGAGGCTTTACCGGCGTAGTTATTGAGATACGCAACCCAAGATTCTCCGGGGGTGGCAATAGCTCTTAGGGGCTGCTAATGATTAGCTATGGGAGTTAAACGTCCTTCCCATGTCAAGAAATCTATACTGCAGGTAAGCTACTTCACTATCCGCTCTTTCTACTTGTCCTAGTTCTTTCGCGCCGCTTAATAATATGCTGAGCTCGTGGACCGAATACTAAAGAATGCCTGAGTCAATTTAACGAAGAATCTTGTATTTTGAACTAGGTACGAAGGAGGCATGGTCAAAAATCCAAAGGCTGACTAGCCTCATACAATTAATATATAAGACATAGATATTGTCTACACTGACGGCTTTTTCTAGGCACATAAAAAGGTAGCAAGAACACTACGGAAGAATACAACCGACAATGCCCGACCACCCTAATAACAAACACCGATCATTAACCTCCCATCTCCCGCCCTCCCTCTAACTAATAGCCCATTAAGCGGTTTCAACGGCTTCAGCGCTCACAAGTCGGCAAAGACGAGCTCGTAGGCGTACCCGACGACCATCTTGGCGTGCTCGAGGAGGTGGTCCCAGTTGATCTTGTCGAGGGTGTCGCGGTCGGTGTGGATGTCCTGGTTCGTGATGTCCATGGCCGACTCGATGACGAAGGAGGCCGGGAAGCCGGCGGCCATGGCGGACGCGTGGTCCGAGCACCCGTAGCCGCATTCGGAGTCTACGTAGCCGATCGTGGTGTACTGTTTGGGTGTGGTTTAGAGAAGAGGGGAGATGGACAAATGGGAAGAGAAGATTAGGTATGTTGACTTACGGCGTCGATGACTTTTCGCATGTATGCGGTCAGACCTAAGTCGACTCGGTCGGTGATGACGCCCACTATACGACAGTTCAGGTTAGTAGTTGGTCACTATTAATTATGCAGCTATAGTTCTTACTGGGATTTGATCCAAAACCCGTCATATCCTGTTGAAGCATGGCCTTGACGACAGCTTTGTCGGTAGCGTATGAATCGAAGATGTCGCCACTGCCGAGTAGGCCACCCTCTTCACCGGAATACCAATGGAACTCGAGAGTGTTGGTACCCTCGCCAGCCGCAATCTTGGGGTCGGTTAGGAGAACCCTCAGAGCTTCCAGGGTCGTCACGCAACCGGACCCGTCGTCATCTAAGAAGCGTTAGTGAGTTCATAGACTACTACTAATTATAGATATGAAGCAAGTATAAAAGCTACCTACCAGCGCCGGGAGACCTTCCAGTGCGGTTGCTTTGATTGATAGAATCCAAGTGAGCGCCGACTATGATCTTGCCGGCGGTCCTCCCGGGAATCGTGGCGATAATGCTGCTCTGGACCCAGTTGTGCGGGAACGCCTTTACCGACGCGTTCGCAGCTTCGCTCGCCAAGATGACGCTTTGGACCTCGGAGAGCAACCATTCCGAAGCCTGCTTGCCCTCGTTAGACATATAGAAACGGGTGAAGAAATTAGAGAAGGTCGTCAGTGCCTCCTCGGCGTACGACTTGTCGAGCTTGGCGATAAGACCCTGGACGGTGTCTTCCTGCACCATCCCCGAGGGATATGCTACGGCTACGACAGCCCTCTTGGCCGATGCGGAGGATGCGAGGTTCGGATGGTTTGTAATGTCGATGAAGGTTTTGCCCTCCTAATAAATAATCAGTATCTTAAGGGATTTGGTAGGGTGCATTAGCAACCGACTTTCTTAAGAGCCCATTTCTCTTCGTCGGTCACAACCCGAGTCTCGCCGAGTCCTAAGTCGATCGTGAACAGCTCTGTATTGCTAGCTTCCTGACGTCTAGCTGAAAGAGCAGTTGCCGTGGCGGCCAGAGCTGTAACAAGAATTGAGCGAACCATATCTGAAACTTTGAGGATTGTTGGTGCTTAATCTATCGCTAATATGAAGCAAGACGGCAAGCTACTAGTTAGTGTGGTAGTCGGGCTAGAGGACAGACAACTGAAGTCTAGGCAGAGAGTTGTCTTAACCGAGAACTGAGACGTTCTTATGAGGTTCCCCACGATGGCATACACAAACATGAGATTGTAGCAAACTTCTTATGTTGGAAGGTTGCGTCTCTCCTTAACTAGGTCCAACCATGCAATATCGACGATGATCCCGAGGCGCATGAGGCACGACTCTCCAGGCAGGAAGCTTAAGAAATAAAAAAGTCGATCGACCCATGTAGATAGCCCCGCATTCTTCTACGTCTCGCTATATGATCGAAGTGAGGGTTGTTTTTCGAATCGATCCGATAGGCGCGGGTCATATATCTAATCTCGCAGCCGTATGATGAACCGGCCGTAAACGATTGGACGGCGAGCACATGGGCATCTAAACTTACGCTCACCGAGTCGCATTCCAAGACGCTGCGAGGTCGCATCGCGTCTCGTCTCCCGCGCGAAAGGGCTCCCCGGACACGTCTGCACACGAGGTCGCGTAGTCTCGGGATCGGCGCGCGGTAGCTGGGGACGCAGCGCGGGCGTGAGCTTCCTCAAACACGACGATCTCCCGTCGACGGTTGCGATGGCCAAGCGTTCCCCTATCACGGTTGCTCACGCACTGCTATCGCTAGATTCCACGCGCCCTTGGCTGCTCGGCCCTAAACGGCGCGATCGCCTCTCGGCGCAGACGAACCGGGCCTCGGATAGGAAGGTTAAGCAATCGCCAAGGCTCGGCTGATTGGGCACGTACCGCGCCCAAAAGAAACACGCCTTTGGCGTGGTCCCCGCGGATCGGCTCCAGGGATGCGCGCTTGGCGGCGTGCGGCCCTTGTACATACCTAATGTATGTAATAGAGTTAGGCAGCCGGGTACCAGAACTGACGGCTTTGCGGAGAGCGCCATGTGAGGTCGATGGGATCCCGGGAGGGCGGCGTGATAGGTTGGGATGGGATTGCGTTGCGAGGCTGTGGCGTCGATGCCCTTGTAGGTGTTGGTGGTTTGTTTGGTGAAGGCGTAGCGTTGGATATCCAACGTTTGCTCTTGATTCCATTTGATCGGCCGCTTATGCGATGGTCTACTTGCTCTATTGCGATTAAGGGTACCTTTAGTAATACGTTTAATATAATTTTTAATCTCATATTTCAATGTTAACTTCTAGTTTCATTCTTATAGGTATGAGACCTTTCGTGAACGATTCAGGGGCTCATTTTGCTTTCCTTCATAGGGTCAGGGTTAGGGTTACCGGGTTTCATACGAGAATAGGAAGTACGATGAAGATTGGAACTTCGTTGGACCCTAGGTAATCAGCACCTTTTAATCGCGAGATACAATTATGAGTTCGGTGGCTTTGCCCCTTTTAATATATAATACTTCGCCAGTCGACATAATCTTAAGAGTGCGTGTGGACAAGTTCACCAAATTTAGTTTCATCAATTATAGAGAACTGAATAATAACTATCTAGATACTTGATGTATCTGTGTTTCTTCATGTAATGTCGAAGTTTCTTGCGCAGTCATCTCGCTAAGAGTATTCCAAAAGCCTAACTCGATCTATCAGCTTTAAAGATTCAAGGGCCTCCTAAAAATGAAAGTCTGCAAAGTTCATAAATCCTTAAGAGCATACTTGGCTTCGAACGTTATTAAACCTCGATATTTAAGAGATCCTGGGACATGTACTAGTGAGGTGAAGAGAATAGATTCAGGTTAAATAATATAACCACAGATATTGAGTGAAAAGTGAGGCATCAGGAGTCATTAAGGTCCCGGAGGCAAAATTGTCAGATAAATCTTAGATTCCACAGCTCCCATCAAACCAACATCGTCATATATATATTTTATTTCGTATCATATTAGAATTACTTAGAACAACTTCTAATGTAATTATTGTTGCCTGATATACGGGTTCCGCCGTATGCGCGGCCCCTTTGTAGGATCCTTCTGCGGGTCTAAATGAGGCGTAATTGACCAAGCGCACCCAATTCTGGAAACTGAAGAGCTTCGAGAATTATTCTTTCTTACCAAATTAAGAAACGTATGAACTATGTAGCAAGGATGGTTCCCTTTTTGAGCCGCGTGGGAGTGATTCCCATGCTTAGCCCAATACGTTCTTGGTCTTAGTGCAGAGCCCCTTATTAATCATTGACTTATGATCCTAGATAGACTTCAATGAGGCTTGTATAAAAGAATCAGGCAAGATGCCTTAGTTGCGTTGATGGTATTCGAAGAAAACATTCGTGGCGTCTGAGGATCTGACCAACATGTATTTCAGCCCTATCCCAGGTGAGCTCCCAGCTAAAACTGTACATAATCAAAAGCTTACGTCCCTAGTTCTAGCCCTCGCCCTCGCCCTCGTGGACATCACAAGTGCAGCCTGTCCAGCCAGAGTAACCGACGGGGAACAAGCAGGCAATGAGTTGGCCCAATTTGTGACGGACGCTGTAAACGGCTTCTTCCCCTACAGGGACGGATGGGAAAACGCATACGACACGGCCTTCAGCGCAGACCTCCAGGCGTCGTTCAACGCGACGGCTTACACATTCGACACATTCAAGCAGTTTTACAGTGCCATCGAGGCTTCGCTGACGAAGACGTACCAGGGCACGTTCGATCACGGCTTCTTGACTGTCGTGGGCGTGCCGAATGCTGGCGACGTCGGCGGTTTCGTGACGCTGACGGGTTGGGAAGGGGGGTATGTGGGTGGTGCTGGAGGGAGGTTTGTCAACACGACGGATGCGTCCTACGCCGTGGTCACTCAGACGGATGATTGTGGTCGGAGGATTGTTGAGTTTAGGGAGAGCTCGAACTTGGGGTCATATGTTTAAGTATTGACGTATGCACACCAGCTCGTCGATTCATCTTCTTCCTGGTGGTCTCAGCCTCTGCCGAACTCCGATCTACCTAGACCTCCGGTGACTAGGTAGGTACGTATTATACGTATCTAATAATACTAAGGTCCGACCTTACAACTGGGTCATAAAATATGATATTCATATGGTAACCGATAGTAAGTATGTGACTATATACCTACTCATTGGCATCCCAGCGCCGTCCTCAATTTTGCGGATCTGGGGACAGTGAGGAAGAAGAGTTTCGAGTACGAATCTAGCGTATTAGTGACCTAGACAATGCGGGAAACATACCGTGAATGTGGCTTAATTGTGATCCAGCTTTGGATAGGTTTGGCCCCCAAATGCAATTGTAGGGGATTGTAAAAGCCAAAATGATAGATCAGAAAAGTTCATGTAACACTGCATCTGCGGGAAGACGGCTCCTGCCGATTATATTGGTTCAGAACGGGAACCCGCATCCACGTCACTTCACAAATAAGCAGGGACGAGGTTGGGCAAGGCTCTCGCAGGCAGAAATTCAGAAAAATGAAATAAAATTTCTTCCGGTTTCACCATCTTCATCTTCATCTTCATCACATCTCCACATAATCAACGCCATTTCTCATTAGGGACTTCAGCCATCTTTGTGTTGTCTCTAAATATCGGCCAGCTGTGAAGGCTATTTTAATTATAGGGCGTTATACGCCGCAAGACTGCCCATCATGGTGAATCTCGCGATTGCTTATCCTCTTGTAGGTAGACCATCATCATCGAATTAATGTGGAGAACTAACACACAATTAAACAGCTACTCGTCGCTTTGACGGCGCTCGCAATGTAAGCCATACCCTTATTCCGCCTTTATTTAGCACCCAGTCCCCCCAGTCCCCCCCAGAACCCATGTAGAAGTATATACCATTTAGGTAATTACCAAAAACTGATATACCTCAGTTATGTGCAGGTCACCTCAAGCAAGCTATCACTCCCCCTATCGACCGGCACAACCGTCCTCACGATCATCCTACCTCTTGTCGCAGCCGCAAACGTTTTCTACACCCCATTACTCCACCGGATTTTACGCTCCAGAGTTAGCTCACTCGCGATACAGCAGCTCCTTCCTATCGCACTACAAGTCATTCAAGGAGTGCTGACAGTCGTTCTCGCCACTCTCTCGGCTGAGGGTTTCGTGCCGGGAAAACTGCTCGAGTGCAGCCTGGAGGGGAACTGGCAACGCCTGTATAGCGCGAGAGACGGAAACGCTATACAGCGAATCCAAAATTCTTTCAACTGCTGCGGACTCCGTTCCAATAAGGACCGCGATATACCAGGCGGCCACTGCCCTGTAAAGCATGACAATAAGAATAAAAATATAGAGTGCCTCGGGCCATGGCGCGCTGCAGAGCAGCGAACTGCGGGGCTCGAATTTACTGTCGTGGTGGTTGTCGGAATTCTCCAGGTAGATATCGCCAGTCATCAACTAGGTAGGTACAGCGTTTTGTACTAACCTTAGATCTAGCTTATCCATCTCGCACTGTTCAGACTGCGTAACTCCGGGGGCGCCAGAGCTAGAATCGGGTATAAGCGTCTCACACAGAGCATCGGTGCGAATCCTCACGAGGGGCTTCTCGAAAATGAGGCTGCTAATGATGATGGCGATGATGCGGCTGCGGGTGAGGACGGGCCCGATGGTGGCCGTCGTGACTACGGGACTCTCGAAGATGGTTCGAACCATAGAATCGAGCCAACTGGCCTTGGCGAAGAACGAAATAACTGGTGATTGTCTTTCGTCAAAGATACTCGCACCAACCACCTTCGTTGGTCAGGATGAAGAGTTACTTCAGCCAGGGCATAATTAGTGGGAGGGAATAAGAGAGGAGAATTAGCTTCGATTAGCTGGATTTGTAGAAGGGGTTAACATTTTAGTTGCCATAACGTTTGAGTGGGATCATGTCTTATGACTCCGCATTGTCACGAAATGGTTGAGGTAATGGATGGTAGGAGATGATAAGGATGGCGTAATCTTAGGGGCATCGCAGCTTTTATTTAACCACCTGATACAAAATCTTGAAAATGAGGGCTTACTAGGTGCACTAGGTACTTAGGGATTAGGGGGCTGAACTTAAGAGTGCCTACCTTCCATATTGGGAAATACGTCGATTTCTGATTTGTCGAAACCTCATTAGGCATCCGGGTTTCACTTGTAGCCGTTTCCTGCCGGGACGTAGCTATACTGACGGGTTGTCGAACCCCCCTTTTTCAATTGGGACAGTAACGAAGACTTCGGTGAACAGAATTAATAGATGGTCTCCTAATAGTTCTTAAGGTTCACTCTATTCTAAAAATAAATATAAAGACCGCACTGACCATCACTATCTAATAATAGCGCTAGCAACAGTTTACTTAGAATTGACATCATAAGTTCAACATACATTAGGTAGGTACATACACTTAGTAAACACTAGATTTTGGAAGTCCGCCGTCAATTGAGGTAAACATCTCCCCTTCAGGTAATTAATTCAGAAAATAAAGTATTCCTGACTTAAATTAAAATTTAAGAAGATTCTTCAAGTAAACAGACTTGACATTGGTTGTTAACTCGCTGCATATGGATCAACCCCTTTTCTTGAAAAGGGGCCAATTCTTAGATTTCGAGTTTTGGATTAAACAATACCTCTTTTTTATCTAGTGTAAAACTTGTCAAATTTCCGATAATTGAGATTCATACTTCAACCCATAAATCTTGAAACCACCTGTCAAAACATTTAGTGATGTAAACTTTATGACAAGATAGAGTGGATATTCTAAGGGCTGGCGCGGTCTAGTGACATCATTGTAAAGTCTTCAATACATAATGTATTTACGGAAGCAAGGTTTGTTCTCCAATTGAATCATTTGACATGAAATTCTCTAACTGCTTGTCTCGCTTGTTCCTATTTTATTCAGTCCATTCATAGCCTTGGGATTCTCCTTACTTAACCATTCAAAATACCTGCTATCAGCCGCTTCTATTATTTTACCTGGAAGCCTGTAAACTACGAACTACCATGCAGCTTGACAAATATTTGATGCTAACCACCTTGGCCATCTTGCCAGTCTTTGCCGCCGTTCCCCATAAGAGGCAGTCTTGTACCCCGGGTACCTATCGATGCTTTAAGTACGTCTAGACTTTCGTAGTCGCAAGATCTTCTCCTATTACTTACCACGATAAGAAGAGTGAAACTGACAACCCAATACTTCGCAGCCCAGAGAATTACACGTCCCAAATCCAGGTCTGCAGTGGTGGATTCTGGATCCCGGCTTCTCTATGCCCCCCTGGATCACAGTGTGTCCAGGACCCATCTGACACATGTACTTGCCAGCCATAAGATCATCGAGCCGACCGCTCGGCTAGGGGCAATATCGTTTGGCGGCGTTAGAGTGTGCGACCCGATCACGAGCCTGAATTACCACAAGGCTCGGGCCTTCTACTACTTTTATTCAAATCGAAAGAAAAAACAAGATGGGGCAGCCATAATGAATTTTAGGTACTTTGATCTCAAGAGTACATGTGGAAACTTAGGGTCTTGTTATCGTCATTAACCTACTACCTGAAACATTCGGTCACCACGCCTACAAACCAACGTGGAAATGCGGAAAGAATTGGGATATTCAAGTCTGTCAAAGGTTCTTCTGTTCTTGGGAGGTGGAAGTGAAATGCAAGTAATGGAAGCAAGAGAAATTTCTAGATTTTAACAGAAAACATTCTGTTTTATTCCATCCCAAACATTTTCCTATAATCACAGATACTACTGTTGCAGTTTTAGTATCTCCCATGGACTCAGACAGGACCCGGCATAGGATGGTGCCAAAAACCTCTCCTGGGAGGAAGGAGTGTTAGACTCATTGTAGTTACCTAAGCAATCTTAGGCTTCAGCATTTGTTAGGACCGCCCATACATCTTTAAATCAGACAGTATAGATCTTCAGCCTGAATTGTACCCAGCACATGAATTTGTATTGTTTCAATGTTCCATTGTATCTTGATGTAGTACGTACCTGACCTATGTACCTATGTAGGTAGCTAGGTAGGTGTATATAGCTGATAAAAAGGTAAAGTTTATATACGCCATAGCTATACGCCTACAATCAAAACTAACCCGAACGTTATTTGCCACATTTGACATATAACAGATTTACAGCTGCAAAATAACGAGTAATGAGCTCGGACCACAGCTTAGTTAGGCATCATATTTACTTTACTATGCCTCAATAAAAATCCCCTACCTATACATGGTTTTGGACTGTCAAGATGGAAACTGGTGTAAAGGCCAATTGAAAGCCACCTGATTTATTCCATGCATATCTACCAGTATTCTACGATGTGTTCACTATTATTTTGATTTCAATGTTGTTGCTAGCTTAAACCCGAAAGACTGATTCCAGGGACCCCCTTTCCCTACAACTACCAGTTTACTAGGTACCTAAAGGACCTTTCTAACCATGTGTTCTTCCCTTCGATTAAAATTTCCTCAAAAGTCTAATACAACACCGGGTACCTCAGTATGCAGGAACCCGAAATAGACTCAAGGGTCCATGTGATCCCCGTAAACTTAACTCTTGCTGAAAGGTAGGAACCTGGTACCAGGTAGGTTCGACAAACTCAGACCGGGTAAATTCAGTGACCACCTTAAGTAGGTATGTATAGAAACAGGGAGCTAGGTGACGTCTTGAGGAAATTCAATTTTACTTAGCTTTAAGTTCATAAAAGACGCGTCTAAAGGGTAGTCACAGCATGCAGACAGACGTATCCAACAACTACCAGCTACTTTAGGCAGAGAACATAGGTTGTACCTGGAAAAGCAGTTGATCTCCCGATCGAAACGAAAGATTTTATGTGTCCTAAAAGCTAGAATGGAATTGTATCAGTTACGCAAAATATGTAAATTAAATAATAACAACACCTTGGATATAAAATTGAACGACGACCATGGCAGCGTATTCACCAAGCAGTTCCCAGATAAACAAGAAGTACACGTTTCCCATCCTATACATATTCTCGCATCAGCCTCATAGAAAGTTTCTTTTGGTACAAGGGCGTGCCTTTTAGTAGGACTCGAGGAAACTGCTCGAGGACATGTCACCTTACACCTGATACGTTCAAAACTCTCTCTTCCAGGACAAAACCCCATCGTATCGAGTTATCGAGTTTGAGAAGGTTAAGTTAGTAATGACCTTTATACTTTCCAATAAAAGAACTACGGAGGAATAGTCCTATATGACTAGAATGCCATGAAACTTTAGGAAATCTTGTGTTTACATCTACACATTAGCCTTGGGCATCAAAGTTTAGTGAATATATGATAAGGAAATACCTACTATCAAGCCTCTTTCACAAACTCATTACGTATATAAATAGAGGGCCAGACCCCCCATATTCTGTTCTGTTTACTTATTTTTAATCAAGAGTTCCAGTTCCCAGAAGTCAACAAAACAGTTTCAACAATCATCTGCAAAGCAACCCACCTGCTCAAATATAATTGAATCACCAGTAGCTGTCTTGAATAAGTCTATTACAAATACCTACCTTCAACATCAATACCTTTACCATCAATACTACCTACTCAAAAACAGACACTTCAAGAAAACAGCGCTCTTCTTATATCAATTTGGCAGGAAGTGCCTGTATTGCTTTTCCCAGATTATCAGAACGCTCCAAACAGACCATCGGAACTGGGAACTCTTAAGCCCAAAACAAAACTCCAACAGTCAATAAGACACAAAAAAACAAACAAAACAAAAACCCACCAAAAAAAAAAAAACGTCAAGACATCCGTACCCCTTATTCAAGATGTCGTGTTACAACATATCTTCCTGCTACTCCGAGTTATACTCGGACGAAGCCCACAACAGATACGAGGGCACAAAGCTTCCATTTCCTTCGCCATATCGCCGAGGAAATGTTCAACAACAGACTGTATCCCTATCGCAGATCGAGGGTCGGCCTAGTAAGTGCCATGATCAAGCCAACAGTCAAAGTAAATTTCAACAGGCTAATATCTCTATAGGTCAGCCAATCAACTCCGCACCTACGGAGTTGCCATATCCACGACAGACGTCTCCGATGCTGGCCCTAGAGGCCAGCGGGATCGATCTATCCGGTACCGGCATATTCACCTTGGCCGGTACCGACAGAGTGATGTTCCAGTACGAACCAGCCAATGGACTAGTCGACTGGAACTCAAATGATTCCACTGGCTTTGGCAACCAGTGGAATAACTACAACCATCAATCTGCCACAGACAACTTCCAGGGTGACCAGTGGTATACCAACACCTGGAACGGCGCGGCGACACATTCAAACAACCCATTAGATGGTTCTGTCGTCGCGCCACATAACAACCATCCTCTCCCCGACCACGAAGACGGGGACTTAAACGTCTGGGGCTCGCCTGAGCCCCAAGAAAACCAAGCCGGGTTCATCTCACAAGCAAACGAGAACCCGGACCAGACCCCAGGACCAGATACGCAATATACTGGTCCGGGCTTTGGCTTCAACGAGCCCCTCCCCGCTGATGATAACGAGGACGAATGCCTTTGGGGGGTGCCTCAACCTGAGGAGGGCCCAATCGAGGCCGCCTCATCAGCGCCCTCCGGACAAGGGGAGGGGCAATTACAGCAGCTGGGGGAGGCCCGCATCGCCCTCCCACAGTTTATACAACCGCTAGAAGGGGCCCGTTCCCCTTCTAGCCAAACAAACGGTCAGTCCCAGGCGACAATCGCGGAGTCGTCGGGACAGGGGCAAAAGCGCAAGGCTTGCCCCGCAGAACAATGCCCGACCCCGGCACCAACACCCGAGGGTCACAACGCCGGCGCACTCCAGCCTCAAAGAAAGAGGCTACGTGTCGTCGGCAAGAACTCGTGCGAGTGTTGCCGGCGGTCGAAGGTCAAGTGCGTGCACACGCCGGGCTCGGCCAAATGCAGTCGATGCGAAGCGAAAGGCATCGACTGTGTCATCAGCGGCGTGGACAACCGGACTAACAAGTCCGCGAGCGACGAGCTCTACGACGTCCTCAAGAAGAACCACGCCCTGGTGCAGGAATTCGTCGCCGTCGTGTACCTCCTGAGTCCCCGGGCGGCCAGGACCGACAACGAAGCACACCGACAGGCTTCCTCGATGTGCCAGCGATACATGAGCCCCACCAAGATTCTCGACTACTTCGAGAAGTCGCCCTCGGCGTGGGCCCCAGTGGAGTTCGTGCGGGAGCTCAACAGATACCGCGTGTCTTTTGACAAGCTGGAGGAGAGAAGGGCCGCAATCAAGAATGCGGAGGACATCGGGATGCGGATAATGTACGATCTCTGGCATGTCTACTATAGAATTGCGAATGGGGAGATATCGGAAAGTGATATCGAGGAGATCTTGCACGAGGCAAAACTCGGCAGGTTTGAGTCCGAAGCCCTGCAGATCGAGAGCGAGGGGGCACGGCTCCAGGCCGTCGCTGCGGTCGCGCAGCTATACAACAGGGCCGATCCCAAGCCCGCTCCTCGAACCTTGGGGGAGCTCCCATATTATCCAAAGCCCGAATAAGCTTTCACGACGAATATCTTGACATTGATGTGGCCTCTTGCTACACTCATGTTATCAACATTCACGCTCGGCTTGGATATGGTATCCCTCACAACGCATACAACCGGAGTTCGGCATTCAGTTTCAACATAAGATACCCATTATAGGGAATAGCGTTTGAATTCGTTTCAAAGGAATTGGGAATGGAGGAAATTTGGGAGTTTGAAGGAACCTGAGAAGGGGTTGGAACCTCGGGATAGGAGGATATTCCGGGTTTTACGGATCGGATGGGTTCGATTGGGAGGATAAGGAACCCTGCCCGATCCCGAAGTCAGTTGATGAGAAATTCCACCTCCCGGAAGGAAGGGACTGTTGGAATACAACGACTTGGATAGTGATGGAAAGGAATGAGAGAGGTTCACCCCACCATCTTGAAGTCTTATCGTGATTATCGTGAAGTAAGCCGTAGCCTATGTTTGACATATACAGCAAGGCGCACCTTGCCATCCGTAAACATTCCAATGTCGAGCATTACTCTGTAATTTTCCAAATACTGATTGCTTCCGCTATCGTAGATCAATTCATTAGCTGGAGTTGAGATCCGAATCCCTCGTCATCTGCTCTGCCCCGCTCATTAGTACATGCTACTAATTAGACAATCTATCCTCGATCTCACACGACGATACAACACATCCCACCTCACCACATCTCATCCCTCCTAATTACGGACCCCTCTCAAACCAGAAAAGCGCAACCTAGCCCTCCCAAGACCAACCTATCCTCACTACACCCTCCTCAATGCTGCTTCGCCCCCTCCTTCTCAACCAGGCGATCAAACCTTCTTATCGCCGGCCACCCCTCCACAAACGTGCCCAGCGCCCACAGCGCCCACACCCCGCTCCACGTCTTCACGCCATGCCGCACCAGCCGTGAGCGCGCCATCCACCACGCCTCCGTAACATGGATCGCGACCACCGGCACGAAGATCGTGCGCACCAGCCACCTGTAGCCCTCCGCGCCGGACGGCCAGACGCCATCCACGGCCTCGAAAATCGCAGTTCCGGGCTGGACTAACGGCAGCGTGGCCGCGCACACGAAGTACAGCGCGACGCCGGCGAACGTCAGCAGCCCGAGCCCCGAGGGCGGCGTCCAGGTCGTGACGCGGATGGGGCTGAGCCCGAGCTGCTGCTTCGCCTGCATGGACATGTCGACGAGGACGACGCGGGCGTCGGCCGCGGAGGCGAGCGGCGGGGTGATGGCGACGGCGTGGGTGCCGGACGCGGACTTGATGGTCATGCTGGCCAGCGTCATGTCGGCGATCTGGGCGCCCGCCGCGGCCGACGCGGAGAGCTTGTTGAAGGCGCGCAGGTACTCCTCCAGCTCCCCCGCGTGGTCCGAGTTCATGTGCCCGACGATGCGGGACTTGTGGGGTTCGTTGAGGGCCATGTTGTTGGTGCTGACGTGGGGAAGGGTTGTTTGGTTAGTTGGTTTCTGATTGTGTGACCCCTTGATTTTTGGTAAGTTAGGTGGGTGCTGGTTAGGTAGATGATCTGATATAAGATGAGATGAGGTGAGGTGAGGTGAGATGAGTAGTCGATATAGACGATATGCGTGAACGAGCGAAAGAGAAAGGAGGATTATTCACGGCTATTAATGGCAATAAGGTACCATCTACCTAGACGTTGCACAGGCCAGCCGGAACGGAAACCACGGAAACCACGGAAGCTAATGAAACGTCGACGATAACCTCTCGTAGATTTAGAGACGGTGAATGAGGAATAAATAGAGCTCGAGCTAAGCGGTTAGGGGAAACTATTAGCAATCCCTGGGTCGTTTTGTGGGGCTTCCCGTGCTTCGTGTCAGCCTTATTGGTTCCTTTTTTTTTCACGGAAGGAGCGGGAGGGGACGGAACGGAACGATTAGGGGAAGCTGCAGATAGGTACCTAACCTAGCCGCTGACTAACTCGATGTGTACATAATGAGCGAATTCTCCCCTTGAATAAACCTACTAGATCCAGAATGATTGCGATCGTGACAAGAAAAGAAACAACAATGCCGAGAATTTCCATTAGCTTTTTATTAACAGATTGAGTCACCAATGACTCAAGCTTGATGGCCTCGAACGCGTGTCTAATCTGTAGGAATTATTGCCCTATTCACTTAGTATGTTCAGTTAGAAGAAAATATGTCATGGCATGTCTTAAATCCATATGCTATACAAGGTGTTTAGACAACGCCTAAGCTTCAAGTGCCGTCTTCACAAAACCCCTCTATCTTAACGAATGGCCATATCCCCGCTCGGCCCCCTTAAGCACACTGGGAGTAGTACGGCGCAGACACATCTTGGCAGGTAAGCCCATCAGCGCACGCCGTGCAGCCGGTGTATCCCTGTCCGCCGCACTGTTGGTACCTCGCCTGAGCGCAGCCAGCCTCACCACCAGTGCCAGAGCCGGCGCCCGAAGTCGGCTTAGGGGCCGAGCCGATAGCGGTCCCGACGGGTCCGGATCCGACAGCGCAGGTCTTAGCGCAACCAGCGGCGCACCCGGAGCCGGCGATCTTCGTAGTACCGCTAGCGATCACGGCGGGCCCAGGGTTCACGTACTCGGCTACTTTGGCGTGGATGTTGATCTGGATGCCTGGGTCGCTGCTCTTAAGCGCGCCGGGAAGACTGACGCCGGCTGGCAGGGCGGCAGCCTTGGCCGAGCCGCCTGCGACGGTGATCTGGTAGCAAGAAACGTAGAACTGGGCACCGCCGGCCGAGGATGCCGTGTGCAAGGCAATGACTTCGGCGCGGAGGAGGTAGTCGCCGGCAGGAGTGTCCGCGGGGATCGGGACGTCCATCTTGCCGCAGCACGAGTTGAGGTCGTTGGTACCCCAGTTGTCTCCGTCACCGACTGAGCCCTTTGCAGACCAGGAGTCGGCGAAGATCTTGTACCACGGAGTCGACCCGTCGGCTGTCGAGGCGTCGGGAACCTGGCTCATGTAGACATTTACCGGGCCGTAGTGGGCTCCTCCTATGGCTTCGCTGCCGCAACTTCGGTCACCGGGTTGCTTTTCGTGGTCAGTAAGTTGCCAGTCAACATTTTTACGGATATATCATACTGCGTGCATCTCGACTGTCACAGTACTTCCTGGATTCACGGCACATTTGCCCGAAACACCTTTGGCACCTCCCACATTGCATCGAATGTCGGCACTGTTGACGTTTGTGACAGGGCTGTTGGACCCGGGCATACGAACACACTGGCCGGCGTACTATCTAGGTTAGTTTCATGCCATTTGACATAGAGACCGCGAGACTTATCATATCGACGCCATCAACCCAAAGGGCCTGGAAGAGAGAATGCCCAGCCACCTTCGTGGCAGCTATGGCAGCAAGTGCGCCGTAAAGTGAGGTCCTCATTTTGTCGAGCTGGGTGAGAGGCTTCTAACGATAAGACAGATTTAGACGGAGCTTGTTGTATCTTGTTCAGAGAGGTAAGTCGACTGACGATCCGGGCTGCGAGTGACCCGGATTTTATGCTGCCAGCCGCAGCCCTCCATCATAGTTCTAAGCATAGAACCGAGCACATGATGGTGGTTAATATAAGGATCAATACACTCCGTCTGGTTCATTCGGCCAGATTCCTCATTTGAAGAAGTAGAAGCCAATAAATTCGGTCGACATCATTGGACCGGTTGATCAACCAAAGTTGCGGATGAATTCTCCAGGTTTCCCCACAATCTCGTTGCGCGCATTGTGATCAAGGAAACTCGTCGGCAATGTAACAGCGCATCGAAGTACAGCCAGGGCCAGCCAAATAATTCGCCGAAAATCTATATTTGGCCTCAAGTATCTTCATGTTGAAATCAAATAGGGAACACAAGCCTTTACCCCGAGGCCTAAGTTTTCGATGGGTTATTGTGTCGAGCTAATAGCTTCGGTGTTAAGCGGGTTTTAACTGGCATTTCTCAAGGTCCGATCATGAACACAGAGCGTTGATTGGGTAGGTATATTCTTTAAATAGCTGAATCTTTACTTTAACCCATAACCCACTGCCGCTTTGAACGTTAGTATTGTAAACTATTGGGGAATTATGATACTTCTCTCATTACTTGGTCCATCAAAATAACCAATCATGTACCGAAAGGAGAACAGGGAACATTAGGAATCAGGCTTACTCACTCCCAATTTTCCACCAGCCGCCTAGACCCCGTTGCTCCATCCTTTCCCCGAATTCAGCTACGGACGTGACTTCTTCGAAGCCGACATCGTCGATGCGACTAGCGACCTGGACCAGATGAGCAGCCGGTTTCTGTACGCATTGAAAGTCTTTATATCGCAAGGCCTGAACGCCGCTGACCCAGCTGCCGACGGCAGTTTCGTCGGGACCTTCCGCGTACATGATACCCGGCGAACCGCCGCTCCTGACGAGCACTTGCAGATCGCACAGAGCGGCGGCTTTCTTGACACGAGCGAGCTTCTTGCGGCTCGTTATGTGATGCGTCCGGATGAGGGCTGTAAACAGATTTGTGGCCCGGCTCATCACGGCCCGTAGATATTAGAAGTTAATCCTGTCCTGGGACCTGGGTAGACGAAATTAGGTATTTTGAATGACGACAAATCGATCTGTCCAGAATTAGTACACTAATGTAAACCCTTGTAAAGCTTACCTAATAACGGTTATTCTTCGGGTTGAAATTCGCCCTTCCAATCCATGGCCAATCAGACAGCACCGATTCTATGCGGTAGACTGAGGAGCCTGATGGGTGTCACGTGAGGCACTTCAATCACCTTACAACTGCGGCCCGTACCGAGCGTCTGGCGCTTATTGCGTTGTCAACCCCAGCGTTGGTATATAAAATTCGGAATATACACAAAGATATAAATATGCAACTCTAGGAGCCAGTAACCGTTGAATAGCTATAATCATATACGAAGAGCACCCTTTAGAGTACCGTACAAGCCCGCAAATCTAGGGGGATGCATATAACTCATCAAGGATACCTCCTGAAGTAGGTACCTAGGTACTTAGGTAGGTACGCTTCTTGGAAGCATATTTCTTAACTTTTGGATATTTCAGTGGCCTGGGTTAGATCCTAGGTTACTAGTACTTGTTGACGTTGGATGTATGTTCGATGAACGCAGCTGACCGGGGGGTTGATTGCAGACGTTCTCCATGACCTGTAACATAAAGATGGCGAAGCCACCGTGTTTAACTAGTGAGGTATCGAATATCAACTTCGCGTAACACAATGTGACTTGAGTCCACAGCAGAAATTCACTACCAATCAATTTCGCGGCTTGTTCTCCTTTCGACATAAAATATTTGGATTCATTTGCCGCCACAAGGTCGTCGCATAGTTGTATCGAACCTCATCGCCGCAGAATCCCACCCTGACGCCACCACCCTTGTTCAACGGACCACTGCAATTTGATTAATATCGACAGGGGCGAGACGAATCCTGGAACAGCTAGGTATCGATATGAAATAGGAAGGCTACATTCGTGAACTAGATTAAGCAGCGAAATATTGGGTGAGCGGCTACTACTTTGACATAATTCACTATTATAAACCCAGTCGTACCTAGGTATCTAGGGAGGTATGTATCGTCGAGGATTAGTTCCTTAAGTGGATTACTAAGAAATGATACTAATCTGGACAAAAATATTCGCATTCCCATAAAGAAACTTGTATTGAACAATGCCACTATGGTAGGATGAAGCTCCTATAACTCTATCGAATGACATACCACAGGCGATCAATAATACACAAACACCATCCAAACTCCAAGCTATTCATCAGGGCTGACTCATTCATCATGGCGTAGGAAAGTACCTAGTAGCAAGCACGACCCGCGCAGTTCCGAGTAACCTATCCCCATCCTAGGTAGCCTAGCGACTCGTTATATGTTCCGTTGGTGCTCGGGAGGGAGCTATGTCAAGATAGTCGAGTGGTGGAGTTTTCGGCGAATCTAGATCTGATCGGTGATTATCGGAAAATCGTAGGTATATAGAGAAACAGAGGTCGGTTAGCTATAGATGACGCGTATGTCATTTTCGGTAGAGCAGAGGCCTAAGGAGCTGCGCGATACGGTTATGGCCGATGGGCTATTGTTGATGAGGTGGCAGACACGTAAGGTACCTAAGCCTTGAATGAGGCTGAGGGCGGAGGTAGCACTCTAAGGTTAGAAAGCTTCAAAGTTAGAAATAATGGATTCGGCGGATTCGCCGCCCCTGATGCGAGCTACGATCTCCTCCGATTGCTGATCAGTTCCATGCTGTAGGATACCGATGATGATTTCGAGAGTCTGTAGTCTGGCGGTGTCGTTGTCGCTCATCAGTTGCAGTTGAATCATATCCCGTCGATTTAGCTCGTATTGGCACCCGTCGCCGGTTCTTTGACATCTACCACATGAAGGCCGATTTCCGTCACACTATATGGCTCTGAGTTTCAAGTTCTCTGGGGGTTATTCGTCTTTATCTAGGTACCTTCGCCTTTTTAACTTTGCAACGAGAACAGGCCTGCGAAGAATAGAGGTCGTGGGTAAGAAATACTATAATAATACGATATGTCTCTAGTTATGAAGAAATATCACTTACATTCCTTGTCAAGTTCTTCCGAAGGCTAGGAGAGGGAGGTAGAGAAGCTTGGGTCTGGCTTTCAGCTCCATTGGTCGAAGCCGGCGCTGGTAGGAGCTTTTTGAGACTCCGCCGCTCCATTTATCATACAACCCAGCGAGAGGCCAAAGGGCGACGACATAGGTGGTGCTACTGTCAAGCACAGAATGCACCAATCGCGAGAGTCAAAAATGGTTCAAAATTTGAGCGAGAACTGTTGTATTTTTAGCGCCATCAACAGGTAGGTATCAATGTTATGAATTGCCGATGATTTGGTGGTTTCTGGGTGACCATAACGCAAAAGCTTGCTAGGGAGGGATCGCCTAACGGCTCGGACCTGGCTCCGTGGCCAATCAAAATCTGTAGATGAGAAACATCTAGGAGGTCACTATGTATGTAAGCTGGCCACAATCTACATTGTATTTATCGAAATAGAATTGTATTGGTCTCTTGGTAGTTAAAATATCGCTTGATTCATGAGGTGACTGACTAATTTGTATCGACATAATCTCCCTATTATAAGACCACAAAACCTATTCCAAAGACTTTTGTTAACATACAGCAATTGGTTTTAAAGTGAGGTCTGTTATATACAATTATACCATTGTATTGCAATACCAGAGCTCTTTAGCTGTAGCTCTCCACTAAATAAGAATTAGAAGTGCGGGCGACAGCACAGTAGCCGCTTCTTATACACAACATACGTACCTACTAGCCAACATCATACGTGCTACAGTTAGTATGCGGCTTAGTGCCATTATTTTGACCAATGGAACTATAGTGGAGTATATTCCGTTAGGGCGATGCACTTGGCCATTTTAATCATAGTTCAACATCGCAACATCGATGCGTATTGCAATTATACATACTTAGCTCACACTCATCTCGATCTGCTAGCCACCATCAACCACACAGCGACAGACACAAACATTTCATGCCTGCACTAGCTGTAATGATCCTTCAAGGTCGCTTATCATATGCACTTCTTGTTTCCTCGATCGAGAGTAACAGAGTACCTAGTAGAGTAGCAGCAACGATTAAACAGTAGGAGGACCGACGTATACCTACCTACCCAAGCAAGCCAGACAATCTTCCATCGAACGACAAGATACACACATGCGAGACTTAGATTAAGGATCTCGCCACCCTCCGCTTGGTCATGAGATGTAGATTGTTCTTCTCCAACTACCGGATTTTTGGGATGGATGTGTTGCAACTTAAGCTGTCTGTATCTGCTGATTTTAAATATCTGTTGCAACTAGGAAGTGTCAATACGAATCGCCACTACCTAGTATGCAAGAAGCCCATATTGTATTACACAATCTGGGGAAACCCTTGTTTCCTTGATATCCGAATATTCAAGAGCGGACGCCCCGCATATTCCCGCAAACGGCTGAACTTTAAACAATATCAAGTGGGGATTCTGCTGAGACCACCTCGTCGACTAGGTCGGACCACCTCTCGGAGTTTAGCTCGGACCACCTCCTGGGGTCCGAGCTAGCTCCGAAAATGATTAAATATTAAATAAATTCATAACACCACCAATATAATTATTATATAAATATACTTTATATCATTTAAAAGCTAATTTTTCAACGGTTTTAATGAACTAGGTTGCACGAAATTTGAGTGATTATTCATCAAGTTATCTTTAAGTGTAATTTTAAAGAAAATATATAAATAAAACGTAATGTTTAAAAAAAGATTTAAACTTATAATTAAATTTATAAATTAAACTTTTATAATATTAATTCTTTTAAATTTTATTATTTTTCATTAATTTTTTACTTAATTAAATGTAATTTTTCAAAATTAATTTATATAATATATAATTAATTAAAAATTAAATAATAAAAATATTTATTTTAATTTAAAATTATAAATTTATTTATTAAATCGGTTTTTTATGAAATCTTTTTTTTAAAATTTTTATTATTATTTAAAAAATATATTATAATTTATAATAATTTATGAAAATTGAAATCTTTTATATATAATTCATAAAAACTAAAAAACTCTTTATTATTATTAAAAATTCATTATTTTAACTTAATAATATTCCCGATGAACTCAAGCCGGCTTTTTGATTGGTTGATAATTTATCGATAAGCACGGGCCAGCTGGGAGTACTTTGCCACCCATACAAATTCGTATGCATCTCATTGTACCGACTTAAACTATACACATATTTACTTTCAAACTTAAATAACTTTACGAATATTACATGCAAAAATAATTAATATATATGAATCGATAGCTAATTCAAAAACGGATCGAATTATATAGGTTGCATCATTGTTGAACTTGTATTAGTGTAGATATATTAAAAGATGTATAAGGTATTAATATTGAAGCGTTTCGGGGGTATCACGTGCGACCGGTTCGCCACAACGACATTGAAAGCCGCAGTACAACAGCTCATTACGTACGAAATATAGCGTGCAACCTGTTGAAACCTATATTATTAGAAGCGCCTAATTGAGGGCTATATAATGATATAAATTTTATGATTCTAAGAGTAGTAAAAAACAAGTTATTCAGGTTGAAACTTAAGGGTCCCATGTACTGACTTTTAGTGGCTTTTAGTGATTACTAATAAGGTCAGGGTTAGGGTTACGTAAGACTAATCCGAGACTGGTCTGAGATTAGTCCTAATTGGGATACTGGTCTAAGCTCATACCCAGACCAGACCGAGACTGAACTTTAAAGTGGGTCTGGCTGAATCAGCAAGGTGGGGCGATCTAACCTATCTAGGTGAACTAGTTGGAGGTGGTCTTGGCAGGCCGTTTTTTCGGAGTTAAGCCCCTCGGAGCGCCTCAGGAGGTGGTCCGAGCTAGTCGACGAGGTGGTCCGAGCTATGAGCCCATATCAAGTCCCGCAACAAGACGCTATATTCAATTAACCAGTATCGTTTCTGTACGTCCGTACGTCAGTATGTTTTAGTTATTTTCTACTTTGTCATTATCATTTTGATTTGACAAATTTCTCTTCCCTCAGTCCCCGGAGTAGAGTATTTCGTGCATTTGCCACATCCACCTTGTTTCATGGATACCGAGACGCCGGAAACGTTGAGGTACAATGTTAACCCATTAGGGTTATATGCTGCTCATCATGACGCTAGCAGCCCCCTTTTCCCCAAACAGTATATGGAACTCAATGCTCATAATTTTGACTTCTTCCACGATATACACCATTTGCGATGGCCTACCTCCGCTTCAGAAATCGCGGTAGACGAAAGGATCCCTCGTCCAAGAGGATCCTCCTCTGTTGCGACTACTTGTGCGATAAGTCCTAATAGTGCTGATGACAATTTTGTAAATAACCACCCGTCTCGTTTAATAGCGTACCCGCATCTGTGTTGAATGTGTGCTGATCCCGTGCACATAGAATGATGGCTCTACCTCGCTTGGTCTTGAGCGTACCTCTCATTCATCTGGGTGGCAGTGGCAGTCATCAATGCCGCCCCCATACTCCCCGTCCAAGAAAAGGACGTATAGTATTCCAAATCTTGATAGTGGTTTAGGAAGGGATGACGGTCGTCAAATCAGGCGCCGTCAAACCCTACCTGGTATTGATTCATTGCCACCCTCTCCTGACGCGGAGTTCGGCATGCGTGGCGGCCGAAAACGACAGCTCCAAAAGAATCGGGTAGCGGCTAGCAGATGTCGCCAAAAGAAGAAAAAAGAGACGGCAAAACTTGAAGCACGGGAAAGGGATTTGGCTGCAAAGAGAGACGTGTTGAAATGCGTTGTGGACGACTTACGAGTGGAGGTCCTCGGCCTTAAGAACGAGGTTTTGAAGCATGGCATGTGCGATTGCTCAGTCATACAAAAATACATCACTGAAACAGCCAGACAAATGGTTTAGCTTCAATGAAATCCCTGGCCATCGGAATTGTACTTTGCCTTTTTGGGTAAATAGTATTTGAGAATTCAAAGCTCTCTCTTCCGCTCTTAGGTGTTTATAATTGTTGGTAGTCCTAGGTTAGGAATAACCTCTTTGTAGTTTGCTAATTTTAAAAAGTTTGCAAGATTATTAGCTGGAAAGCCAAGGCGCGGCTGGGCCTTTTAATCTTCGACGTGGAACAATATCAAGTGGCCATATCAAGCGGCATTTACCACGGCTCGGATAAAAATTGGAGATCAGAGCTGACAGTTCCCAATTTTCCGCGACTGTATGCTTCCGGTGCCACTCCGTGAACCACTGCTCAATCCATTAAATCGCTGCGAAGGAAGAACAAGGCAAAAAAAAGTACTCAGGGGGAGGCGAAGAAATGTTTCTTATGTAACATTTTCGGCCTGTCTAGATCTAGAGAGTTGCTCTCTTTGTCCGCAGACATATACGACTTTACATCTTAGATCGTCGTTATTACTTATTTGGGTTAATTGAAAAGGAAACTATCACATGAGCCTGTGCCTATCTTTTTTTCTCCCCCCCCTTTCCACAATCCCTCCCTCCTCTTCGCCTTTTCCCTTTTTCGCGTCAAGGAACGTCCGCATGATCTCAAATAGTTTTGTAATATATAATCCCTGATCAATTATTACTGTATCTATACTGAGTAGACAATTGGGTGTAGTGCCGAATAAAATGTCTTTGCAAGCCTTGTTGAATGGTATTCCCATCGATGCTACCACCACTATAGGTGTCGGAGTTTCCTCCGCGGCATCAAATACGTTTCAGTGGTTTGGACCCATTTGAAGGTACTAGATAGGAATCTGCAAGTAAGGGAAAGGCCTTTTTTGGGTATTCCAGTTATACGACGTGTATTTACATACAGCACCATGCAGGGACCCCGGCACTTGTATCCCAGGAGGCAACATGCGCAACGGAATTCCGGTTTTACGGTGTCTTGAGCGTATAGGGGCTGAGGGGCTTTAAACGGCCGGGGATATCCATCATGGTATCCAATTGGAATTCCTAACGGAGCCTCCAAAAATAGTATAGAGCGTTTTGGCTACCTGGTATGCAGTAATACTTATATGCGAACTGCTCCCACAAACCACTTTCTCCGCCACCACATGAACCCGGCGAGATTTCCAATACCTATAAACACTCTGATGTTGTTAGAGGACGCTCGATTACCACCAATAAAGGGCGTCTTTGCGGCTCTCTCTCTCTCAATATAGGCTAGAGACCCGACTTTGAGGTTGGGTCTATCCTTTCCGTCTCGGTGCGTTCTATCCGGCGTCGCACGCCACATTTGGGACCAACTAGGATCATGGACCTATCTAGACTGCTGAATGTACCCGGTATTGTCAGTTACACCAAAATAAAAGGATACGTCAGTCAAATAACATAATTTTCTTATATAGACGTAAACGCCGAGGCCCCTTTATTTCCCACCTTTCACCACAATAGCGTTAGCGCGACCACTATCGTCGCTACTTTTCATCCTAGTTCAAAGATCAGCACTAAAACATAGCGAGCCTGGCTCCTGTGCCTTCCTCTGTATGTCGCATTCTCTACGACCTCTGCTGCCCAACTCTCCCAAACCCCCTCGCATCGAGGCCTCGTCTCTAGGCCAGCATCGTGCTAAACGAATAGCTACTCCGGCAGCTTGCGAGGCCTGTCGAAAAAGGAAAAGCAAGGTTGGTTTTTGTCTCTTATTTTTAAGTTACTAGGATGATCTTAGTTGAGGAATTTAGACTAATCTAATTTTGAGTGTTCTGCCGAGCGGCCACGATGTTCCGTCTGCGTCGAACGACAGACCGCGTGCGAATACACGACCCTCCCGACAGAAACTCATCTCAAGGCGCAGAAGCGGAAGTTGACCGATCTCGAGATAAAATGCCAAGAGTACGAAGACTTATTTGGTATTCTCCGATCCCGACAGGACCACGAGACGGCCGATATCCTGAATCGAATCCGGACTGGCGAAGACGTGCAAACGATCGTTCAAGCGGTACAAGATGGCGATCTTCTCCTCCAGCTTTCGCATACGCCGGAATTTCGTTTTCGTTACGAGTTCCCCTACATCCAGGATATACCGTTACGCCTGAACGAGTGGCGGAATCCTTATCTCCAGTCTACCCTCTACCAGAAGACCGTTATATCATCGCCGCTGAGTCCTGAATCATTAGCGAATATCGATCACGAATCCCAGATGATGTATCTTATGCCGTATCATACCGTCCAACTCGCCGATTCTCGGATTTCGGCCATAAGCGTGGCAAGCTGGACCGCGATCTCGGTTGACAACCCAATGCTGCGCGCGCTTCTGCAGTTATACTTCATCTTCGATTACCCATTTAACCCATACTTCCACAAGGATCTATTTCTAGATGATATGCTCGTCGGTAGCGGGCGATTCTGCTCACCTCTGCTTGTGAATGCTATCCTTGGGGCTGCGTGGGTGAGAACCCCTGTCTCTTTCAAAAAAAAAACCATCTTTCGAGAGCATCTCTATTGACCTTGCCAATAGCACGGATATAGCAAGGTTGGGAACAGAGCTAAGTATTGGCTTCCCGATAACCTTGGTTACCGATTTCTCGCTGAAGCTCGAAGGCTGTTCGAACTCGACCAGGCGAACCCCGCGATCACCACCGTCCAGGCGGGCGCGATTATCCATTTAACTTGCAATACCAACGGTATCGATGATATTAGCTGGCATTACATACATAAATCTTTAGAAATAGCACAGGGACTTTCTCTCTTTTCTCCGAGTTTGGATGAGGCCCGGGAGTGGCAGGTAGCAGCTGCAACAACCGCGTGGTCTCTTTTCAACTGGCAAGCGTAAGAGGTCCTAACTCCAAGATAGTTACCCCTCTTCGGAGCTGCTTACAAGCATTATTTTTCTTCTCAGATTTGCCACCTTCCACACTTTTCGGCAGCCCATCGTCGAAGACCCCCCAAACCGACCACTCCCGGACGTTGACGACATATCCGCATGGTATGGGGAAACTTGGGTGAGGTACCCCCACAGCAAGGAGCCAGTGCCAATACTGGGAGGTCTACTATTCAGGGAAATATGCCAATTCCGCCTGATCATGAACGAGATCGCGAAGATCTCGTTCGGTCACCCAAACCATCCCGGCCCAATGTTGTTCGATACTGCTCTCGAGTTCAGATCGAAACTTGTGGCTTGGTATGAAAACCTCCCCAAACCGCTCCAAGCTCAACACATCGCAATACCCTCGCATTTAAAACTACAGTGAGCTTTCTCGGGAATTCTATCCACTGTTCAATAGTTACAGGAAAATGTCGAAAAGTTTAAAGAAATGACCATTGCTTACGGAGTCTAGCATGCACTACCACGTTCTCTTGATTAGCCTCTTCGAACCGTTCCTGCAGATGGATTATATAGGCAGCGAAACTTCCCCAGCCCAAATTGTGGGCCACTCGAAAGCCTGCTTCGAGACTCTCGTTCGTATATACTATCTACGTCACGGGTTCGAGTCTCTGGATAGTGCCCTAATCCAGTTTCTCCACCTGCTGGGATTTAGCGCGTTGAGGGATACGTCGTCGGTTGAGAAAGGCTCGATGGAATACGAGACCTTACGATCAACGTTGATGTTATGTGCTAAGGGGCTGCGGGAACAGGGGCGGAATTGCTACGTGTCTGAGGCGGTGTTTCGCCTATTTAAGCAATCGGTGAGCGAAGAAGATGACCTTCTCCTTAGTGGGAACACCGAAATGGAAGAGGGTCATGGTCCGCTGGATCATATGGTTCAGGAGGTCCGGTCTCAGTGGCCTATCGGGTCGTTCAGTATGACAGGTGATACGGAAGAATGCACCCTGACCCGCTTCCTTAATTGGTATTCGCAGGATAAGGCGCAACGCGGCATAACAGCTTTGGGACCAGAAGCATCCGACGTCATACCATTATATGTCATCCCTAGGTATCCTCAATGTTTTGGAACATCCTTACCTCATAGATGACGGACGGCTCGACTTCTCCACCTCGGGCTCCATGATGGTGAGAGAGAATTCGGCCACACAGAGCTCAGATAACCGAAGGTTAGAGACGGCGCAACTAACGGCGCACTTCTTAGGTTTGAGACGGCAGGGATGGACACTGGATGCGATCTACTCGGTCGCGTACGGAGCTTACGTCGACCTGGTCGGCGTCCAAGGCGCCAAGGCTTCCTCCAACTGATATACATGAAGCTAAAAGAATCCAGAACATTGAGTTGGCAGATGTTGCCACTCGGATTACCTACCTAGGTAATATGGTGAAACTGACCTTCGAAACGTGAAATTTCCGGTTTTTAAACCGTAAGCACGGGATGCCGAAGGGTGACCTTTATGGTTAATGATCTGCCGCCACGAACTAGGTAAAGGGTCTTGTTCTTATGAACTATAAACAAGGGTCGGAACAAGATTAAGAGATGCTATTTTGCCGATCGAGAGAAAAGGGATGGCGGGACACTGGTAGTGTAGTGGGTGGCAAAGTAACTCTGCGACCTGAGATATGACAGGCATGAAACATAAATCTCGATCCAAACGGACAGGCGAAGACAGCAGGACAGTTGCACGTGCACGGTCCCAGGGTACAGTATGCGCGGACAGTGTTACGGTCGCCGCCCATCGGCATCCTAACAATGTCCTCAGGCTTCCGGCCCCGAGACGGCGCTGGACCGCTGCGGCCCCGGGCGACCGTAGTTGTATGTTCACAGGTTGATGATAATGAAAAAAGGTAACGAATTTCATCCTTATTGAGTTATAACTACCACTTGGAGAGATGTACAGTATGACACGTGACGCTGAGTCACGAGCCCGCAAAGTGCTATTTTCTGCGTAGGTACGAATGTGCCCCTATGCCGCCGTTGCAATTAGACATGGGCAATTCAAGATATCTGTTCACCTAGAAATCAGGACTACACAGAATATTAAAACATCGTTATAAAGCTAGGGGGTCTCGCGAGTCCGATTTTTGTCTCGGCGTGGACAATTAAACACGATATTTGATTATATCTCATTGCGCGCTTGCGGTTTGTACACAGGAAGATGGTCTCCGTCGTAAACGTTGCCGCTACCATCATAAGGTGTATCTAATTTCGCGTCCTTCTCCCACTTCTTACGGATCGAGTCAAGGACGGGTTGTCCGCCGGCACCGACCAGCTGCAGATTTGGCGGCGGGATAGTGGTAAGCTTCGTGGTGTGATCCCTGTTTAACGCGCCCGGATACGATACGGAATTGTTCACAGTCGCGACGTTAGGCGGATCTCGGTTAGCAAAGCCCGTAACGTCTGCGACGAGCTTGAAGACATTGGCGCCGACATCAAATCTACCTAGGTTCGGCAACTCCCAGTTGTGTTCGGTAGTGGATAGGATAGAAAAGTGGGTATAGAACGTATCGTCTTCGGACCCTTTGAGGCTATCCGGAATGGCGTTGCCGAGTAAGAGGGACACGATCCTGTTAGGCTTAGAGTAATCCTCTGTCTCGTCGTATGTGAGTTGTATCAATGTCTTTTCCGTGAAGACCCCATCAGTTAGTAACGGGAGCAGGAACTTGTGGGCCCACTTGGTCGCATAATCCAACGTCGTGTTGTGGCCGTCATTCAACATATCTGGCGACATCATAACAAACTGCGGCATGGTCCCGGCAGCAAGATCGTCCGTAAACTCCTCGAATGATTGCAGGTTCATTAGCCTGCTCCCATTCATATTAACGGAATCGTATGAAACGAACGGGCTATTTCCACGATTAGCTTACTACACCACCAAAAAATAGGGGTCGGGAGATCTACTTATGTTTCCTGACATAATCCCACATCCCATTAATATCATAACTGCCTTCCGCCATGTAACCAGGACCGGGGTTCCCTTCGAAATATCCCCTCCATGATATGCTTTTCTCGTCGAGAAGATCGACGATAGTGGAGACATTCGACGGAATACGGACAACCTCGTCATAATCCAAGCCGAAGTAATCACCTCCTACGGCGGCGATGTAATTCGGCTTTTAGGAATCAGCAACAGCTCTCTAGTGATGGGGTTATCGGGCATAACCGGAACAAGCTATGTCGAAACTAGCTGAGTTGAGTGAAATAAGTTTGTTTACTGACCTGGCTAGGATGAGTATGTGCATAATATCGAGTCTGCAAGATACCAAATCGTTTTAGGTCTGCAAAATCTGGATCCGCAACGACTTTTGCGAAATCCTACGATCGTCCAATTCGTTAGTACTCGACCTAAGTACCCTAAAGCCAAGAAACCCAAGATATGAGGTTACGAACCTGGTTCTCGAGCCAAATGCTTATGAACCTATCAAAGGCTTTTCCAGGGACTATGGCGGCGTGGACTAGATATAAGTAGAAGCCCAGAAGGCCTATGATTAATGAGAGCATCGCGATCCAACCATTGTATACCTAGTGAGTTCAGCTAGGGTATTTACGTATAGTATTGATAGATATTGATATTTCGTTCATATATGTGATTACCTAAGTAAATACTTAACTCAACGAATTGACATGAGAACGCTTCATCGTGAAAAGCAAATAGTAGCATAGACGTGGATTGACAACAACAAGGGAGTTTTCACTGAAACAGTTTCATTAATTGATAAATTGTAGCAATGTGATATGTCAGATAAGCCAGGGGAAATCATTGGACCGAGTAGGGTAGATACTAGCCACATTGAGTTCCACATATCTATGCATTATGTGGCAGTTGTGTGGCTAGAGAGCATACATGTAGGTAGGCAAACAAGGTTTCAAATGAGCTCATTCGGGACCGATTAATACTAAAGTACTATATTAGTAGTAGCCACGTGACGTGGTACCATCCTTCCCAATCCTTCAGCCGTTTCTTTTCTTTGTCAGAAGTGAGTAGAAGTCGTCGTCGTGTCAGCTTCCTCCCTTGATAACTAAACCCAAGGTCACAAGCGGTCAACACTCTTGTCTATTTCGAGGTCGCGCGACAACTAAGGACTTTTATTTCGGAACAATAGAAATTAATTACTCGTAAGATCAGGCAACTTTTCGACGTCATGACCTAAAAGTTGGTGCATTTACGGAATAAGCCCTGACAATCTACGGCATATAAATCCGAGATCCGAAGCCTGACCTCGGAAATCCGAGTCGAATCCGAGACGCTTACTTCT
The DNA here is from genome assembly GCA_022836615.1 of Annulohypoxylon bovei var. microspora. NCBI lineage: Eukaryota > Fungi > Ascomycota > Sordariomycetes > Xylariales > Hypoxylaceae > Annulohypoxylon > Annulohypoxylon bovei. Next base: position 71,827 of record MU405261.1, on the reverse strand, counting down.
CTAAAGCTATTCGCCATTCACTTATCCCCCGATGTCTAAGTGAGTAACAAGAATTTCCAATTCATTTTAATCTTAGTTCCTTAGTTCCTTAGTTCTTTAGTTCCTTAGTCCTCTTTATTGATCTTATCAATCTAGTAAATTTGATCTTCATCGGGGCTTTGCCAATTTGCGTGCAATACCATATATCCGTGGATTCACTTCCGGAACAATGGTCGACGCTCAGGTCAGCAACATGCCTCCCGTCCAAGAGGACGATGAGCATGAGCATGAACATGACCATGACCATGACCATGACCATGACCACGAGAATGACAATGATCATGAAGAACACAGTCAGGGTCCGGCTCGGAAACGTCAAAGAGTTAGGCTCTCATGCTTAGAGTGTCGTCGTCGAAAGCTTTCGTGCTCTAGGGAGTTACCTTGCGATCGCTGCATCAAGTCTGGTACGCCTGATAGGTGTACTTACGAGTCGCGACCTGGCGCAGTGTCAGCACCCTCGTCTGTAGGAGACAGAACATCTCTTGCGCCCGCTATTCCTCCAGTGATATTCGGTTCTGACATGCGCCGTCCGTCTATGACCCTCCCCCCAGCACGTCGCGACGTAGAGCCTTCGCTACTCCGAGACGCTACTCGTGACCACGAGCGAATTCGTCGGCTTGAGCTTGAAGTTGCTCAATTGAGAGGTACTCTATCAAAGCAAGCCTCAGTCGACGGCAGCACTATGGTAGCCTCGCCGTCGACTCTAAGGGACTCAATAAAAGATGGCCAATCTGTACCATCCAATCCCTCATACACCCCACAAAATATCGAGGTGCCTGAATATCAACACCTACGGGGACACGACTTTAAGACTAAATATTTCGGCCCTCACAATGCCTGGTCGTCGCTCCAAGAACTGACAGGAATCTTTGGGTTTATGAAAGAGACGGCTGAGGAGTGGCTCAAACCTCTCAACATCCAAAAGAAGGACCGTCGGAAGCGAAAAGAAGACCGCGAGAAGAAATTTACCGAAGGGGATATCGTTCTGGAATCGCTACTCCCTCCCAAAGAGGAAGCAGATGCCCTCGTCGCCGTCTATCTAGATCAGTTTGAACAGATTCATCGAATCGTTCATATACCTACCTTCAAGGCCGAGTATCAGGCGTTCTGGGATCCTTCTAAGACCAAAACCGCCTCATTCACCGCTCTTGTTTTATCTATGATTGCAGTTGCCTGTTGTCTAGACATGCAGTCATCCAGCAAGTTCGTAGGCGTTAAATCTAGCTCGATTCAGATGGCCGAGAAATGGGTCAGAGCTTGTGACGAGTGGTCCGAACGACAAAGTCAGAAGCATCGCAAACTTGTTCACTATCAAATAATCTCCCTGCTCTTCCTTGCCAAGAAAATCAACCTCATTAAGAAGAAGCGATTCTGGACCACATCTGGAAAGATGATCCGCGAAGGACTTACGATAGGACTCCACCAAGACCCCGATCATATAACGGCGACGATCTCTCCTTATATCGCTGAGATGCGACGAAGACTATGGGCTACCTTAGTCGAGTTTGATATCCAATCATCGTTCGACCAAGGACTCCCGACACTGCTTAGCTCAGTTCACAATGATACAAGCGCGCCTAAGAACATAGACGACGACTGCTTTGACGAAAATTCACATGATCTTCCGGTTTCGCGCCCGGCAAGCGAATATACGCCTGCATCATACCAGAACATCAGCCGCCGGAGCCTCGCGCTTCGGATAGAGCTGAACAAGCTATTGACCGGTCCACCAAGAGAACTCGAATGGGAGCAAGTCCTTCGATATGGTGACATGATTACTCACGAGATCGACCAATTGCCGGCTTGGGATTTGGAAAGTGACAAGGACTTGGACCAAAAGCCGATTCTAGCCCACACTTTGCTACATCTCCAACTCAGGCAATACCTCATTCCACTGCATCAGCCGTACTTGAAACTTAGGAAGTTCAACTCGAAATACCAGACGGCGGAGCTCATTTACTACACTGCCGCGCGAGATATTGTTATGATGCATGACAGGCTCTACCAGAAAGGCATTCGAACTTTGTATTTCCTCCGCGAAGATACGATGAATTCCGTCATCAATCTCTGCAACGTAACATTACACCAACCCAAAGGTAAAAATGTCCTCTCATTTCATTCTAACCAACGCGACTAACATGATACAACTAGATTCGTTGAGCTTGATCATGTCTAATGCGCAAGAGACCCTCAGACTCATCGAGAAATGCATCACGATGAAAGAGGACCGCGTATTAAGATGTGGCAATAATGACCCATGGGGTTATTCGTCGATGTGCGCAGCTTTCGGTCTCTTGGAGACCCATATGGGCATCAAGTCGGCAGATGCTGCTAAGGCGGCTGCAGCTGAACGGTTCATCAGTTTGCACTACAAGCTGCTTGCCTTCCAAATTCCGCCTTATCCCAATCCGCCTTCACATCCCCATTCGACATCACCACACACAGCACATGACGCGATTAGCCGAGCTAAGGTACGTGGAAATTCAATTCAGTTATGGATGAAATTATTGACAATTACCAACAGTCTATCACACCGTTTCCCATGGACGCGACACCAGCACTTGGTATGGCCAACACGCCATATCAACAGCGGGACGGCTTGCCATTGTCGATGCCGTGGCTACTACCCGCCTCAGATTCTAACCAAATCCCCGTCCCAAACCCTGATTTCAACTTTGAAATGCTTGGTTCCGATCTCAACGACCTGTGGGGAGATTGGGGTGGTGATTTTGCATGAAACAATTTATAGGGGCTTCTTAATGGGTAATGCTTTGGTATGCTAGGTGCTGGAGGCTCTGTAGAAACAGTATTTTATTTCTCTTCGGTTGTTTGGATGGAACGGAAAATATAGCTTATGATACCCTTATGCCTGACATGAATTGATCTGAGCATGAAGGTTCACCTTGTCTCCTTGTCAGAATCATACAATTTGGCCTCATCGTTCTGGATTTACCACGCGTCGCGTCTCGTCATTGCAATGTGCAGCTACACGTTGCTTTTCATATCTCGATTTGGCTATCGTCCCGGCGATCCGAGGCACAGCAATTGTGCGGAGGACACGCCTCATATGCAAGTCTCGAATATCCAATAGTTCCTTGCAGGATTCGGATCCTTCGACGGGTCAAATGCAAACCGCTCGTCCCGCTAAACCGACTACGCCCCGGCGATTGGTAAGATGCAAAAGAGGCATTTCGTTGGTTTAAAACACGCTGATTTTGCTAGACAGGACCAACAATACCGGTTGAATAGCCGCTAGCTATGGCTGTCGCGAACAAAGCCGGTGTCGCACACGGGAGATGAAGCGGGAGGGCCGTGTTAATAAGGAGACTTTTAGTACCGGAGCCGGTAAAACTCTTGGTCGGAATAGCGAGGACCCTAGTCTGCGGTTAAATTCCAACCCGACTTATCAATTATCAAGCCATCACCTCCCTAAAGCTTCTCAGCAAAGTGGAGCATAGGAAGAATTACATAATTTCGACAACTTAGCTGAACAATCTGATCTATAAGCCAAGCCGCGGCTTCTTATACGGACATACCGGAGACTTACTACCCAGATTAGGAAGATTAAGAGGAACTGGAAATAGCCTTTTCAGACAAAAGACCCAGAGCGGGTCAATTTTAAACCATGTCGATTACCTCCCTAGATAGGTGCTAGGTATTGGCTAAGCCGTTATCCTAATGGCCTGGCTTAGCCTTAAATAAAACCGACAAGTTTCGCTTCTCGCAAGTAGCGTAAATGTAGAAGAGCGACCATAATTATTCGATACTAACAGCATTCTATCAGACTTTAACTCAACTACCTAGGTAGATATCCACAATTACCTAAATAGCCAAAGTGCCTAAAGGATATTCGCCATCGTAACATCACAATGTCTTCGTATCTAGGACTCGAGAAGAACATATCCTACTACACTGTCAGTCGGGATCACGTCCAAACCCCCAGCTGAGAACCGTGAACTAACACCCCAGTCCAGATCCCCGTAGCGTTTATCTTAGTACGGCCTCTCCCACCCTCAAAGCATCAAAATGACCCCGTTCACTAACCCCAGCCGCGCAAACCAGGCCTTGCTGCCGCGAGTCTACTCCGGCCTCACGGGCCCGGGCAAGAAGATCTTCGACGGCGGCAATCCGCGCACGTTCCCGCAAATACTCGAAAAGGCCGACATCGACAAGAAGGTGAGTCCTGGGCTTACTTAGTAGTTCAGAACAAAAAAGCCATCCATTGCGCCGTAGCTAACACCGCCATAGCTGAGAGGCCGCCTCCAGCGCGCCGAGGCCGCGGGGTCCAACGCCTTCGAGACGCTGGGCCTCTTCGCCGCCGCCGTGACCGCCGGCAACACGGCCGGGCTGCCGGCCGCCACCCTGAATAACCTGACCCTGGGCTACTTGGCTAGCCGCGTGCTGTACACGTGGGTCTATATCTGGGGCCAGGAGAACCGTAAGCTGATCAGGCAACGGCCGAATGTGTGGGGCGTCGGCATCGCGTTGTCGCTGACTATGTTTGTGATGGCGGGGATGAAGGGCAATGCGAATTGATCGGGTTGGGTGTGGGGGCGTCCTGGTTCCTGCGTTTGGGGATACTCGGCCGAGTTGTGGCCGGATAAGGAAAAAGGGGGTAGTTGATTACAGGTACGTCGAAATGCCGACTAAGGTACCTAGGTACCACCTACCTATATGTGCAAACAATAAAGTCATATAGTACGTCATGTGGCTTATGTATATAGTCTGTAATAGACGTTGGCATGAGGTGAAAGTTATCATGTGACCTTACACACTACCTATTACTTCGCATGTTATTCGCCGTCTCTTTCGAAGTTTGCCCCTTTATTAAGAAGTCCCCGCCTGGAGGACCATGTCATCCGACCTACATCAGTGCCTACGGTAGCATAAAGCTACGCCAAGTATGTAGCCCTAGCACCTTCAAGATTCTCGTCACCTGTCCTCTATAGTAGCACCCCGCTCTATGGGAAGGCCGTCCCGGTCCGAAATAGCAAAACGCACTCCCCCCCCGGCCATCTCGTCTGACGGGAACGCCTGCGACGTCCCCGCCTCCAGGTACTGAAGCGACTTCGCCCTGGGGAAGACGTGATCAAAATTCTCAGTTGCAACACGCACCCGGCGTTCGGGCGGCATGGCACCGAGGATGGCGGCGTCCTGCTGGAACGTGGAAGTCGCCATGACGACGCCCCGCTCGATGTGCTTGAACTGTACATTGTCTTTGCTTTTAGGGAACATGGTGTATCGGATGGGCAGGTCACTCATCAGGCCGCCGTCGGTTCCTTGCTTGTAGAAGGCGAAGATGTCTTCCCACCACCGCTTCTGGTACTGGAGGACTTTGGTGACCTCGACGTAGCGCACGTCGCGGATGGCATGCTCCAGGGTTGGGGTAAAGGGGCGAGACTTCGTGATGGTGCGCTGGGCGGTATAGGTGACGGCGAGGATGAGATTTCGTCGAAGGCGGATATATAGGTATATATCAACTCAGTGCTATACGGCTCTACCTAAAGGAACGAGGAGAATACGAGCCTTCCACCCCCCTCCCCCCTCCCCCCTTTTTCCGTTCAAAGAAAATGACGTGTTATAGTCGACCGAGACACGTTGTAGTGTTATGTGGGAAACAATCGAAAACAAGCATGGGACTTGGCATGTATTACGATGGAAAGCACCTGCTTATTTGTCCCGTCAAGATGATGGACAAGCTACCTACGTGTGCTCTCAGTGGTTGCGTCGACCGCCAGAATTAGCAAACAGGAGTTGTGCTGTGTGTGTACAAGACCTTTTCAACTCGCAAAAACTTACATTTAATTTGCAGAAACGAAAGTGCCCTGTAACCAGATCCTTCCTGAATATATGACGACGCCTTGACGGTGACCGGCTGAAAAGACATGTACCATTACCCTTTACATCTTGGTGCATTCGTTATATGTACAATATTCTGACAAATGTAGTCTATGATGAGTACTTATTTATCACACCTTCCACGGCTCGCTAAGCTCGAGAACTCCGGGGTTCTATTAATATCGCTGCGGTTGTCGTTATTTCTCAAAATTCTTAGCGAGAAGTATGAAGTAACCTTAGTAGCCATCTACGGGGCCCTACAGGAAAATTCAGTCACCTCTACTCCTTCTCCTTTGATACGCATAGTAAAAAATGGTTAGCAAACGCGCCATCTCGAGCATGTCCCTAGGCCGCTGCTCCGCCGGCCACACGCTGGACAGCAAGCTAGACGCTGCCAAATCATACACCTATGAAGGCATCGAGATTTGCTACGAGGATCTCATAGAAATTTCACGTAAACAGCATCTTGACCTCGAACCCGCCACGCCTGTCCGGCTACCCGATCAGAAAGCCGCCGCCTTGACGATTCGGTCCATGTGCGGGAGAAGGGGCATCAAAATCGTGTGCCTCCAACCCTTCTCTCAGTATGAAGGTCTTCTGGACCGACGCGAGCATGATTCCCGGTTTAAGGAGCTCCTGATTTGGATCAAACTCGCCCGGCTCTTAGGGACGGATATGATCATGATCCCAGCCAGCTCCCTACACAAGAGCGAGGTGACTAACAACCTAGAATTGATCGTGGAAGACTTCCAAAGAGCAGCGGATGCCGGCCGAGAAGAAAGTCCTCATATCCGCTTTGCCTACGAGAGCCGCTGTTCAGCCACTCATATCAATAGATGGGAGTATGGTTGGACTATAGTCGAGAGAGTCGACCGACCCAACTTTGGCATGTGCCTGGACACTTTCCATATTGCCGGCCGCATCTTTGCCGACCCTTCCTCCCCGTCTGGTCGTATACCCAATGCAGAGAGGGTAGTCGAGATGTCGATGCAGCACTTTATCAAGCGGGTGAAGGACCACCGCGAAAAAGTGTTCCTCGTCCGGGTAGGTGACGCTAGACAGCCCGATGAACCTATCGTTCCCGGCAGCCTCGACTACGATACTAAGGAGCGGCCACGGATGAGCTGGTCCCGCAAGTACCGGCTTTTCTACGGCGAAGAAGCCCGCGGCGCGTTCCTACCCATCAAGGAGATCGCCAACGCCATTTTCAACGGTATTGGCTTCGAGGGCTGGGTCAGCTTCGAGATAGTCAATAGTCGTATGGACTGCAAGGAGGCCAATGTGCCCAGGGATCTTGCTCGGAGAGGATACGTCTCCTGGCGCAAGCTATCAGACGACATGGGGTGGTGGCCCATGCTGCCGCTCTACCCTAGCACTGGCCCCGTCTGCTAGCCCTCAGGCAAAACCTACCCCTTTTGAAATATACTGAGTTTCCAATTAACAAAGTTTCTCGGATTGAGCTTAGCTATTAGCTATTAACATTGAGACCCTATGATAGCCTCATGTATAAGTAAAGTAGTTCTTCGATCTCGTCATCGTTATCCCCCCAATACAAGATCGGGATCCCAAGATTCGCCCAACTTATGCCCTATATGTACCGTAGTATGCCATGTATCAATCCCATCAGAACCATCCGTCGCTCATATACCAACCCTAAATTGCCTTGACGCTGCCTCCAGGTGCAAAGCGATGCCTACGCCCGAGAAGATCACTGTCACAGTACAATAGAATAGTACAATGACAATCGTCTTAATTGCAAAGTCCAAGGACTGTCAATGAAAACCGCTCAGAGCAAATGTCATCCCGGCTCACGAGCAAGCGGCTCTCTATCATAGTCCCCATAAGTACCCATATCCCGTTCACTGTTATCCGTTCGCGGCGGCGCGAACAGCGTCTCGGTATTAAACCGGACTTCCCCGGGAGAGTACGGCGTCGTCAGACTCGGCGAAGGGATCTGGAAGCCCGAGCTTCCCACCATCTCATGCACCCCAGGGTCTTGCGCCAACTCGTAGCCCCCAGAGTCCCCCATCAGTTCGTACCTCGCCGAATCCTCCAGTTCGTATGGGTTTTGCTGCGGCCCTAGTGTTAAGCTCGGGGGATACGAGTACGCCTGCTGCGACAGGGCGGGGCTCGGCGTGCCGTTCCTCGCGGCCTCCATGGCCGGGCGGTGGGCTTCGTAGCACGCTTTTATGAAGGTTTTCCGGACTACGTTTGCGTTAGCTATTAGATAAGAGCCGGGGAATAAAAGGGGTGGGTTAGGTAAGTTAGGTAGGTAGGTAAATTGCGGCTTACGTTCCGAGTCCTTGAACTCGATCTCGAGATGCCCCAGGTTTCGAACATCGTTTGGTGGTTCTATGCCTGGACAACATTCGTAGAGAACTGGCACAGGCGCTTTGCTCGAGGAACTACCGTGGCTTGAACTTCCGGATAGCCTCCTGACCTTGTCTCCGAATGTGGAAGACCGTCTCCTCACCCCTTCTATTTCTAGCCCGTCTTCCGGGTCGCTTTCTTTTGAGTACACTCTTAGTATTAACCTGTTATCTCCTTTCAGTTCAGGCGTTTTCTTGAACCACCGGATATAGAATTCCTCGTGGTAAAGGGGGTGGCCGACTTCGTGAGCCGCGAAAGAAAATGTCGGCTTATCGTCATGGTCGGTTTGGCGCCAAACTTTCAAATGTTCTAATCTCGCGATATCTTTCACTGCGGCGGTGTGTATTCTCGAAGCTCTTATCATCTCCAAAGAATCATAACCCCGAAGGTTCTGCTGAAACGTCTCTCTGTCTAGTTTACGGGCAAATTGGTACTCTGGCTTGTCGTGAAGATTCTCTGTCTCGCTGTCTGGTTTTGCGATCCTGAAATGGTGTTTGGTGTTTTGTGGGAGGAAGAATACTCTGAACTTCTCGTCTGTAGGTTTTGTATGTGGTATAGAGCACCTGTTAGGGACTAAGTTGGGTTAATGATTTATTTTTCGACACATATACGAAGTCTTACCAAAATGCCAAATTGTTATCCCAGAGCTGGTATTATACCATTCAACTACTCTATTCCCATCACTATCGAGGACTCTGTAGCAGGCAGTACTAAATTGATAGCGTCGAGAAGAACCAATGCACCTGAAGAAATAACGTTAACATACTATATAATTCAAGGAATAAGTCAGACACACAACCACACCAAGTGCCCCGGACCTTGGAGCTGTTTAGACGGCGACGTTGACAGCGGAGATTGTGATAGTGGGCCTATATTAAATTCGGGTTCGATAAGCGTTGAAGCTGAACTGGCTGTGTCTTGGCGATTATGGTCAATGTAAGCCATAACAGGACCAGTTCCTGAGCTTCGGGAAATTTGCCTTTGAGCGGCTACGTCGAAGGCATAGTTGGTGCCTGCTCGAGGAGAAGGGAGTTCGATCTCGTTTATCGGAGAGAGAGTCGAGTTTCGGGGGTTTGCTTTAAGGGTAGGAGATCTGGGAAAGCTAGACTGATTTGCTGTCTGTGTCATATAATAGTCATTTGATGGTCCTGCGGTAAATCTTGCGGACGATTCAAGTTGTGGCGACCCTGTTATACTGGGTATTCGGGGTGAGACATGCATCGCGACCATCCTGCATCAACATTTATTTAGCAGCGATAGGAAAAGAAATATAGCAAACAACAACTTACGATTCACCAAGTCTCTTAACCGCATCTTCAACGGCAACGGTTTTCCAATATTGAAGCTCCGTATAGTGATACATAATTCTCCTATCGAGTTCATCTACCTTGGAGCTATCCGGGCCAACGGCTAGGGAAACACGCTGGCTTGTGCCCACGACCGTCGAACGTGTTGATAACGCCGACTCATATTGACGGAGAAATTCTTTGCACTCAGTAAGGGTTTCGACAATACCGTCAGCCCCCGGAAACGTAAGGCTGGAAGTTGCATTTTGCTTTTGTGGCTCTTGTACTATATCTTTAACAACATTGTGAAATCGCCCAAGGCGATCGTTAAGACGCTTGAGTTTGTCCGGGACTCTGCCATTTTTACTCAAGAACTCGCAGGCGATCTTCGAACCCAGTTCGAAAACAGACAATGAAAGTTGGACGATCGATAAAATTGACCCGGGATCCATTTTCCGAGGGGGTCCGTTTTAGTCCCAGGAGAGAGGAACTTCCCACGCGAACCCGCGTTCAACAAACTGGAACCCCGTCTCACATAAGGGAGCTTTGGTGTGGGGGCGGCTCAAAACTACTCCTAAGCTATGGGTTTGCCTACGGTACGACCGGTATCATGTCCGGATCTACGACGGGAGGGCCCTTATTTGGCCTATTTCCAATGGGGTTTGAACAAGCGAGCATAAGTAATACATTAGTGATTTGGAGATTGAACAGGGGTCTATTGAAGACGTCCAATAGAAAGCCATAATTCGGCCACGTTCCTGAGAAACTGTTAGGGGATTTATATCAAGTGAACCACGTTGCCACGTTGCTTTGCAGTTAGGTGGGTTCATAGGGCAATTCATTTCTTGTAAGACGGATTCGAAAGGAAGCACTATGCCTTACTTAGAGTCCTTGCTATTTGGGTCACCTCCCACGTTTCCCGCTAGCTTGGGCCATCCTAGGGCTTCTAAACTGCTGACAGCTTGAGGGATCATATAATCCGACACAACGTCTGCCTGATCATAGTGTTCATGTCCCAAGAGTCCGCTCATGATTGGTTGAAGGTCTATTAACCGACCTGCGATTAGATGAAAATAGTATAGTATAAAGGTACCAAGACAGGCCTAAAAGACTCGCTGGGGTGTAGTCGGCGTGTCTAAAAGTTCACCGAGGCGCCCTGCAACTATATTGATGCGGCTGAGTCGTTCTAAAACCTGCTTGCGACTCGATCTCAGATCATGAAATACAACCCTACTATATTTCAGGCATACCAGCTTTCACCGAAGGAAATATCTAGGGCGGTGCAATGCTGTGGAACGAGCTAGTTAGGCGTGGTTTAATACACGAAGCCTCGTGATCCAAGAAATATAAACTTGGTTAGATGCGTACTCACTTGGACTTACTCTACAATGTGAATGATTGAAGATATTCCTCCAACACCTTAGAAGGGCCTACGGGTGCTGTTGCACGCGATGGGCAGCTACTTCTCGAGCCTAAACGCCACCACTGGCCGCGTCGCAGATGAGATTGAATGTGTATGTAACAGAAATCCTAATAATCATCCGCTCTCAAACTTGTTCTCACCGACGGATGCAATATAGGACCTACACGACCCTGAGAGGGCAGTCCAGTCTGTGATCGACTACCCGGGCTTGGATAAGTTTCAGTGGAAAGTGTGGTGGGTTGCCGCCTCGGGATTTTTCACGACATCTTACAGCATATTCGCCGTGAATGTCATTAGCCCAGCTCTGAGTTATGTCTATCCGGAATGTACTCACTCGTGGTCGACGAATTCATTGGTCATCAACTTGACCACATTAACGGGGACAATGTTCGGCATGCTCATATTTGGCCACCTGGCTGATAGATATGGTCGAAAGGCTGTATATGGACTAGAGTTGAGCATCGTTGTAGTTGCGACAGTAGGGATGACCACAGCGTCTTCGGGTCACCTGAACTCGATGAATGTGTACGGATGGATTGGTTTCTGGCGGGCTATGTTGGGAATTGGGCTTGGTGCGGAAGTGAGGAATTACCACTGAGCTTTAACTTTGATTAAATATGCGTGCTAACATTGAACAGTACCCGCTCTCAGCTATAATAGCTGCAGAATGGTCTTCGACAAAGTCCCGAGGTAGGATGATTGCGGCCGTGTTCCTGATGCAGTCGCTAGGCCAACTTGCTGCGTACGCCTTCGGCTTGGCCATTTTGCGAGGGGTAAGTAGCAAGCTTGGACTATCTCCTGGAGAGACAGACTACAATGTTGCATCGCCGGTCATCGACGTCGTCTGGAGAACAACAATTGGCATTGGAGCGGTTCCAGCTCTCATATCGCTTGGGTTGAGACGAATGATACCTGAGACACCTCACTATCTGGTAGAAAAAGGCGAGCTCGCGAGCGCCGTCGCAGCTGTAGGTCGAGTCCTTCCCTTGGATGCAACTCTTCAACCCACCGATAATAGCAACCCCGTGGCTTCCCAGTTATTATCAGAAAGGCCGATGTCCAATTTGAGAAAACAGCGAAAGAGCCAATGGGAGTCAACAATTGAGTGCATCCGAGGAGTGCGGGACCATCTTGCTGAGAAAGGGCGTTGGCGTGCTCTTCTAGGCGTTATGGCCACATGGTGGTTATTAGACCTGGCCTTTTGTATGTTACACTAGGAATCCTTTCGCATATAAACTCTTCACCTAGAAAGAATAATTGCTAACATCAACAATTATTAGACGGGCTTGGTCTTGACAACCCGAAGCTCATTTCCACGATCTGGCTCTCAGATCCGCCGTCTCAGTCGAATGTTTCTACGTCGCTAGGAGAGGCTACATGCAACAATACCTCATGGCGAGCAGATCCAGCTCAGCCAAACATTACGATATATGAAATGCTCCAGCAAGACAGCCTGCGGAATATCATGACCATTTCAAGTGGGGCTCTGCCAGGGAGCATTACTATCCTGCTCGCCATCGACTACTTGCCTCGAACCACATGGATGGGTTGGATGTTCGTTGCGCTCGCCGTACTTTTTGCGATTAACGGCGGGACTTTCTTTGTCACTTTCGAGACGGATAAGCATGCGCTCACGATGACCTTATATGTGCTTGCACAATTCGTCTTCAATCTCGGGCCTAACACCATGACATTCATGCTCCCAGCCGAGCTCTTCGCAACAAAATATCGGGGCACGTTTTACGGTCTTGCAGCGGCCTCCGGAAAGCTCGGAGCGATCACAATCCTGCTGCTCACGAACCTGGTGGTCTATAAAGGCGATTATAGCCCTAAGTCTGCGGCACTTCTGCTAGGATTTTGCCCGGCGATGCTGCTGGGGGCTTTCATCACGTGGGTTTGGATCCCCGAAGTCCAATATCCTCGAGGCCTTGATGATAAACCTGGGCGGGGCGACGACGTCTCTGAAGACGGTGTTGAAATGGAGAGTTCTACATTTAGGCAGAAGCTCAAGCTTCGGAATCGACCGCTAGCGGATATCGCTCAAAATCCAGGGGACGGCCAAATTCTAGGCATGAGGCGAAACGTTGCGCGACTATTCCGAGCAGCGCGGTCCCATGGCGCAGATGGGGTTCGACGGACACAGACTGAAGATAGGATTGCCCGCACGGATAACCCAATCGATCAGCAGGGTGTTATGTATCATGACCATGAACAAGGCGCTGCAATGGAGGAAGCTGATGTCGGCGAAGGGTTGGGAATAAGACATATGCATTACGGTTAATAGACGTTTAATTTAGAGATTAGATACCAGTTTGGGATTATTGGAGTTGATATTGTTGAGTTATCAATGGTCTCATTCCGTCATTTCATCTCATGATTGATTGAGGTTTGTCTTTTCGTTCTTGAGCTTCTGAATACATACAATGAGATATATCAAGCTATACGGTCACGTGGTGATTAGGTAGGCAGATAACTGCAGGTAGGTAGGTATCTTATTTCTTGGCATCGTCATTGGTACCAAAGTATTCTCAACTCTACCATTTCTATTTGTCCGCAACTGGTCAAGAAGCAAGAAGATTACGAAGTAACTCCTTATTATCTATCAATTGGCTTATCCGAGGATAACTCTTTTACAATTGAAGTTTGAATTGCTTCTAATTAAACTAGTTGTTGTGTAAGGCTAAGATGTGCAGTTATGACCCCTGGAATATCTGACGAACGCCGGATAGCAACTTCCCGAGCTTTGACACATGGATATGACGAATAGAAGGGAAGCTCCCTGGTCTAGTAGCTCTAACCAAACAACATAATACCTTCCTACATTTCTCTTTTTCAAATAATGATATACACATATCTCTTGAGGGCCTCATAGCCACCTAAATACTTCCCAAGCGTCCCAACTGCAGTGTCTAACAGCCCGAGATATCGCCAATCCATCTCATCTCGCCGTCCTGACCTGAAACTCCAAATCACAAACCCCTAGCTTCGCAACACCACGCTCGCCTCCCACCACCATGTCCGAACCCACAGCCCCGGCCGCACAACCTCCCAGCACAATCACCCTGCGCGCACCCTCCAAGTACCCCTCCTCCAAAACGACGACTTCGGGCGAGCCCTTCGTCTCGCCGCCCCTCGAGTGGCTCTGGGGCACGTGGGCCGTGACGCACTCGACGCTGTCGATGTGGCGCTCCGCGCGCAACGTGCGCATCACGTACAAGCCGTACAAGCCCGAGGCCGGCAAGCCCGCCGCCAACGACAACCTGGTCGAGTACGAGAAGCGGAACGGCAAGGGCGGCGTCAAGACCGTCGCCGGCGTCGAAAGACCGGACGCGGCTATCCCTGGGGCCTGGATGTGGCGCGGGAAGGGCTTGTTGGCTATTGCGAGCAGTCATTGGGAGGTTCTGGGGTGGGGCGAGCGGCCGCTGGTTGGTGAGGGAGGAGGGATCGAGCGCTGGGCTGTGACGTGGTTTGCGCCCACGTTGTTTACGCAAGAGGGGGTCGATATATACAGTGATCGTAAGGAAGGTTTGAGCAAAGAGGCGGCGGGGGATATAATCAAGGCGTTGAAGGAATTGAAAGATGCGCCGAAGGTTGTGGAACTGGTCGAGAAAGATATGCAGGAGATCGATATCAACTTGCCGTGGAAAGAGGGGAAGTAGGTGTAATCGATCACGGTTGAGAGTTTAAAAGTAATGATACCCATGTAGAAACAGCACATTGGAAGGCGAGGAATGTTATGATATGGTTTTGCCATGAATACTTAGGTATCCAAGTGATATTGAAACCTCTACGAGGCAGAATAGGGTATCTAATGCTTGAAAGACTAACGCCATGCTTCTAAACAAACCATGCGATGCTAATAATTATCCGCTCTCCCTAACCGTCGGCGGTCATGTTTCGAGCTGCTTTTGTTTCGGTCTTGACGATCAGATCGGGAACTTCGATGTTCCTCGTCATGCCGGTGCTCCTTACGCTCAGAGTGATGCCTAGACATGGCTCGATCACTTTCATTCCTAGATAAGTGATGCCGTCGCCGCCGATTATCATCATCATCCTTAGGCCGGGCCTGGGCTTGGCTCGAAGCGTTACCATCTAAGCTGAACCCCTCAAGATCGTCATAATCCTCCTTTCCTTCTCGCCTCTGTCGTCTCTCCTTTCTTCTCTCTTCCTTTCGAAGTTGCTTTAATTCCCGTTCCCTCTCATCGTTTAGCTGCCGCCTCTCCTTCTCAACCTCCCTAACTTTCGCCGCGCCTCTCTTCATCATTGCCAAGGGATCACTGGTAACGACTCGCGCAGCTTGTCTCTCTTTCCGCCGTGGGTCCTCGTTCCCCCACACATCCTTGCTCGGGGCCTCTAGGTTACCATCCACAACGCTCTTCATATCACCACCCTTCGCGTACCAAGGGCCAACAAGTCCGTCCTTACCCGCGGCATTTGAGAAGCGCATGGTGTACTGGTCTTCGTATTCCCGCTTCTTCTTCGCAGCTTCTTGTTCTGCCTCCGCATTCTTTTCTAGAGGCACGCGAGATCGTTCATCCGGGAATAAGTCGATATGACCTCTATGGTCCACAAGCGGAGCATCGCTTTTTTTCTTCACAAGCGCATCGCTCGTCGTTGGCGCAGCGCCTGCCCGTTCACGCGCAAGCCGCAATTCGAAGTCCGTGTCATCCTCACCCACGCGCTTGCGCTTCCTACGCTCTCTCTTTGGTTCCTCGTCGCGATCTCGTTTCCGACTAGGCCCTTCGTCGTCGGCGGTCGGCTCTGGGGGAGGCAGAGGCGGCGGAGTCTCACCGCGCAGGATGGCAAGACGGCGTTCCGCGTCTGCTTCTTGCTGGCGCTGCTCTTCGGCTTCTTCGCGCTCCTGGGCGGCTGCTTCGTCGCGCTTCACGCGCTCGATGTTCTTAGGGTTGTAGACGTTCCATGATTTCTTGCCTAGCAGATGTCTGTAAACTTAGTTGTTAGTAAGGTATTACGCGTGTTAAGAAGTATATAGTAGGCACTGACAGAGGCATACTGGGCTGGCGCAGGTATTAAACCTGCTAATATATGTGGCTAATACCTACTGAAGACGATGTTGGTGAAAGGGACGGTTTGTAGAGGGGTTGATGATGAGATAAGCAGTAGTGAAGTCTGTTTAAACGCAAAGGATGTTTGATAACTTCATATTTATTTTCGGGTTAAGATAAAATATTCCACTCCGTAAATATGCAAGTCGTTTAAAGTAATTTCCTATTTGTAAAACGGGTAATGCGGAAATCGAATCGGCCAAAATGCCGTCATGATGAGTCAGCAAGCACCCGTGTTTTATTTCGATATGGAATTATTCGTTCGATCTTAATAAAGTTTATTTTCGTTCATAAACTCCTTTCCCGTAACCTTTTTTCCAACTTCACCTTTAAAATTCTCTAAGAGCCGGGTCCTAAATTCAAGTGACTTTCGTACTGAACTTCAATTAGGAGAGTAGGCCCTAAAAACACTTAGCTTATGTAACCCTGCCAACAAATGTCTTAAGTTCCTTTCCCCACACAATTTTGAGGAATTCACGTCTCTATTTCCCAGATCGACTTCATTGCCATCACACTCACGGATAACGAACTTCGGCTAGCTCATCATGGAAGACGACGAAGAAGCAGTCGCAGCTATGGCACAAGCCATGGGTTTCTCAAATTTTGGGTCACAAAATTCCAACAAGCGACGCAAATTCAACCCTCATGCCGACGATGCGGTAGTTGGGTCAACTTCCGATCCCACCGCTATCATGGAGGCGGTTTCAGGTTCTAATGCTACACCCCTAGGCATAAGAACTCGGAATGAAGATGAGATTGATCTAGGAGAAGAGGAAGACGAACCTAAAGTCTCTAAGAGTGAAGTTCGTGAAGATTTCAACAACGTCGATGATGATAGCCCAGGACCACAGTACTTGGACACATCACGCCCTGCCACAACTGCTACAGCCGAGCCAAACGATGATATTCAGTCTAAAATTGACAGTATAGTCGGAGATCCCTCTGATCAGGCTTGGGGAGCTCGGCCTTCATCGTTTGGCATTGATGAAGGAGAGAGTTATCGAGGTGGTCGTGGCCGTGGTGGTCATCAAGACAACCGAGGTCGAGGTCGAGGGCGAGGGCGAGGGCGAGGACGCGGACGTGGCCAAGGACACGAGCCAGGAAAAAAGTGGTGGGAGGGCTACTATGATCCAAGTTCGAATGTTAACCCATGGGAGTCACTTGAGAAGACTAATGAGTTAGAACCGGTTGGCAGTTGGATGTTATGGGAGGAGGCGAAGTCTCGGTCAGGTCAATCGACGTTGGGCTGAATTTCTATGGGTGAGCAGTGATTTAATCAATTCATATCGTTTATCGAAGGCCGCAGATAGGGGGAGGAAGAGAAGCCATGACATACCTAACCAACTCTCTTGTATTCGTGCAGGTATACTGACACCCAACCAGATATAATATCTGTTCTATATTTTTGGCACACCCAACAGGACTTGGGCAGCACTACATCACGTGACACCCATCGACATACATTAAGGTGTCTACCTACCTCGGTCTACGGTGGATTCATCTCAGCGTCCCACACCACCGATCGAAGAGCTGTCGTACCCCCCTGGCCTTCATTGGCCTAGGGGGGTTACGGGCGACTACGGTCCACTGTGTCTTAGACATACGAAGGTACATACACGATACTGGGTCAGGTCACCGAACGGGGAATCATTGTATTACATACTATGTCCAGGAGAAGTACGTTACCGACCCGACAATACTCTCTAAGGAAATTCTTAGCCCAGAATAAGACAGCCACCACCCACGCCGTCTCCGAGTTATTACAAAAAGGGAAATACCCATCTCCTAAAGCGGACAAGTGTCGTCCCAGCCGCCAGGTTATGGTAGTGTGCGCTCTATCTACGAGTACATCCTCGTTCCCGCGCCCCAGAGTGTGCGCCTAGGAAGCTTGATCGACTGCCGCTCCTCTAACTCCAAGCCCCCCCTCCTCTCCCCGGTCGACCCAACTTGCAGGAACCACTTCACCGGTCAGACGTGCGTCATCCCGTCAACTTGTACCCTGCTAGAGACAAAAGTGGTGTGCTTTTAGGCCACAGCACCCCCGGACCATCCGAAAACATCCAATCATAACTCATAATCTCGTGAAACAGCCCTGCTCATAGCTAGCTAACCGCCGGCCCGCTCGCTGTGCGTCAGCGCATGCGGTTCGCGTGGGTAGCAGGCAGGGTATGCAGGAACAGAGAACAGGATGTGCGTTGCGTCTCCTACCCACACACCATGCGCTACGTACCGCGCTGCCCGGCCGTAAAGCAGCGATGCATAATAACGGGCGTCTATGTTGTTTTTTTGCCGCCCAAAACTGTCGAACCAGCGTCCTCCTCCGCCACGTGAGAAACTTTTTTGTCTCTCCCACCCTACTTAGGTACATGAAAAAAAAAACGTCAGGGGTATGCGCAATACTTTTTTTTCGGGAACCACAAATGGAGAAGTGAAGAATTCGAAGGGGAGGGGAGTGTGCATATGAGAGACATTCCCCAGAGGGATCTCGCATATTATCACCCAGCAGCAACCCCAGATCTCGCGTGGGTTGCCACCAGCGCACACTACCCACCCCCCGTACATGACATACATGAACAGGGGGAAGGAGATGGCGCCGAGCGCATAGGCGATCGGCCGCTAAAAAGTTAAAATAAACGACATGTGCAGAAAATACGTGGGTAAGGTTTGTGCGTGTGTATGTGCAATGCAGGAAACTTTCCGACGCGCCCCTTTGTTTTTGGAGGCTCACCGAAAAGTGTCCTGCAGATCGCAGCCTACGGCCCTGTCGCTCCCGCGATGCGGCTCAAATGCCTGCAGCGCGCGAACGGCGACGGGGCGAAGGGATTGGAGTGAGAGGCTTAGTAGTCGGGCGACGGGTACCGCTCGCGCGCCTTCTCGTACTCCTTGGCGTGCTTCTTCTCCGCCTTCTTCTTCAGCGACCTGTTGCACCGGTTTGTTAGCAAGGTTCCTCTGCGGCGAATTTTAGGTAGTAGGGGTAGGTGTTTTTCGCAAAGGCTGCGGGTGTGGATATTTGCCCCTTTGCGGCTCGAAATGAGCTTTCTGCCTAGATAGGCAGAAATTCAAATTGAGGCTCTGTTTGCTCTCCGCAATTGCTTGCAGGTGTGCGATTTTTAATATCATCTTTTTTTCTGCTGCGTGATCTGCTTTTTTTCTCAAGGGGATTTTGGTGATTGGGGGGGGTTTTTTTTTTCGCGCTACTTACGATACTTTCTTGGACGTCCATTCTAGATCGGCGTGCACCTCGCGCGCGTCGTTCAGGCCCTGCTGGAACCGGGCGCGCGAGCGGGCGAGGCGGGCTTGCGCCGCCGCTTGCATTTCTAGAAGCTCGCGGTGTTTGTTGTTGAGCTTGCCGGAACTGGGGGTTTGCTGTTAGCCGGTTTTGCTTTTCTGGAGTGATTGCTTTCAATTCTCATTTTTAAGCTTGCTCGCTCAGTCGCTCGCTTCCTCGTTCTCGGTAGAGTAGAGAACGGGGAAATGAGCAAAGGCGAGAAACCCGAGAAATGAGAAATTGGGAGCTGGGAATTGTGATCGTAAAACTTACGTCTGTGCTTGACGGGCCAGGCTCCGGTCCAGCGGGATGGGGTCGAAGGACTCGTCGAAGCGGTTTTGCATGTAGTCGTTGAAGTCGACGCCGCTGGCGGAGGCGCCGCTCTGGCTGTTGTCGCAGTAGTCGCCGCTCGCATAGCTGGTGGCGTAGCTGGCCGCGTTGCTGCTGTTGCTGCCGTAGGAGGGCACGCCGGACGTCACGGAGGCGTCGCGCTCCCGCTGGTCGTCTTCCGTGGGCGAGACGGAGTAGGTGCTGCCGCCGCTCTGGTAGTACTGCTGGTACTGCTCTGCTTTGGATGGGATGGGCATGGCGCCCGTGTCGTAGTATTGCGTGCTGTAGGTGGCCATTGTGGATAGACTGTGGTGGATACCTGGGTAGTGGGGTGGTGGTAATGGTAGAGTAGAATCTCTAGAGAAGTAATATGACAGTAGGGTGTTTGCAATATAACTTGCAAGACAGTATGTGCGTGTGACTGGGCAAGACTTCTAAGTCCTTTGTCTGTGTGAAGGTAGGTGTATGTGTTGTATGTGAGTCAAGAGCAAAGATGTCTTGACGAACTGAGTCACTGGTGATGATAACTTCTGGATATATCACGATCGAGAAGACTTGAGGAGTTGAGAGTTGTTTGAAAGAAAGAAAGAAGGAAGAAGAAGAAGACGAGCTCAACCCGTCAACAGCACCCCCTTTTATACTTTTTCCTGCTCCCTTCTCGAGGGAGTTTTCCCCCGTCTGATCAAACGACGAGGAACGGACCATCTCTAGTCCCGTCTATAGAGGATAAGTTCCGAGGACTCTATTCGTCGATCGACGAGAGAGTCCTTGAGTAACCCCGCTCCAATATAGTGTTGTTGGCCGAAGGGAGTCAGGATGGGGAGGCGAGCGGGAGGCAAGGGCTCTAGCTTCCACGAACTGATGGACTAGGAAGAAGAACTCCAAGAGCATGACATACTAGACAGGTACACTACGCATAGTACTGACGGTGTAGGTACAGGATTGTAGCACCGATCACTGGTACGTATGTATCGACGAACTACGATACTAGGGCTCTAGTACTTCGTGCCCCCTTTCCGCGAGGCCCCGGTCCTTACCAGCGTGATATACATATACGTATATACATACTCACTTGACATGGATAGGCAGTCTGTCTATATGCCTTCGTTTACCGCAGTACGGGATTACGTGAACCACACCCCATCGAGGTGAGAGAGCCACTCGCGCAGGGGGGGCTATGTACTAAAACAGAGTAAAAGAAATAAGATAGATAATATGATATAAAATAGAAATAAGATATGTATAATGTATGATAGAAACACCACGCATACGTGATTAGGTAGTCTGGCCATCTTCATGCCGTGTCAACGTGGGCCGATCTCCACGGGGGGCGTATGCATGTTTGGACCAGAGTCCAGACGGGGGAGGCAGCAACAACAGCAACAACACACAGGCTTTAGATCGGGGTCTATCGGCTCGGTCTCTTGCTTAGGGTATAAGTCATTCACAGACGAGCGAACTTTGGTAAGCTTCTCTCCTAGCCAAATGCCGAAAGGAGGCGACTATCACTTCCACTCAGGAACGACACGCGGTGGGGGGAAACTGAACTTGTCCTCCTCGGACGGAAAAGCATCTTCGATGCTAAGGGGGAGTGCGGGTATAAGACGCAGGAGGATCTGGGAGACGCGCCACTGCGCTGCGGACAGGGGGGACGAGCAGGCGGACTAGTAATTCGGGAAATACAAAACCTTGGTGCGTCTAGTAATGTGTCAGGGTGATTGTTTCGATATTAGGAAGAAGAGAGAAAGAAAAAGGACCAATGTAGTGTATGTATGTGTATATGTGTATGCTATGTATGTATGTATGTACGCGGATGTGGATGTATGTATGCATGTGGGGACATGGGGGTTGAAGAATATCGGGGAAGCGGCTGCGAAAACCACGAATGAGACCAGCCGGCTTCTTGCGGCAGTAAGACGAAAGGATTAATAAGGGTATCATGGTTGACATAAGAACGGGATGCTGGGTAGGTAGGCAAGCAGGCAACTGGGTCTGACAGCGGATGTTGCGAGTATGATGACAAGGGGAATCAAGCTCGGAAAGGCGTTTCTACATGTAAGTATCGTACATATTGCTGTGACCATGGAAGAAGGAACCTGTCTGCCTTGAGCAGGCCAAGAGCCTAGTAAGTAGAACAAGGCCGGCTTTTCTAGAACCCAGACGATATAACGAATCTTTTAGAAATATCGGAATATAAGAACTTTACCGAGAAGGCTCTTAGATTCTAGAGGGGGGCGTGGGTGTACGTTGGTCCATCGGGATTGGACGTGGCACGTACATACGTACAAGTGTCTCTACCGTCATGTCAAGGAATGGGGGCGTGTGGATAGAACGGGTAACCGTTGGACCCGTCTACTACTAAATACGTTGACGCTGTTCGTCGTGTATGTAGATAGTGTAAATAGACCGCCATCCCGTTCGACCTTCGCCCAGCCGGGTGTACTGTCTAAGCCTATTTAGAGAGACGGACGACAAGCGCGCTGACGCTAACAAGTAGTACCTGACGACAGAGACATGGCGGACGGGCTCGCAAAAGCAGCGACAGGTTTCATCAACCACCGAGTCATGGTCCATGGTCCATGGCTCGTGAAGAAAAAAAAAGAAAGCGGGCTCGGGCTGGGGGCGAAGGGGGGGTGGTAGCGTGGGAAGCGGATTGCATACCTGCGAGTTGCAGCTTTAGGCTGACGAGCTCGTTGGTCGAGATCGGCTTTCTGAAAGTGGAATAAAAAGAGAAAAATAAATAATAATAATAAAGATTAGGAAGAACCGAGCAAGCAAGAAAAAAAAAAGTCGAAAGGAGGGAAGGGCGTGGTGGTGCTGGTCAGAAAACAAACGTTCGAATAATGTCAACGTTGCTCGTTACTGGCCAGTCAGGCAGAAGTGCAGCAAGATCGGGCATTTTGTGTGATGATGTGTTGTCAAGCCCCAGGGCCAGCCGAATGAGAATCAGAGCGTCATTTGGGAAGTGAATTTATTTATTTGTATTTTATTTGCTGCTGCTGCTCTCTCTCTCTTTCTCTCTTTTTAATTCCGCCTCTTCTCTTTTCTTTCATTATTTTTATCATTATTTTTATTCCGAAGACACTTAACCCTTTAAGTATATCTCTTCTCTCCCAAATTCCCAGGAGCCGGGGTCGTCATGCAAGAAATAGCTTCTGAGGCGACCTTAAGTTTCCGCATTGGGAATGTTCCTCGTGGATTTTGTATGGTCCCTTAATTATTTTATGACAGAAATTGTTAGAAAATCGGAAATGGAATTTTCTGATTGGTCAAAAATTACAGAATTTCCGTCATGGGCAAGGGATCTAGAAGAGGGTAAGGGGAATAGTTGATGGGTAAAGAATACATGCTATTACGTACCCGTGTTCGATTCTTTGGTACGGTGAAAGGGGAAGGGCTCCGCTTGCTTGCCTCGCCTTGCCCCTCCACTGAAGGGGGGGATGAAATAGAGAAAATGCATTATGCCCCACCACCCTGGTTATCAAGAATTATCTTGGCGTACATATTCCCAAATGCTACGTGTGTAGTAAGATATACATAGGTAGCTATATGTATCGATAAATAGTTTCTTTCTTGAAGAACTCAATGGCCTCGAAAATAGACCATTGGAACTCAGAAGAGACGAATTGGATATGAGCATGTCACAAGTTATCCTCTACTCGCCGAAGCTTTCCCGCCTTTCGCTTTTTCTAGAACGCAACACACAGTATGGATAAAGGAATAGGCAAGCTCCGGTGTAAGTGGTTCTGACTGGGGCGGTACGTACATGTACAATAAGGCATGATGAGCTGGCACGGATGTCCAGATGCGTAGGTGAGAAAAGAGCAATTCACCTCTTCGGGTTAGATTCCGTTGATCGATATGTCTTGCGAAACAAACTGAGATACCTGGCTGCATATTTCTTCATCTGGTCTTTGCATTGGACGGGCGTCAAAGGCGTGTGTATGTATATGTGTATGTATATGTGTATGTGTGTGTGGCAGGTAGAGTGAAAACTTATAGAGGCTAAGCCATATGTCATACCAGGGTATAGCCGGAAAGACACTTCATCAGTGAGACGAATTGCGATGGACCAAGTCGCCATTCGGTGAATGATATGGGGTTTTAAGAACGCCGAACCCGTATCCAATACCATTGGTCTGGTTAGGCGTGGTCAATTATGCCGGCGTAAAGTGCGGATTAGCTCATTTCAATCCTTATAGACTCATGGGACCCGAGACTATACAAGGCCGGAATCGTCTACCTTCTTAACAGACATAAGAGAGCTATAAAGGGCGGGGCAGAGGGGCAATTATTCTAGATTCATGTTGGAGAAGCTAGGGTAATCAGACTAAGACGACATCAAGTTTAAAAAATATATCTTATTCGTACATGACAGTTGTTGCCGGAGAGTGGTGGTGTGGAGAGGCGTGACTTTCACGGCATGCGAATGCCTTCTGGAGGCCATCTGCCTCGGACCAGTCGCAGGGAATATCCCAAGAGCTTGGGTCCAGCCGACGTGAGGCTAGCGAACTACTTAGTTTCAACTAGCTCCGTTGCGTCCGGTAGACAATGTCCTGTTTGTACGACGATAACGGCATCTAGCGGTGTCGTTTAAGCTCGTACATACTCTGATGTAAGTAGGGAAGCTTATTAAGAAGAAAAAATTTGATGATACACATTTTAAGTAAAACGGCCTAGAGAAGAGGCCTCCTGATGAGGCATCAGATGTAATCACCTTCGAGGAAATGGACGGTTGCACATGGCGTGAGGCGCATCGGCAGCTTATAAGCTGTATATGCAGGGTCGGGTCAAGATACTACATCACCCACGAGACAACTCATCGTGGGTCCCAAGGCATACAAGAATCCAAGTTGCCAACGGACCGATCAGCGATGGGGAGTACGAATAAGATAATAAGGATCCCAGGAGAAGCTAACGGTTGTGTGGGAAAATGTAGAAAATATGTATTATGTAGATAAGTGCATGGGCGGCACAGAGAGTGTGGATACGATGTATCCAAGTTGTTTGGTCGTGGGATTAACTGACAGGGCCTGGCTGGATTGGTATGCAGTCGAGCAAGACTTGCGCGCCGATGATGATGATGGGGCATCTTCTCATAGGGTGGGAGATGAGCCGGAGTCTGCCTTGACGGTACCTTAAAGGTTCGATTGCGTCTTAGAGTGGCGGATTCCTGACCATGGGAGTTTTCCTTCCCAAGCTCACTCCCGCGCAGGAACTCGGGCCAGTTAATTTTCGTGTAAAGAAATAAGGGATCGAACACCTTCATCTCTGTCCGTCCCATGTTATTTAGATCTTTGAACTCGACTGATCGTTAGCCTTAGACAGCAGTTCGTCGAAGGGTCATGCTGTGTAAGTCGGAGGTAAATAGCATGCTGGCCGCGTCCGTAGGGCCTGCGTAACGATCCCTCCCTTTCTCTTTTTGTACTAAGCCCAAGCAAGGTATGCACGACATCCCGCGACCTGATCCTACAGATCTGGCCAACGCCCGTGGCAAACCTGCAGAGTACGTCGGTCCTTCTTAACTGACATACTATGGCCTGCTAGTTTAAGAGCTGTGGAATTGCGTCTAGGAAACCTCATAGGGGCGGCTAAAATTACCAAAGACCGTGTGAACCCCAGATTCTATGTATGTTTGCCATGCCGAAACGTCCTAAGAATTTTCTAGAGTTTTCCCAGTCGTGAGATGAGTCAGTTTATGCCATTCAAATCGCCGTTTCCGTCATGTCTAGTCATAGCCTGTCCACCAAGACCGATCGATCATAAACCTTTCCGCACCAATTCCCCCTCATAACGCCGAATGCCTTATAGATGCCCCCCAAAGCTGTGTGAAGTACTACACTATCTAACCAGCTTTATGCCTATCCGAAAACCTTGAGAAACCCCCAGATCCCGATGCCACTGAGAATGGGAATTGTAAGATTATCGTCCCAACCGAAGAGATCAATCACCTCACTACCCGCCGCGACAAAGCCTGACCATAAGCTCAATAGTCCGAGGGCAACAGGACCATCAACAACACTCTGCGCCTCAGAAAGGCCAAATGCGTTTGCGGCAAATTCAGGAAGTCGCAATAAGCCCTGGAACATAAACGGATGTTGTTCATCTCCAGGAAAAGGGCCAGTCTTCGGAGCAAGTAAGCCCCAAAACCAACCGGCCGTAGCCACACCAACGATGAACGCGGCAAGCGACCCAGCCAAAGACTTTCCCCGTCGAAGTCTTGGTGTATATCTTCCGTACAACCGGCCAAAGGTGCTAGCAGCCGTATCGCACCAACTCAAGAGCATAACAGCTACGACTGCGATGTCTTTGGGGAAGAAGTAGAGAACGGTCCAGGCGCCAAGTAGGTAGAAGACGACTCCATTCCAGCCGGCATACTCGGATTCGCGCATCAGGGCGCCAAGGCACCTCACGTAGAAGCGGTTCAAAGAAGCGTACTTATGACGTAGATAATCTGTAGTCGCAATAGGGATTAAGGCTCCCATCAAAAAGGGCGTGACCGAGGAGGTTTGCGTGCCGCTAACATAGAGCCAGTACACAAGAAACCCGATCGATACATGTAGCACCTTTCTCGGCACCTCATGCTTGTGGATAAATTTCTTAAAATGCCGATGTATCGGGATTAAGCCGAGAGGACTAGGACTACGGCTGAAGTCGCGCCAGTCCCACCCGGCAAGAGTGGGTGCATATCCCGGTGTAGGAGGTGCCAGATGACCATTAGAAGTCTCCTCTTCTTTGACCTTTACCTCATTCTTCTCTTTCGGTTTCGACTTGGGGGTGCGGCCGGATCTAGCGGAAGTAAGGCCGCCAACCTTACGAGATTTTATCGGGCTTCGAGACCTCGTCCGGGCCCTCCGGAGTTCCGGATCTGACTCTTCGTCGATACTCTCGTAGAGAGATAATTGGGGCGCAACGCTGCCTGCCTGTCGGCGCCTCGCAGCAGAACGTGTGACTGGGCCAAGATATGAATCTTGCGAAGTCTCGTCCTGTGTTTCGGAGGGTGTAGGGCTCGGTGATATCACTCGAGGGGTAGCAGGGATGAAAGGCTTGCCGCGAAAAGCCATATTGTAGGGAAATAGAGGTAGAGGTGATAAAGAGACGGTGCCGGTAAGTGTCTGTCGCAAGTCGTAAAATCGCAAAGGCCAGAGTGTAGAATGGAAATGTTTATCCCTCCTAGATTCACGTTCACGCGCGAGTGACAAAGGCCTTGTGTAAAAAGACGAAGCGAGAAGCGCTACCGAATCCAGGTTGAAGAGTGTTGGTGATGCAGCAGAGTCGTGCCCTGCCGCATTGTGTTTCTCGTTGCTTCGATGATTCGGGTCGTGGGTCTGATGGTAGCGCTGAGAACCGGGCTCGGGCGAATGTTCGCACACCTACGCAGTAGATAATTACCGTCGGACAGTTTAAAACTGATTAGGCAGTCAGGAAGTGTGGCGGTGGCCTATGGTAGGTGTCGCAGACGGCGCAGTCAGGGAAACCTCGGAATGCAAATGATAGGCTCGCGTGATGCGAAAGGTGAAATCGTTCAGGAATTGAATTTTCAATTTCGTTATCAGTTGGAAATCGAAAGACGCCATGCGAAAGCTTGGCACGCGGGTAGCAACCCCACGTGGCCTATGCTTTTCAAGGTGGATATACCTATATTAAGTAAGCAAGAACTATATTAGGTAAGCATCAAGTATCTATGTACTTTCTTAACCCCTTTTCCAACGTCCTTCAACTCAACCTTATGCTATTAATGTTCTACTATCAATAACAAGACACGAGAGATATGAGATAAAAGTTGTCATTGCATCATATTCATACATCTCATCACCCTATCGGAATATGCATAAAGATCCAATATCTTGGATCCGATCGATGTCTTAATTTTACGCATGCACGACATTTTTCGATCTCAACATTCCAAAGCAAATTGGGGAATATCACATCAGATTAGACTCCAAGACGATACTTACGTTTAGTGTCACCAACTGCGCATCGCTAGTCTATCCAGATATACCTGACACAAGGCTACTGGCATCCGCATATATAAAGAGTGATGCTAGATCCAGATTGGTTTTTTTGCTTGCGTACAGATTGGTTTTTTCTATCAGCTGGCGACACTCCGCCACCTATTTTAGCAGCATATATGTCTCAGCCAGTTTGACTTGCCCACCACTTTTATATATATTTAATTGTCTCTTTACAACGGTAATGTAATCTCTTTTCCCTTATTCCTTATAATCTTAAGATATCTAATACGAATACTATCAGCTTAGGCACTGCGAGCGCCGCCGCCGTAGCGTCACCCTTAGTAGAATATTGTATCGTGGTGAGGGCTGCCGGACCATATACCGTGCTTCGTCTACCGCAGAGGCGACGACGACGTTTTGTTATGTTAGAAGATCGTGGATAATGGGTTAGATCTTAGTAATTTACAGCTTTTTTTTTTTTTAATAAAATGTGGGGTGGTGGGCAAGTCAAACTGGCTGAGACATATATGCTGCTAAAATAGGTGGCAGAGTGTCGCCAGCTGATAGAAAAAACCAATCTGTACGCAAGCAAAAAAACCAATCTGGATCTAGCATCACTCTATATAAATACCTGTCTACAGGTACCTTCAGCGCCTACCTAGACCAACTACGAAAAGAAACCGTCGAAGTCTCATTTGACCAAAAAAAAAACTTCGACTCTGATTCGAACCTGCGTTGATCGGGGACAAAAATGGCAAAACATTAATTGGAGCATTTTGAGCATGATTAGAGCGTGTTTCATTTGAGCTATTTCGATTGCCCGTAGGATATTTGAATCGCCCGCAGGCTACAAGCCTATTAGTTGTCATTACTTATAAGCTTTCATGCACCTTGCAAACAGTTGCTGGGGCATCATCTGGTTGCCTCGAGAGACTGGTTACGGGGGGAGGTTTGGTTGCTCTGGTAGGTATTTCAGAACATGCAGGTTGCCTAGATAACAATTCAACTTTACCTCAACGATAAGGATTGGGTGCTTTTCTTATGCATACTAATGTCACTAAGCCACCACTTAACTGTGTCCTGCTGGTCAGGACTTGGCTCCCTTTAACCTCATTCCCCTTAACTGGCGATTGTCTTCAGACCGGGTTTGATAGGTAAAATACATACTATTTACCTGACTTAAAACTAATCAGAATTCAGCTTTCGTGTGCGTCGGTGGGCTATTTATTACCTGTTCTTAGAGGTATTCAGAATAGGTGCCCATGAAATCCTATCCGAAGACAGTTTGCAGTTAAGGGGATAGTTTATAGAGGTACGTTGCGTTATGATTTATAAGATAGGACCGGGCAGCTTACCCAAGGATGGCTAAGTACTTCAAAATTATTATTCACTTGATGCAGAGGAAATATCTAACCTAACTAGTGAATATTGCTTAGACCCCTATAATACAATAGAAATGGAAGGCCATTATCATTTATCGAAATATCCTGCGAATAATTGTCAAGATACTAATTATTGTTTTGCACCGCCATACTTCGAGCCAGGCTGTCTTATTATCATAGCGAGGTTCCTCATGTAGCAAGGGATAGAAAAGCAAGAGCAAGTCGACATGATGCAGTAGGGAAAATGGGTGGAAGGGAATATGAATAAGAATAGGTAAGTAATTAATAAATGTAGTAAATGATAACAATAATCAGAAGTTGGAGGAATGGGCGGATGATTTCTAGAAATAGGAGGAAAAAAGAAATGCAAAAAGCTCAGCTCCGAATCGAATTCGGAACCTACGAAAAACCTTCTTCGAATACCCAAGGTGTCAATTTACGGCATGCGCCATTCCACCATAAAGGGTATCCAGTGGGAGTTTTCTCTAGCCTCTTGTCACCCAGGGTTACGTCCTTTTAATGGGGTCGGCTGAAGGTTTAACATTTATTAATCCTTATAAGCCTTCTGTTGGGCTGCCGGGCTGCCGTGGCAACACCCTGAGTTTACCCCTTTCGTTCTCGTGGCCTACCCTTCTAAGTTTCCAAGGTTTGGTAACTGTGACTAATTCTCTCACATATGTTGGCACGTGCATTCCACAGCCGTATCGCTACAAGAATGTACTGCAGTCGAGTAGGGTCGATAACGATTATACCATACTCTATCCTATGATTATGACGCCTCCTATATAAGTACAACGCACGGGGAGACACAGAGGAAAGACGAATTTGTAACGAGATTGAGGGGATACAAAGGCACTTCCTTATTCGACCTTTCTCTAGGTATCTGATAGGAGAAATCAATGATACATAAAAGAACATTATTCGAGGTGGCACCTCCGTATAAATACGTTTAGGTTTTTATTCTTTCGACGATGCAATCCCCTTATTATTAACTTTTTACATCTAAACATCAGTATCAGGTAGATGAATCGTGTCGTATCTCATCTATTGCTTGAGAGTACATGTTTAGGTATGGTGTAAGCTACCTCAATCATCCATTTTCTCTGTGCAGCATAACCCCTATTCACTTGGTGTCTTAAACCCTTTCCAGTAATAAGTAGATCCAATATCTTGTTCACTAGGTAGTCACTAGGAAATGGGAAGCATTATTTTAACAATTCATAGGCTTCTTAGTAGTTAATATATATCATGCATTAATTCAAATCCTATTACTCAGATTTATTAGGTTTTTCGAATGAATGTTACCTAGTGATGCCCCTAGGTTAGATAATAGGTAGGTGCTTATTTAGCCCCTAAATATCAGACTATTATCATAGGAAAAGGACATAATCGTAACATGCCTAGATAGGTGTGAATGGAGAAAGCATGTTACTATCAAAAGTCTTTAATTAAACCTTCTATCACAGATATCTAATATTATACCATATGTCGATTCATATCAAGACACAGAGAATATGTGATTAGGTAATCATAGATACTCAATTTGATAGAATAGTGGTGAACTGCCTTATCCCTAAATTTATGTCCTCAAGTTTGATTGACACCCTAATATTAAAAGCCTCGACTGTCCCGACGTATATCTAGGTATCTATCCGTCGTCTTTGTCAAGTTGCTTTGGATTACTACCGATCCCGGAACTAACTAGACGGGAACTTCAAGATTTAAGATGTAGTATATGTCGACAGTCTATGAATAATTTAACCTTTTGTCTAACCTTAGGTATCTGGTCTTGTTGCCCTTCATCGGTAATTTGAAATTAGAAATCATCTGTAGATTGCATTTCTGATAAAAATGTCTACAATCAACACGCTTTCCCTAGACGGAGTGGTGATTGGCGCAACCAGGAAAAGCATGCTGGTGGGTACATGTCATCAGGTGGGAGTCATGACGCCGATGGTTCAATGGAACATGGATTGTAGGAAATCGGAGACTCGCGTTCTCGATTTTACCCTTATCTCCGCTCGCCAACAACTCGATCGGAGAGCGTATACACGAAACCACCGGACTCTCAAGTGTAGACGCGGCAAAGCTAGAAGGGTCGGCGCTCGTGCCTCGTCAGTAGAGCGAGTTGATGTGACCTTAAATATCTTCGTTTCCGTACGTGACACTTGAAATTACAGAAACTTGAACATATTTACCTACTCTCGCCTAAACCAAGAACAGTACAAGATGTCCGCGCCTTCTTTCTCAATTACTCTCGAAGAGCACGCCTCGTTTCCATCTCTAGGAAGCGATCGGCCGTTCTACAATGATATCTTCGGGACATTCACAACGTCCAAAAAACAAGCGGAAGATCACTCGACCGGCCGTGTCGCGGCTATGGACGAAGGCCACATCTCTTACCAGATCATGTCCTATATACCGGGGATGGGCAATGACAAACCCGAAGCCTGTCGGAAGACAAACGACGAGATGGCCGAAGCTATTAAGAAGAACCCTACTCGTCTCGGTGGCTTCGCGGTACTTCCCATGGCACATCCAGAAAAGGCGGCTGCGGAGCTAGAACGGGCTGTTAAAGAATTGGGCTTTCATGGTACTCTGATCGATAGCCATCTCGAAGACATGACGCATTTTGACGGTGAGCGATTCTGGCCCGTTTTTGAGATGGCTGAGCGTCTGGACGTGCCGATCTACATCCATCCGGCACCACCTACGGATGCCTTCGTGAAAGAAAGGTATAGCGGTAATTATCCCGACGCCATTGCGCTACGGATGTGGACAGGCGCATGGGGTTGGCACGAAGATGTCGGACTACACATTCTCAAGCTATACGCAGCCGGGGTCTTCGACCGCTTCCCCAATCTGAAAATTATCATCGGGCACATGGGTGAGATGATTCCCATGATGCTCGACAGGGCAGGGAAAATTCTGACTCCCTATCGGGAGAGCAAGAACGGGCGCAGCCTCAACAACGTCTGGGATCAGAACATATGGGTGACTTCGAGTGGCATATTTAGCGTGAGGACTCTTGAGATGCTTTTTAAGGTGGCAAAGAAGGATCGGATTATGTACAGCATCGATACCCCTTTTGCGAAAAGCATCCAAGGCTTGAACTTCCTCCAGGAACTTGCGGAGAAAAGCTCGTTTTCGAAGGACGACTTGGACAATTTTGCGTTCGGCAATGCTAAGAAATTGTTTAAGCTGGACTTGGAGCTCAAGAAGTTTTGAATCCATATCTAGCTTCTGGGTAATAAAGTCCCAAGGGTCGGCTCAAGTCAATCCTTTTATGAGAACATCCTGAAGAGTAGGTAGAAGAGACTGTGAGCCGGTGTTATGAGGAGTTCAAATGACTCACTTTTATATATCTATTGCCAAATTAGTATCTGGAGATGTTGAATTCATTGAGGCTGTCGAATCTACCGTGCATCCCATGAGACTCGTATGACTAGCTTGGCTTGAATTACGTCCAAATTAATAGTACGCTTTTAATTTGGTAATGGGATAATAGTAAGCGGTCCCACCCCTTTTAGCTCATTTGGTGTGCTTATATAAGAGCATTCATAGGTGAATAATTAGTTATAGTAGCATCAATAATATGTACATACATGCATAAAGCCCCGTTAAGATAAGATAAGATAACGCATCGATAAGATAACAATTTTTAGTTAATCATCTCCAAAAATTTCCCATGCATAAAGCTACATCCGACATCATTCAGCAAATTGTATGCGCCAGCGAATTGAACGATGGCGCCAGAAACAAAGACCCCGAAGAAAGACCCTCGGGCTTGGGATGCTTTAACGCCGCCGCTGGCAGAATGGATACTTGACGCTGTCTCGAGCATGGGCTTCGCCCGGGCCACTCCTGTCCAGGCCAGCGTGTGGCCTCTCTTTGGAGGGGGGAACAAAGACGTAGTTGTAGAAGTACGAAATTCCCAATTGTAGACTAAATGTATCCCTACTAACTGGGAGACAATAGGCAGTAACAGGAAGTGGAAAGACTCTCTCATTCCTGCTCCCCCTCGTCCACAGAATTTTGCGCCAGGACGAACCAACAAAACGGCACCACGTCGCCGCCATCGTCGTCGCGCCCACGAAAGAACTCGCAGGCCAGATCCATGGCGCATTGATGTCGCTTATAGCGTTCCACCCCGCGTCGGCCGAACTGCTTCCGTTCCTCTCGGACGAAGATAAGCGGCCGGAGACTAGTTCGCCTGTGGTTATCCCTCAGCTGCTCTCGGGCGGCAGCACGACGACGACCGCGCAGGACCTTAGCTTCTTCCTGCGCGCGTCGCCTAACATCATCATATCCACTCCCGGCCGGTTGGTGGAGTTGCTCTCGTCACCGCACGTGCACTGCCCGCAGTCCTCTTTCGAAGTCCTAGTTCTCGACGAGGCTGATAGGCTCCTGGACCTGGGATTCAAGGCGGACCTACAGAAGATTCTTTCACGGCTGCCGAAGCAGCGGAGGACGGGGCTTTTCAGCGCTAGTGTCAGCGAAGCCGTAGGCGAGATCATCAGAGTGGGGTTAAGGAACCCCGTGAAAATCGCAGTTAAAGTGAAGAGTCTCAAGACCGGCGGAATCATAGAAGAGCGGCGGACCCCAGCAAGCCTGCAAATGAGCTACCTAACCACGCCCGCGAGCCACAAACTGCCAAGCCTAGTCCAGCTCCTCGAAAAGCTCGACCCGCGACCGCAAAAAAGCATCGTCTTCCTCTCCACCTGCGCCGCCGTCGACTACTTCTCGCACATCCTGCCCGTGCTCCTGCCAGAAGGTTTCGATCTCGTCCCCCTACACGGCAAATTCGACGCCAAGGTCCGGGAGAAGAACTTCGGCAAATTCCTGACCTCAGCCCAATCCTCTATCCTGCTCACCACCGACGTCGCGGCGCGGGGCCTCGACTTCCCACAAGTCGACCTCGTCGTGCAAATCGACCCGCCCTCGGACCCCAAGTCCTTCCTACACCGGTGCGGCCGCGCCGGCCGCGCGGGGCGTCGCGGCCTCAGCGTGATCTTCCTGCAGCCCAGCGAAATAGACTACATCCCGTTCCTGGAAATCCGCAAGACGCCCATCACGCCACTACCGTTCCCGCGCATCATCATCGCGGAGTCGGAGGCGCGCGAGACCGCGGAGAAGATCCGCGAGACGGCGCGCGCGGACCGCGCGCTGCACGACAAGGCGCAAAAGGCGTTCGTTAGCTGGGTCCGCAGCTACAGCAAGCACACCGCGAGCTCCATCTTCCGCGTCGCGGACCAGGACTGGGCGGACCAGGGCCACGCCTGGGGCCTGCTGCGCCTGCCCAAGATGCCCGAGCTGAAGAAGTTCACCGGCGACCGCTTCCTCGGCGTCAAGATGGACTGGGACGCCTACGCCTACGCGAAGAAAGACCGCGAGAAGCTGCGCTTGATCGCGCTGCAGGAGTACATCGAAGAAACGGCAGCGGCGGCGGCGGCGGCGGCGGATGGCGACGGGAAAGTGGGGGCGGATGGCCCGGAGGCGTACAAGGCGAAGCGGAAGCGCAACGCGGAGGCCTGGAGCGCGAAGCACGAGAAGGAGGACCAGAGGACGCTGCGCCGCGACAAGAAGAAGAGGAAACGCGAGGCGGAGCGCAGGCTAGGGCTTAGCGAGGAGGAGAAGGCTAAGGAGATGGATCTCAAGAGCTTGCTGGAAGAGGTTAGGAGGCGCAATAAGGAGAAACTTGCTGCTGAGGCTGCTACCGAGGCTGCTGCTGTTGATGTTGGGAAGGGTGATGAATTTGCGGGATTTGATTAGAGACGTGGGAGGGAAGGGGGAAGTTGTTGATATATACCCGTTCAATATTAGATGATGGAAGTAAAGGAGAAGAATTAGGACCTTTTCCCCGTCTAATCATGTCGTGTGAGAAAAGATCTATGTGAGTGTATGATATACTCTAGTTGGCAGGGAACGACAATAATATTATGAGTACTTTGGTGGCCAAGTACCTGGACATGCCCACTATTTTATAGCAAAGGTTTACAATTGCGCAGCGATGAGCACCAGCAGCAGAAACTCAGGAAAATTCATTTTAACATTATACTACCTATCAAACCCGAATCCCAGCGAAAAGCAGCTCAAGGCTGATGGGTATGAGACCTTAGAAACATAAATGCGGTATCAAGCGAATGATGGGTATCCTTAACGGGTATCGAATTGCACGCCTTCCCTCCCGCCCAGCCAGTTCCGTCCCACGACCTCGATTAATTCCAGCCATGTAGCTTCCTCATTTTTTAAAGTATGTAGCCTTTGCTTAGTCTGGGACCAGCAAAGCTTTTTCCATCGCATATGTTCAACCGAGTCGTCATCATCATTTCGGCCATGTCCCAACTTAAGTCAATTCGTAAAAGTACAAGTCGCAACCTCGATGTTCAAGGCGACTTCGAGGCCAGAAAAATAGACCCCTTAGATGTTCTCGATGATATGGGCATTCACTGCTTGGTTAAAGCTTGAATCGTCACCTTGGGACCCGCTCGACTCGCCGACTTCATACGGCTTGCCGTGTTCGAGAGGCTTATTGAGACCAGGCATAGTCTGGTTGTGGGCGGGCAAAAAGATAACCTTGGAGTTGGCTGACTTGGCCATAGCCTGCATCGCCTCCAGGTATCTGATTTGCATAGCCGGCGCGGACGACAGGATGTCGGCGGCTTGGCGCATCAACTTGGCGCTCTCAACCTCGGCCTTAGCCGCAATGATCTTGCTCTCTCCGATACGCTTGCTCTGCGCGGCCATCGATAGCGATCCTTGGAGCTCCTGGCTGAAAACGATATCCTTGATCAACATGGATTCGACCTGCACACCCCAACCGCTGGCAACATCCTCAATTATTTCGCTAATGCTCGACGCGATCTCCTCGCGGCGCTCGATGACGTCCTGCAGGACGCGGGCGCCAACGACATGGCGTAGGGTCGTCTGCGTGCGCTCCATGAGAGCCTGTCGCACGTTTGAGATGCCGAATGCGGCCTTGTGCGGCGAGGTGATATGATAGTAGATGACGGACGTTAAGTCCACTGTGACATTGTCTTTGGTCATACAGACTTGTTTAGGGACCTCTAAAAAGTTGCGCATGCCTAGTTAGAAAAGATCTTGTTGTGTCGCTACTTAGTTGCTTAGAGGAAGATTTAACATACCGACAATCTGGATCTTGACGTCAACTTGGATGATTCGCTCGCTGAGAGGGTTGATCTTGACAAGACCGGGGTCGACAGCCTTGTAGAACTTGCCGAATTTCGTGACAAGTCCTACATTGCCCTGGTGCACTTGCTTATAGGGATTCGGGCAGCAGAAAACGCAAGGGATGGCTCCCAGTGTACCCATACAAGAACCGAAAGCGTTGACTACAAACAAGATTAGAATGGATAGCTAGGTATTATTAGAAATCGCATTGAATCGTACTCATGCTTCCATACCAGCCCTTTGGGTTGGCATCGTTTCCGACGATAGACGCATAGCTCGCCTGAAGATCCTCCTGCCTGGGACGTTCAACGGTCATATTCGCCTGCCCTCTAAAACCAGCTTGGCTAGAGCCACTACCATTAGTCTGACTGACTGGAGCCTTGTTCCTGGAAGGGTCGGACATGATAACGCTCGTTTAGGATTCCGAGTGTAAGTTGAGAGAATTAGGTAGTTAAGTTAAGTCTCGAGTAGATGATATTACTGTCTCCAAATATTTAATACGATGATACGGTTAAGGGCGAGTTCGAGATCGAGAGTTGGAGGAAGGAGAAACGAGACTTTTCGAGTCAGGGGGGGGGAATATTAAAATATTAAACTAGGTGCCTAGGTGGTTTGAGATATGTATTAGGTTTTTTATTGATTCGTTTGTTAGAGGAAACAGTAGGGATGATGTCACATTGAAAAGAGGCAGTGCGACGGACCTGTCTCTTTGTAGAGCTGAATTGCTAAGTCGTTGCTGGGGTAGCTGCGTTGTGAATGACACCTGCAGTTTGAGAGATTGTCTGATTGGCTGAATTGTATTGTAACGCACAATGAGGAGTAAGGAGCTGATGTTGTGGAACCACCCGTGAATGAGATGTACTTTTGTCCGAAAGTTGGGGAAGCTACACGGGGTAAACTGAAAGGGACAGAGGGGGCAAGAAGAACGGCAGGGGAATATCCGATTCAAGTTGAATCTTTATATGTTTAGGTACATTCTGTATTTGTCAAAAGAATCTCAAATACAACATTGAATTAATCGATTGATTCAGCCACTAAAATACGGGATACGGATATGTACGTCTAATGAAAACATGATTTTCAAGTCAGCAGTTCTAACATCGTAAGATCCACTGAGGCAATGCCCGGTCTAGTTTCTTACCGGAACTAAGTGAAATCCTACATACGTGCAGCATGCCCGCCCGGATTCGAATTCCATATTTTGGTTGTGAGCTTATGTAACCTACGAGAAATGCGCACTAGAATGAGGATGCGGCAGATCGCAGCACTAACACGTGCCGATTTCCGTCTCGTTAAGGGTCGGAAGCTAGTGTATTTAGCTTCTTAAGGAAAGATTCGACAATTGCCGACTCCTCTAGCTATCCTCACTTACCGATCGCCAAATACATCTAGCTCACTAATACGGACGCTTTGGCACACCTCGAAACCTCCAATTGATAAAGAAACCAATATTTTGATTGCCTACCGCCAGCTAGCATGCCGAGCTAAGGAATTGTCAAATCAATCTCCTCAAATCTGCAGGCTGTCCTCCCCGGCTAGTGAACGTGACTTCAGCACTGCCTCGATTCAATTCCCAATCCCACCATCTATGACGCCCGACTTCTGTGGCATGACTTGCACTGCAGTCTAACGAACTACTGGATTGAGCAACTCGCTTAGAAGAACGCTGGGAGTCTGATTCGAGAGGCACCTTAAGAGGCATTTTCGACGCTATCTATCTAAAAAGTCCTGGTATCTAGATGCAAGTCAACATCCGGATTAGTACCCATTTGATTGGTTAAGACACGACGGCGACACGACGGCGAATTCTTCAACTCAGGTCTCAGCCACCAGAGCGATCTACAGGCAAATAAGAGTATTCAGGATGCGCAATATTGTCCCTGTCTAGGTCATTTTATCAGAAAGCTTCTAGAATACTGCCTCTTCGGGCATGACGTCAAGCTCGGCCACCAATGACATCAAATCTAAGACAGCCATGATGTCTCTAGGACAAAGCTCTATCAATACCTACCTACTCACACGCTACTATTATGGGAGTAACTGAGGCATTGCCCAATAGACTCATCTCCGCCATATTACCTACCTCGGACAGATAATCACTTGTGCCGCAGATGAATTAGAGCTTCGCCACTATTAGCACATACCTAACCCACCGATCAGCCTCATCCATTTGATCCACTTCGCTATATGTTGGAACGTGGAACAATCCTTAAAGTCTTGGCTAAGCACCGGCTCTTATAAACAAACCCACCCATACCGAGCTGCCGAGTTAAAGAGCGACAAGGCTGCAAGGATCCCAGCCTTTCGGCTTAGGCATACAAGGCATAGTCACTAGTAACTTGTTTCAATTTTATAATATAGCTGAGGAGATACAGTACACGTGTTAGTTATTTCCATAATTAGCAGACTATATTCCTCAGTATTGACAACCTCAAGGTCGCCATGACATTGACCAAATCGTAACCCCCTGTCCACCCTTTCTTGGCAAGCCGTCAGG
This sequence comes from Annulohypoxylon bovei var. microspora, assembly GCA_022836615.1. Lineage (NCBI taxonomy): Eukaryota > Fungi > Ascomycota > Sordariomycetes > Xylariales > Hypoxylaceae > Annulohypoxylon > Annulohypoxylon bovei. The sequence continues at coordinate 33,182 of MU405261.1, read as the reverse complement.
ACCGACCTTGCCTTTTCCTAGAACCACTTCGCCAACAGTCGCAAAGCCATGCTTTGAATAAAGCTCTCGAGACTGCTCCGTAGTAGCCTCAAGCCAAATAGGCCGCCCGTCATTTCTGGCGCGATCTTGCATATGCAGAAGTAACGCATTTGCAAAGCCTTGTCGACGGCGATCCACCGCCGTGCCCATGATGAATACATACCAATGGCTTTTCTGCTCTTCTTTGGTGAAGGCCTTTTTTAGCATCGGTTCAGTGCCACTAGAGTATTCAACAATAGCCCGCTGCGAAGAAGCTATGTTAGTCATCTGGCCTGACTGGTAAGTGAAGCTGAGATCGCATACCTTGAAAGATCCTGGGCCTATGGTACAAAGGGCCGGAATTAGCCCTGCTTGTAACAGGGTCCACGGATTCTCAACCCTCGCTCCAGGCGGCATGAGAAGACCGCAGCAGCCAAAATCGCCTACCTCGATAAATATTCCATTATTGAGCGAGCCTTGAGTGAAGAAGGCCCGGAAAAGCTTTGAGAGCACAGATTGGTGTTTGGAGAGGGGATAGTTATGTAGGAGCCACGTGTAGACCGGATCCCCCTCGAAGGCAGGCGTTAATACTTGGATAGTTTTGTTGACATATTCTACTCGGAGATATGGTTAAATGACAATATGTTCGTTTCAATCGGTGAGTAGAAGTCTAACCTTTGCCACCAGATGTAATTTGGAGCTTCTGCTGAGGCACCATGTTGACATAGAAATTCCCACAATCAATCAGTGATCTAGTCGCCAAGCTGGATGAAAGTATATAGCGCTCTTTCCACTTCCGTGTTAGTAAATGGGAGGTTTAGCAGATTGATGAATTTATGAGGCGCGTGGTGTTAAAGCTTTGTTGGTTTAGTGGGCGAAATCATCCCTTGATATCTTCAACATTATTAAAACTTTCTTTTTAGCCAATCAAAGGTTAGTATATTAGAAAACCTAGATACATAAGTTAACATTAATAAGTTTAAATTATTGTTGTCCTATTGTTTACTTTTTTTCTCACCCCGGTCCAGGTGTTGGAAACCGCCAAACCGCCAATTCAATTTATTTACAGTGCATCCACCTTCGTAGTTAACTGTTGCAGCGCGTACTTTTCCACTTGCCCCTCAGCTGATTCCTAACCCTAACCCCGTGGATTCTGTATTCATGTACGGATGAAGTAAAATAACGTTGCTGCTACCTGGGGAGTTTTCAATATATTTTGGAAATATGGAATTATAATATAGTTACATGCATGTAATGTCTGTCTATCCTCACAATCCTAGGCCTAACCATTAACAAGTTTGCTCTCCTAATTACATGCAATCGAGCCTCTAATGCAAGTTTAACTACAATCCGACAAGGCCTTTAACAAATCAGGAAGCCAACAGGCCAGTTCTCTAACAAACTAGACTTCTAACTAACAAAACCTCATTAGGTTCAGGTTGCCACATGTTTCCCCTTTTATTAGCATAAGTCTTCAATCCTCTCATAACTCAGTATAGTACTGTGTGAGTTATTGTTGTCCACGATTAGCTGATCTATATGGGGGGTGACGACTTGTGGTTAATGGGATATCCCCCACATCCTGAATGCGTATTGTGCGATTGGACATGCCGCTAACCACGTCGCTAGACACGCCGCTGGCCACGGCAAAGTCGATACGGCGATACCTTGACTCGGATAAGGATTGGGATAATAGCAAGACAAGCTCCTCCGCCAACAATTGCCTCATATTAGCCTGATTGTGCGAATGCACCATTTCTCTGCTAGCTTCGTTGGTGACTCGGTCCTTCATTCGTTGTCTGAATTCGATAACTGCCATGGAGGTTCCAATGAGGGAGAGGCAGACACCCAGAGCAGTGAATACAGTCCCAGTTACGGTGAGATAGTATGTTTTACTTTGTAGTACCAAAGAATCACTGTTCTGAGCATTGCCAGTTGATGAACATAATTCAACTAAATTGGTACATATAATAGTTAGTACACCACAAAGTCAAGAGAATACCGAGACCTTGGTATAAACACTTCAAGGGCTACTTAGCCTATGGTAAGTTGCAATTATCGTCCCTAAACTAAGGCTAGCTTAAATTCGAAGCTATCTAGGTCATATAAAGAAAATAATGTAATAATATTGTTACCAAAAGCTCCCTAGCGACTCTGGGATATGATGACTAAGATACAAGGAATCTGAGAAAAAACGGACTACTTATGTACTCACCTAAGCCTTCAAGGATAAGAGGATACGCCACAGAATCGGCAACAGGGTGCTATAGGTATGTAAGTTTTATTATCGAGATTAGGTAAGTATGGGAATATGAACTAACCGTGGGGCGGGCTAAGACGCCTGAGGCTCCGCACAACAGGACTATGAGAACAATCATAACTCTGACTGGTATAATTGATAGTTTGCGACCAAGCCAAATTGCCAACAGATATATGCCAATTCGGCCATCCATCGTGGCAGAGAAAGACAGAGAAACAGCTAAACATCCACTAGATAAATGGGTGGCCGAAGAATTTATATAGGTACCGAGTGTTGTTGTTCGGTAGAATAGGGGTTGAAGAAAGGATAATGATGGAACTATAAATTGGTTAACAGTTAACAGAAGGTACTGTCTAGGGTTAGAAACGGTTTATACTTTTCTAATTAGGTGTCTACAGTGGCTACGTCGGTAGGTAGGCTGTGAAATATATGCATATGAACGTCATCAAACGTTACTACCTACGCGTGACGTCCCGAGAAAATTTGAGGCGAAGCTTTAACTAGGAGGCCTATTGTGGTAGATATGACCACTCAGATTTGCCCAAGTGGCCAATGCATGAACCGCTGGAAATAATACGCAAGCTTTGAGCTTACCTACCTAGGTAGATACTCTCAGGCTCGTGAGTAATATTTAGGGTTACATCGACATGCTAAGGGGGATGTTGGGTATAATTCCAGTAACCTTATAGGTAGCTACCAGATGTAAACATAGTGTCATCCGGCGACTGTTGGCGTCCAATGAAAATTTTTTGTCGACTATTGGTGTACCTCTCTCTTCTCACTGCCACAGTACCCAACGATATTACATGGGAGGCTGAACCCCCAAACGTAATCATTTCCAATTACAATCATTGTTAATTCGACTTATTTCAGATTACCGACTGCAACTAACCTAGGTATCTTAGGGACTAAGTACCTAGATCATCTATTTCGACGGCCATGCCCACTTAAACGCTTTCCTCAGCAAATCTAACCTACTTGACTTTGACTGGAAGTTCAAGGCCTTGTACAAACTTGGTGATGTCCTGATTAGTTAAGACACTTTGTCCTTGAACCGCAATAGTCGCCCGTAGATTCATCCCGTTCTCAAGCACAACGATTATATCGCGAGGTTGAGATCGCGGAGACGGTTGCTGCGCTCCATGTTCTAGTAAGAACTCTTGAACATTCTTGTTTTCATGCTTCCCGGCGAGATGCAAAGGTGTTCTGAACAGACTGTCTTCAACGTCGAGGTCGGCACCTGCTTCAACTAGAATATTTATGACGCTGAGATGCTCATTCTCTACAACAACATAGAGTGGCGTCCTTTTTCCAGCACACGCCACGTTTACTTCAGGGCACTTCTCGCTAACGTCGAGTTGAAAATACGCAAGTAGGTTGCGTACAACTGACGATAACCCAAGCTTTGATGCCATATATAGAGGCGTCTCTCCACCAGCCCCGATACAGCGCGCATCGACACCTTTTTGCAATAACCATTCTATAATGTGTTCTTGTTTCGTCATAACAGCGGCGAAAATAGGGGGGTATGGTCTTTCACCGCGCTCATTCAAGCTCGCGCCTCTTTGGTAGAGCAAATCTATGATTTTCAAACTGCCTTTTATAATACCCAGTGTAAGAGCAGGGAAACCATTCGAGTCTTTGGCACTAGCTTGAACACCACAGTCGAGGAGAGCCGGGACCATTGCTGGGCTTTTCTCGTGAATGGCGAAGTGTAAAGGAGGTCGAAGCTCCACCATTAGGGCTGCTCATGTGGCTAAAGAATGCTTGGTACACGCGTATCTGGACATTGCAGGAAGCCGCTCTCGCAAAATCATTCATTTATATGTGCGGGTCCTTCATTTTCCAACACGGTGAAATGGATGGCATCGTGGAAAGTTTCTTTCATCACTTCAGTCGTGTCGGTTGCTGCAATATGATAAATATCGAAGGAAAATATGGAATTAGGGGTATGGAGCTTGAGTTATCCCAATCTTTGCAGAGGATGGTGAGCCTAATGAAGCTTCAAAAACAAAAGCGACCGGTCAGAGTTCCTGGAGGTTGCATCCAAGTTTCGCTATCGTCTAGCTACAGACCCTCGGGATAAAGTCTTTAGAGTCCTATGCTTGACAAATGACCTCCCTAAGGATATCATCGATTATGACAAGACCGTTGATGTCATTTATTCGTTAGTCACTGTCGAGTGTATCAAAAAGTCTGGGAACTTAGATGTTTTGTCCCACATCATACCAAAGTCGCAGAGCACAGATACACGTAATGCGAGAACAATTAAAAACGATAAACAAATGAAGCACAACTTACCTTCGTGGGTTCCTGATTGGAGTGACCATCGACCGTTGCAGGGGCTTTTCTGTGATCAAATTGCCGAGCTTGGTAAAGCTATGGTTTTCCAAGCTCAAGCAATTAAGCAAGATGTGTTCCAGAATTGGCGCAACATGGTCAATATTGATGAGGAGCCGGAAAAACCTTACATATCTGGATCAACCGTTATAGATGCATACTGGAGAGTTCTTTGTATGAACACGGATTTGACCAGTCCTAACCTGCTGAAAAAAGCGGATGGAAAGACGAGATCTCTTCATGATACTTGGTGGTGGGAAGTCCTAATTCGCCACAAGTACCGTGATATATCTGGACGGGGAGAAGAAAATTACCCACATGTCATTAAAGCGTTCGGGTCAAAAATTGTTCATCTCGAAGAAAGGATACCTGGGGCTGGCACCGGAGGATGCGCAGGAGGGCGATGAGATATGGATACTTAACGGGGGTAGAGTACCTCTAGTATTGCGCTCCTTAGGCGAGAGATCAAAAAAGGACTCGAAGCCTGAGTATACCTTTATTGGAGATTCATATGTTCATGGCATTATGGATGGAGAGTTTGCTGAAGCTTCGATGAAAGAAGGGGAAATGCCAAGTCCAGTTGTTCTCATTTAATTGCAAGTAGAAGATTACCTAATTACCCCGCTACCCGGGGCAGGGAGCCTCTAAGCCTTACTGGGACTAGCGTGATTGTTTTAACTTTGAAACGGGAGCTGCGACGTAACCGATCCGCCTTGCCCGCTGACCTCAGGTTGCTCATTACAGCCCTACAACGAACAGCAACTTGTCTTTTTGATCTTTAAACTTCCGCCCACAACTTTTACAACTACAAGTTGTTATCCTCTTGAACCTATAAAGAAAGAGATGTTGTAAAATCTGGAATACTTACAACTCTCAAGCTTCATTTACGGAAATTTGTACGAGTTTGTGCGGTAGCTTTATATAGGTGTGTTCTCCTATTGACGTAGTCTGACGTCGGTTTACTTTATGCTGACCGAACCTAGCTACCTCTTAACAACAACACTCAACAAACCTCCAACGACCGCCTCTTAATCATAATACCGCCAAGATGGATATGCGAAACAACCTCTTCGGTAGAGGGCCCCGTGGAGGATTGCCCGGACGCCAGGTCCAACAACAAGATCAAGGTGGATACAATCAAGTCCCCCAAAACCGACCGACGCGAGACTACGCCGGCCCCCCCGAATACGATCCGAGAGGTGCATACGGTGCGTCGTCGCCAGGCTACGGAGGGAACAACATGCCACCCCAACAGAGGAACACCCGACCCAGCGCCCCTGCCGGCCGCCCCGTCCAGCTTAGATTAGCAAAGTTAGACAAGGGTGACATGGCTCAGCAGTACATCTTCAGCAACCTTTGCGCCGTCTCTCCTCAAGACTTCCCCCCTGATCCGTACGGAAAGGACATACATATCCTACTAAATGGAGCCTTCGTCGTGACCGCTCGCCCGACCGAGTATATCCCACCCGGATGCATAAGTCTCTCTGATCCCCAGCGAACATGGTGCGGTATTAGTATGACCGACGTCGTCATTGGCGAAAGATTCGACAACAAAGTCCCCCTCGGCGCCATGGATATCGAGGTGGGGTTCGCGTCCCAGCGGAAGGTAACAGATGTACCATACGACCAGGACGAGCTTGCGGATAACTTCACCAAAATGTTCCAGGGCCAAATCTTCGCCCCCGGTCAACGATTGTTGATGGATTACAGGGGAATACCGTTGATGTTCGTCATCAAGACGGTTCAGCTTCTTGAACTACTCGGAGGCGAAAAAGGCGAGTCTGCCGAATCATCATCGAGGCCTGACACGCGGGGTTTGTTGGTAGCAGAAACATCTGAGATCAACTTCTTCAAAGATGCCAAAAACCCTATCAAGCTGAAGGGTTCGACAAAACGACCTGCCACCAATGCTATACTCCGACCAGACTTTAAGTTCGCCGATATGGGTATTGGTGGTCTAGACGATGAATTTAGCACGATTTTCAGACGTGCTTTCGCATCTCGTGTTTTCCCTCCAGGCCTAGTTGAGCAGATGGGCATCTCCCACGTGAAGGGTGTCTTGCTCTATGGTCCGCCAGGAACGGGTAAAACACTTATTGCCAGACAAATCGGCAAAATGCTCAATGCAAGAGAGCCGAAGATTATCAACGGCCCTGAAATTCTTAATAAATACGTAGGTCAGTCAGAAGAGAACGTCAGAAAGATGTTTGCGGATGCGGAGAAAGAGTACAAGGAGAAGGGTGAAGAGAGTGGCTTGCATATCATTATCTTCGATGAACTGGACGCAGTCTGCAAGCAGAGAGGTAGCGGGTCAGGGGGCACTGGTGTTGGCGACAGCGTAGTCAACCAGCTTCTGTCTAAACTTGATGGAGTAGACCAGCTCAACAATATCTTGCTTATTGGTATGACTAACCGGAAGGACATGATCGACGATGCTTTATTGCGACCGGGGCGTCTCGAGGTGCACGTGGAGATTTCATTGCCTGATGAGCACGGCCGAATACAGATTCTAAACGTGAGTCGCTGCCAGAATTATTTATTTCCCCCCTCTACCTATTTTAGAAATCATGGTTTCTCGATGAAACTCATAAGAGAATTATTACATAATTGGAACTGTATATACACTCTGGTTTTAGAACTATCCACTAATTCAATACAGATCCACACCTCCAAAATCAGGGCTATTAATAAATTAGGTGACGATGTCAGCCTAGAAGAACTCGCCCACTTGACCAAGAACTACTCAGGTGCGGAGATTTCTGGTCTCGTCAAAGCGGCTCTGTCCTATGCCTTCACCAGGCATACGAGGCTCGGAGATGTTACCGGCGTCAGCGGCAACCCCCAGGATGTCATGTTAACGCGGGCCGACTTCATGAGGGCGCTAGAAGACGTCAAACCAGCCTTTGGTGTCTCTGAGGAAGAACTCAGCGGCGCTTCCCCCTACGGAATCATCGACTACAGCCCCCACATCCAGTCTATCCTCTCTACTGGTCTCAGCTTCGTCCAAGCAGTCCGAACATCCGAGAAATCTCCTCTATTCTCCGTCCTAGTCCACGGCCCCCACGGAGCGGGAAAGACGGCCTTGGCCGCGGAGATCGGGCTGAAATCGGAATTCCCGTTCGTTAAACTGGTCAGACCGATTGACGTCGGAACCAACGAAGGGGCCAAGCTCGAGCATCTTCGGCGCGTGTTCTCCGATGCTTACAAGTCAGCGCTTTCCATCGTGATCCTAGACAGCGTCGAGAAGATCATCGACTGGAACCCTATCGGCCCGCGATTCTCCAACGCCGTCGTGCAGTACTTGGGCGCTGTGCTAGAGACCCGACCACCTAAGGTACGTATCTCAGCACATATTTAAATCTCGTGCTAGGCTAAGCTAACAACTTTACAGGGCCGAAGACTTCTCATCATAGCGACGACGAGCCAACGGTCTATGCTCGACCAGCACGGCGTCTTCGCCTGGGACCGAGAGATCGCCGTGCCGGCCGTCAAGGACCACCGCGAGCTCCAGGCCCTCCTAGCGGCTTCGGGCAAGTTCAACGGGCCCGTCGACATCAACGAGGCTCTCAACGAGCTGCAGACCCTGACGGGCGGACAGGATGTCGGCATAGGCGTCAAGGCGGTGTTCTCGGCGCTCGAGACGGCGGCCGTTAGGGATCCCATGCCTATAAGCTTGGCGGAGGATATCAGCGCTATCATAGCTGCGCGGAATCCTCAGGGGTACTAGGAGGTTTGCCCGAATGGTGGGCTGGGTCCAAGGGGTGAATGTACTGTACATGTCACATGCGTGCGTGCTCCTTGCTAGAATATAGATGGCATAGAATACATACCTACCTAGGTAAGTACCTAGGTAGGTAGGAACAGAGATTTTGGGTCATGCTGGTTATGTTGTGGATTATCAAATATGTCAGTGTATATTCTATCGCCAACTAGAGGTCTTGAATCCAAGCTAAGTACAAGTGAGTTAATAACGACATGTGGTGTCGAAGGGTCTAAATCTATCCTATTGGATGTTACAGGTTTAATAGCCGCCTGCTACGCAACTCCTATTCCCTCATGCCGTCTCCTTTTTCCGCATCGCCGATTGCTTCTTATTTTCCCCTAATACCCAAGGGTGAACTTCCCAGTTATTAGTCAGGAAAGTGAGCGATTTGCTCCACAGCGAGATCAATGTCCAGAGTTGTCCACTCCGAGTGTGTCTCTCTAGTTAGTGCGTGGGAAATCCTCCAGTGCGACAGAGGAAGTCCATATCTGGGGTAGGCCCAGTTAATGATAACTCACCTTCCGTCCTGCGCCGGAGCGGTAGTAGGTCCACGTGAAATTCCCCGGTGAGATATTCTACTCCCACCCGAAGTATTGTGGGTAGCGATGGCAAACCCACATCGCTTGTCACGCTTGTTGTCCCTCCGGCTACTCCGGAGTATGTTCCGACAGGGGAGGTTGAGCTCCCCGTGAGCTTGTTAGAATCAGGTGTTTGAACGTGTCTGAGCTTCAGCCGTACAGACTCCACTCTAGACATTGAACCATCGTTCGACAGAACACCTCAGGTTGGAGGGCGACAAGCGAGTCTTGACAAAGAAAAGGTTTTCTTGTCATGTCTGTAATGCCATGGGCGGTACCACACTTGAATACCGGCAACCCACTTCCGGGTGCCAAATCTCATAGACTTCCCCGCCCCGGTCTTCGATGGGCGTCCACAGGGATGCGCTCTATATATTCCCGAGAGTCCCCGGGTGTTACCCCCAAGTCCTCGCAGGACGCCTGCTAACGCTCGCACGTCAGCAGCGCCTGTCCTAGACATTGTATCCGTGAGGCTCGTATTACACGGCCCATGGAACGGAAATATGTGACTGTCGTTCGGCCTCTGATCAGGCGTAGGTGTTGCTTGAGTTGCCCACAACGTATTGAGAATCATCAGTTCCTAACTTTGCATTGACGCAATAGTACCGAGTCAACCATGGGCGAATCGGCAGTCCTCAGTCTGCTTATTTGCTCCGTCTACTAGCACGTTCTTATCCTCGTTAATGAGGTAAAAAGGTGCCGATGTAGGCCTCCAGCCAGTGCGGCTGAGGCTCAATGGGTAGCCCTCGATGGCAAAGTCCAGTGAAATGATGGTAATATATCCTGGCAACGATTTTTCGGAGGTTTATCGCCCTTTTCTAGGCGCTGTCGCATCCTCTCCCTCATACTTGTTCTTGTTATCGAAGCAATGAACGGAGTGACAATTATCGGCGCTTAAATCTTCGCGAGTATCCCTCGTTCGACAATCCGAATTTGGTCGGTATTTCGCCTCCTCTTGCATTCCAGAGTACGTGTCTCCACATGGCAAGAATGCCTTCATTTTTGAAGGTCTTGTTGCAGTTTTACTTGCAACGGGTAGAGGTAAAGATATGCTAACACAAGTCTTTTTCGCCCCTACCTACCTTAGGGTATAGAGTCCAGGTAAAGGGGACATTTGTACTTTCCTTCCCGATAGAATTCATCACCCCGTGGAAGAAGGAAAGGGATGCCGTGTTGCATAGGTATCTAGTGCGAAGCATTGGTTAGTTTTATATGATAGCAAAAGAGAGTAAGTGGAAGTATGAAAGTAGAACCACTTCCAATAGGCTCCTCCTGAATACGGGATAGATCCATAGGAATTGGGGGAATGAAGAATAAACATAAGAAAATTGCCACAACAAGATGTAAACTTACTAGTTACTCCGACGGAACAGCCATGTTGCGTAGATGGCATGGCTTTAAGCAACCATGATGTTGATTTGATATTGGGTTGCTGAATATGGGAAAATCTGTCCCTAGACTTGACACCAAATGTTGTTAGCCTTGAGGTCTTGCTTGCTTCCCATTACCTCTGGTAGAGAGATAAGGGAAGAAGACGTAATGAAATTAGCCCACCTTATGGTCTAGTACGATCTAGTAAGGCTTTTATGCACTCGAAGCCTTTCGAACCTCATGCTCCTTGGCTTGTTTAGCGTAGATACCATTACCTTATAATAGTATTCTTCTCCCAACCCCTCCATGATAAAGGTCTTGGATCCTATGCACACCTATTCTCAAGGTTCGTGTCAGTTTTGGCAGTGCAATGGTGTGGTGTGTTCGGATTGGTTTATGTTCAATATTGAGGTAGGTGAAAGTATTTGTATGGTAAGAACTAGGCGGTGAAGAAATTATCATGGTGAGAACGTTTTCTCCCGTCCATCTTGGACTACTTGAAATGGTAGTAGAAATCTGATGGAGCGAAGGCATTTCTTTCGTCTCTTCAAAGATGTACTCCTCGTTTCCTGAGCACCTTCAAGAGGCGAGAAAGTGATTAATAGAAAAGAAGAAATCGTCCTGCCTGTTTTTAATATAAATACCTTTCAACTCAAACTCAAATAATTAGGCTCATATCTGGTTTAACTGAGAAATGGCGTGATAGAAGGTGTCATGGCGGTTACATGGCTTCCAGACGTGTGTATACCTGCTCAGGATATGACACGTAATATATACTCACTTGACCAGGTATGTAAGGGGATAGCACGCCCCATAATAGCTGCCAGTTGAGGTAGATATCTGACGGTATATTCACCTCTTATGTAAGTGTAGAAAGGTAAGTGGTGCTGAAGGGTTAGAGGGAACAACGGGGAGAAAAGTTTAAAGATTTGGAAGGAGGAAAGTCAAAGATTAAATGGGTAAGTATATGTAGGTAGGTAGGTTGTAGTGTAGCAGTCTCCATATATGAGAAGCTATGTACCTAGGTAGGTAGGTAGATATAGAAAGTATCGAGGAGTAATGAAGAGGAGAATAGGAAGGAGATGATTTTTCATAAATATGATTTTCAAATTGTAAGAAAAGTATATTTGAATATATAGAAACAGCTGCTAGTACATCTACCGCGGCCTAAATACGTATGACAAAGCAGAATAAAAAATCATGTCATGTCATCCCCTGAGTGCTGTCTTAAAGTTTGAGGCGACATCATGCATTGAATACATCTTATGAGTAAACTCGCTCAATGAAGATTACCTAGGTATTATAGTGAGTCATTTCCAGCTTGAGTCTTAGTTTGAATGCTATACAGGATGAATCTTATGTCATGGTACGAATGATCATATGGAAACTACTATTCTATGAACCTTCTCCTTTTTGGTATTTCTGTGCCTAATCACAGGTCTTGCTACCGTTACGCCAGATGGATACTACCTAATCATCCATGTTCAAATGTTCATACTGTGTATGAGTCAAAAATAACTTTAGGTACATGTTGTCTACCTAGATGACCCGCATTTTATACGTTTATAGCAAGAGATGTTGGATATGTCTTGAGATGTATGATGACAAAGTGTTCTATGCTAGCTACTTGTACATTAACAAGATAGAGGAAGTAATGCCCAATGGCTTTGCCTGTCCCTTTTTGTTCCCCGGAGTGACTCAAAAGGTACTGGCCCCACTTCAGGGGTTCAAGTGATGTCGTTCTACGAGAAGTAGCTCCTGTAAACGTAGGATATTGTTGGAACTTAAACTTTGAACAAAGGATTGCTATTGCTAGTCTCAAATTTGATCTTAGTGACGAGAAGGAATACTTCCGATTTGACAGGTTATAACCAGTCATAAAGTTTAGTAGGTAGGTAAGTATAGAAGTATTTAGGTAGTTGTAGTACGATAATGTTCGATATTTACGAGTAAAACGCACTGAAATTCTTTTACATAAGTCCATTACATCTCTACTATCTAGAAGAGCTTCCGCCAAGTTCATAAGGGCCTCTTTCTGTGTGTAACTCTGCCGGACCAACGAACTGACCATATATTCGCATTAAATCGTTGGCACTGGGAGTTTCCGCAGATAATTCAGGCTTATTGTATCCATCCGGCAAATGCTTGTCGATCTGTGAAACAGAGGGCTCAGTTGTACGCCTCGTCCTTTTATAGGCCCAAAAGATGAGAGCAGCCAGTGCCAGAATGGCCACTGTAGTTCCTACCGCGACCCCGACAACGCCACCGGTTGCTAACCCAGATGTACCACCGGAGCTCGTCGTGGCCGTCGGAGTAGGCGAGGAGCTAGAAGCAATGATAAGTATTTCATAGATCATCAGGTAGGATTTGTTTTATGGGGTCCGATCGCACCTTGTCGTTGAAGTCGCGGTTGTAGTTGACTGTGTTGTCGTTGAGGCCGAGGTAGTTGAGGATGTTGATGAAGTTGTCGTTTGTATTGATGAGGATGACGATGAGGACGACGAAATGTGGAATCTTCCGTCACTAGTAACACTACATTCACTCGAATCTAAGGTGATATCGCAGAGAGATAGATAATAGTCGTGATCTCCCGCGAATACAGTAGCAGGAGTCCACAGAAAAGTCCCATTATTGTCAGTGGATGCTATTGTGCGTCAGGTTCTGATGAATATGGTTATGGTAAACTAACTTACATGTAATAACTATTGGTTGCTCGTTATAATTCAAGGTGATCGAGACAGGGCCTTGGGTATTATTATTCCATCTTATTGTGTATGGTTGACCTACAGGAACGACTTCGTTTGCAACTGGGGCGGTTATGGGCCAATTGTCAACCGCGTTGACTATATTCAACCATCCTACGATGAGGACTAGGAAGAGACTCCGAAGAGAACTGGAAAATAGAAGGGTAACCATCTCGCCAAGCAGAAACTGATACACCAGAGCCGGCGAAGAATTCAGGAATTTTGTTACGAGACAGTTGATCATGAGAAAAGTAAGACCTCGTCTCAATGAACTCGCTTACGGAAGGGCTGAGAACTTATTTGCACATGGATTGGGGGCTGAAACCCCCTACCTGGCGCCTGGGTAGGCATAAGATATGATTTCTCAAAACTAGGAGCTAATGATCCTCTAGGAAAAAGTAACGCACAGGAATGGCCAGGGCACCTGGCCTGCATATATGGCTGTAAAGGCGTTTTATTATACGTTGAAAAGTGTACAACCCCTGGAGGTGATTGAATGGTGGCGGGTGCCGGCCTATCTCTCCGTATCATTGGCTTATGAGGTTGATTAGATGGTTTTAGGTGTGGCCTGGCTTTGGTCCGCTCCTCTTGTCTTTTTTTTAATGTACACCAGGTATTGGATGTATGTTGAAAAGCATAGCCTTCTCTTTCTTGAGATATGCTTTCTAGGTAAATAATTAGAGATATTAGAGACCTAGAGTTTCAATCCCAAAGTACGAAGGGAAGGGCATTTGTGTTAGACTAGGTACATATCACAGCCTATCACTAACCGTTAAGGCTGATGCAGCCGCCCCGTAACACAGAATGTGCATGGCTCACAGGTAGATGTTACGTTAAAAGGCAGATCTGTTGCCATTTCTAAACGAGCTGCATGGTGGCTTACAGGGTTAGCACTCTAGACCCGATGAGACGGGATTGACTTGAGAATCTGAAGCTGTCTAAGGGGGAATGAAAATTTACAGGGGTGAGGATTTTAGCCTCAAGGCTCTGGGTACCTTGTTATCAGAAACATTCATTTAGAGCTTCTTTTCAACGTCATCTTTAAGGTTATTAAATGTCCTTTACAATTTTTAAATCAAAAGTTCTGGCGGGTGTTGGTACATATCTTGTAAAAAGGCCATTGTAGGTACCTAGCTTTTGTACGTCTTGGCAAGTTCCCTTCCATGTACTTATTAACGATGTAATCTACTAATTCTAGTGGAAGTTTTTTTATTATATTTAGTAATTATTAATGTGAATTAAATGCCAATATTTAACATAACAAATGTAGTCTCTAACCTGAGAGAGCGTACGTGCCAGATGGCTAAGAATGCGCATCAAATAATTTTCACTCCATTCATAATAAATGTGTTGACGAATCCATGTAGACTATCCCTGTCTGGATAGTAACAATAAACGACTCCTATCCTCCGATACTTAATCCCCTCGATGAAGTGCATTGCTATGCCAGATGCTTGCCACCCTCTCAGTGCCGGTTGGGCGACCATCCAAATACAAAACACATCCTTCGAGTTCTCTATCGTATCAAAGATGACTGATGGCTTGCCAAGCCAATCTTGGTCACCTTCATCGCATCTAGCTGGCCGTATGCCATCGAGTCTCCGAAACGCCTCTACTTCGTACTGGTTACCTAATGAAGCGCCAGTATCAACTAGGCATACTGGTCCGCATAACGGCAACCCGCTGCTCTTGACTTCGCGAGTATCGTCTTCTCTAAGAAATTTCGGACTAGTAGACAAAAGGTAGCTGAACTTACTTACCTCTGAGTAGAACTTGTCTGGCATAGTGATATGACCACCATCAAGACTAACCCACGACCACGATGGCGCTTGAAAGCCTACAGGCCGGCTGGCAGGAACGCCGACCCTGACGTACCACACCAATGTTTCTATGAGCACATCTTCCCAGAGGCCCACCAGATACCGATATTGTCTGGCATCATGACGTTGTAACTCCTTTCTCATGTCTTGTGCTAACCCAGATACGGCTATAAGTCTGTCGCTGGGCTTGGTTAATTTGGTACCTGAGTACAAACTTATTGTAGCACTCCAGCTCGCAAAGATCTGTACTCGCCAGTCCGCCGTGGTACGTTGAACCGTTGGCGTGGCGATGAGCTGCTTCCATAATCTAGGACTAGCTCCATCCTGTTGCCCATGCTGCTTCGAGCTAGAATAATCAATCATAAGAGGGAATCCCCCGAAACCATTCGGATGTGTCTCGCATGCGTGAAGCTCTGCGCATTCCCAGAATACCTGTTTCTTTCCGAAGTGAATGGTGCGAGGAGACATCAACCTCTCTTGAAGAACCCATCCCCGCTCAATAAGAGGTTCGTCTTGGAAACTTGTACGCCATGAGGTGTCTTCAAGCTCTGCCATAAAGGCGTCTTTCTCTCCATTTAGATTGATGGGCGTTGGAGCAACTAGTGCCGGGTTGCGATGGAAAAAACAACCCCCTTCGTCGTCCTCGCCACTAAGTGCTGAAATACAGAAGGATGCATTTCGATAGACATCCTGCATTGTACTAGCCTCTTTACTCCAATCTTCTGGAAAGTCCTGATAGATGCACAGTCGGTCAATCCAGATATATTGTATGCCAAGAAGGTAGGCGATGTACATCGCATCCCTGAACGTCTTTGGTAGATGGGTAATTGGGTTTGACATCTGTAACCAATTCGATGTTTCCTCCAGGAGTCGAATTGTATCATCCAAAGACTTATTGCCCCAACGGTAGCTCAGAGTAACATAGGGTAAACTCATGGGACATTGGTTTCCGTTCACTAGTCGAAAAGTATGAGCGTCTCGTGAAGTGCTACTTTGAGAATTTATCTGGAGTAGCCGGGTCGGTTTATAGTGAACGCCCTGAGCTTCGTTCTTACATCGTTCGTGGTTCAATAGACAAGTCTCCCTCCAATTAGAGATCGCTGACCAAGTTTGCGGAGAATCTGTTGAACCATGAAGATCGAAATTGAGTGTACCATTGAGGATCGAGTGATCTAGGACTATCTTTAGTTTGATGGTACATAACTAGGTTATATAGTTTGGCCCAAACCCAATCTACTTAAAGAAGCAATCTTGACGTACCTTTTACTGGAATGAGCTCGACTGTTTTGGACCCGTAGTCAGATTCAACAGTCATATTGAACCTATTGGAACCATTGCGAGAAACCTTGAAAATGGTAAAGAACCCAAGTTCTTGCACATCACTACTCTGATTATCTTGGTGGTTCTCGAAGGGGAAATCGCTGCATATAACACACCCCTGTCTTGCGGAACGCCAAAAAGATTCTTCATCACGGTGATGCCCAAATGGATGCTGTTCCCATACACACCAGCACCTATATATAGGGGTTCCTATAAGTAACGAATTAAACGCCAATTCACCGAAGAGCGTTACGAGGAGATGAGCCCATCGCATTGATGCGAAGAACTAAACGGGTTTTGGATAGATACCTACCTTGGTATGCAGTCTGTAAGCGTTCCACTCCCCGCCCGGAGTACATTTCAGCGTTAATAGTGTGGCTTTTTTCTAAACAGCGTCGACTGTTTCCTATGCTTTCAAGTCCATCTTTACAGACCTGGCAGAGCATATCGTATCTTTCGAATCATAAGGGCAGGGTCGTAGGTCCGTCGAAGCCGAGCCTTCTCACAAGCTAACCTGGTAAATACCTCAACACTTCGTTGAACTAATATCAAAAGACAAAATGCTGTTAGAAATCCAATATAGGTAGACAAAGGGAAAACATCATGATTTCAAAGGGTATAGATCTTATAATTTATAAAAATCTTCTAATCTAGCGATGGCTTATTCTCTTCTACTGTGAATTGATGATATGTCTAAGTTGATTCCCCGGTCATGCGGAAGTGAAGTGCGTGTCAGCACCGTATGCTTTGCCCCGATGGTGAACGCCACCATGCCATGCAAGTGGTTGGTAAATGAATGGCTTGACACTAAACTTGCAGACTGCGAATGGTTGCATTGGTGGGTTGTACACAGATAGAGACTAACACTTTATACTAGAATGTCACCCGTAGTCGCGTATAGGAGCGACGCGCACCATATTCGCGTTTCTATCTTTCAATAATTCTTATTTGCCGGACCAGCCCCGCCCCCTCCCCCGGATTTTGGTGATGCTGCTTCCTTTCAACAATTTGCCAAGATCCCCATCCTAGGTACATATGCAGGTTATGCCGATCATTTAAGTGTCCCGTCCAACGAAACTCCCGGTCCAGGTGTGGGAAACCGCCAAACCGCCAATTCAATTTATTTACAGTGTATTTAGTGGCTTACTACCTACACACCGAAATTCGTTACGATATGGATCTATAGGATGGGGTAGCGACGGAGCTATGGAATGAAGTCACGACGACATTGTTGCGCACGTAGCTGCTAAGGGTTTACCTTTCATCCACATTGTCCCCCAATAAACCGAGGCGAGGCAGGGCTTCCAATCAATCAAATATATACTTGACTTGACCGATTTTGATTGGCTTTGATTAGCCCAAGTCAACCCCGATTCTTGGGGTTTAAATAGGTTGTTATATTAACTGTTGATCTTCTGGGTCTCCTGCCCTAGTACGCGAAACACCAAACCCACGTAAAAACCTAGACGACTGGGTATCCTTTGCTGTCAACATCGACGTGCCCGGTTGTCAAGGCTGGAGGGAAGCCGTGGACTGTCCCACAAAATCAAAGCAAACAAGTGGCATATCAAATAGTCACCAGAGAAGGAATCATGTGGTTGGGTCAACATTTCTCGATTTTTTTAATATTGAGTCTCCCGCTAAACACACCAAGCCGTCAACATTGTCATAAACCCGCTACCCGAATAGAAGCCCATCCCGCGAAACAGCACTCCACGCGAGAGCAGCGGATGCCGTCGGCCCGTCGTCGTCGGCGGGGCGTGACGCATTTCACTCGAGGCGCTTACGCCTTGGTGATCTCGGTGCTGCCGAGGATGACGGCGCGCGACTTGGAGCGGTCGATGAAGAGGTCCTCGTCGGCGGAGATCTTGGCCTGGGCGTCGCCGGTGTGGGTGGCGGCGGCGTAGGCCTGGAAGCCGGCCTGGTCGGCGAAGCTCAGCTCGACCACCACGTCGTAGTCGAAGTCGCCCTGGGTCCCGAGCAGCACGTGGGCCTGGCCCTCGGCGCGGTGGATGTAGTGGCGCGTGTGGGTCTGCGGGAACGCGGCGCCGGCCGCCGTCTTCAGCAGCGGGATGTGCGTGCTCTCGTAGTGCTCCTTGAACGCCTCGGGCGTGGTGCCGGCCTTGCGGCTGGCGAGGAAGAGGACGGAGAAAGGCATCTTGGAATAGATCGAGAGAAGGATTTAAAGTTGGAGATTGAGTTCTGATGTTTTTGTGTTGGATTGGTACGTATGTAGATTGTTGCGAGATGACATGAGATGAGATGATGCTGAGATAAAGTCCTGATGAAGAGCCCGAACGAGGCTGATATTAATACTCGGACAGGCTCGAGGCGCGACGGCATCTAGTCCCCAGATCGAACCATCTTCGGACTCGCTACCGTCGACGACATCTGTGAGGATTGGAAGTCGCATACAATCACCTAATTGCCTTGCCTAACTCGGCGTATGGCGTACGGACAGAATAGGTAATGTTTGTGAATCGCATGAATAGTCGGGTCCATTGTTTGGGGACGGAATAGGTAATGTTTCGAGTCGCATGAATTGGCCTACGGCGTAAAAATGCGGCGATGATAGGCCGGGCTTACGAAATACCTAATTAGGTAATGGAGCATGTACCATCACCTCCCATCCAATCGTTTGATTGGCTCAGCCTCTGTTGTGCATAGCGGTAAAATCCTTCGAGATACATGTAAGCTTACATACATATGTACCTAGAAACAGAGAGCTGCCGAGGCTATTACTGCATCCGCTCTTAACCTAACTCAACTGGGCTTGAAACTCTTCAATTCGATGTTTCAAAGAAGCGGTCAAAGGATTATAAGTTCATCATGGTGGTATTAGTTTGGCTTGGTATTCTAATACCTTAACGGCCTGCCCTATGGGAATTTGTGTTTGTCAAGCATTTCCGTATGGAGCATTTTATCGATCTCGTAGATCATCGCCGCATAAAGTAATTCAAAGATGGACGCGCACATCGCAGCCTCGGTCCTCGGTCACCCCTGACGGTCACCCTTTATAAGCGGTGTGATAGAGTTGTTCTATTGCGTTTGCTAACACGCCATATGAGCGAATGTCATGTCGTCTTTGCTAAGGCAGCAGCTCCTCTAATTTACGGAGATTAATTGCATGGGAATGGACATGGAGAAGCGCCGAGGGTTCTGCTAGTCTGCTAAGTTTGAAGTTTAACGACACTCAACGGTTACAAATGGATCAAACACCGCTCTTACAGATAATTCTGTTCAGCCAAAGCAACCTGTCATGAACTTTTAACTCAGGGTGTTCTAAGGAGCATTGACTTCTACCCATCAACATATCGAGTGTGTCTAGAACGTCATGTTCTGTCGTTGATATCCAAATACATACCTACAGCTGCGAATCAGAATTTGTCGGGGTATATTTACAAGGGCTTTTGGGTGCATCTACTCAGCAATGTGCCAACGGGGTGATCGACTTTCTGCGCTGGCATTGGAGAAAGACAGTCTCATAGGTTGGCTCGCTCTTAGAGGGCTGGTTTACATGCACCATGGAGCGGTCCGCTGCCTGGAGAGGGGCATCTTCTTTAATGTGACGGCCACGCAAACTCTTTTGAGTACCGAGAGACATGAGAATCAGATTCAAGCGCGAAGTTTTCGGCCTTGGGGAGAAAAGCATATAAAGCAACGGTATAGTCATAGGTTTCTTTACACATCTCCCTCTTTTGCCACGCGAGTTTATTTAACATGCCCTTGTTAACATTATTCTCCATACTTAATTTACTAAGAGTTAACACCATAGATTCATCTTTAAGCTCTTATGTGTCTAACTGATAACTACTAGGTACCTCAGGTACGTAGGTAGTTTAGTATTTATGAGTTCCAGTATTAGTCAAAGTATTGCCCATCTCTCTATGATAGTCAGGGGGCTCGGAGAATTTTATACGATTGATAAACAAGTCTGCGAGTCATATCGAAGATCCAGCCTTTATAGTGGACTGGTGAGTATACTTATAAGGAACCAAATGGGCCAACGGCATAACACGGAGATTTAATATTAAACTAGTAGTTGTAGATCGAAGTGAATAGAGAAAAGTGGAACTCTGGGTCAACAAGGGGCGATATAGTCTTATGCAGTTATGGAGCCATTCCACAACTTTATTCTAACTTCTTGTAACTGTCTACTATTGACCTACTACCCCTTAACTGGTACAAGTTGTCATAACCCCTTGGCCCAGTACTTTTAATAGTTCATGTAATTATAGGTGGAATAATCATCATTATTATTCTTATTCTGTACCAATTTTCATAATGACAGTGGCGGACAACACGTTCAAGAGTGCTATATCAAATTAAAGGGGGAGAATACAGCTCATACTAGTTAAGGTGATAAAATCAATTCAAACAATATGCTACGCTCTAATTAAGGAGTGTCCATATCCCATATTCCCCATACCGTGCCGACCCGCCCGCTATGCTTTTCCCACCCTCCAAAATACCGAAGGACCGAATGCTAATGCTAACCCAAATGCAATGTAAATGAGAGAATCGAAGGACCGCCATACTCCATAGCCTGCAAGCTAGGTACCCAGACAAGCATCTAAAAGTATCCAATGCTCAGCCCGTTAGGGGCATCAGCACCGACCACATCGTAGGAAGCCTGCTGGATAACATTGACATCGAAGGTGCCCACGGCGACAGACTCCCACTTCAGGGTGGTGCCCGCGGGGCACGGGAAGCTCTGGATCTTAGGGTTGGCGAAGCCGACGGTGTCGAAGTCGTAGAAGCCGGAGGCGGCGTTGAACTGGACGCGCGCGAGCTGCTGGTTGCGCTGGTTGCCGGAGGGCAGGTTGTTGAGGTCGGCGAACAGGTTGTTGAAGACGTCCATCTCCTGGGTGCCCTCGACGTTGTCGTAGGCCGAGGCGCGGATGACCAGCGCGCACGTCTTGCCGGCCAGGTCCGCCGGCACCGGGATCTGGTACAGCGTGCTGGTCTCGACGTTGTTGGCCGCGCGGATCGTCGAGATGTGGCCCGTGGCCGTGTTCGCGTTGCTGCTGATGTCGTGCGTCTTGATCACGCTGGGCACGATGAAGCCGGAGAAGGCATCGCGGGCGCTGAGCTTGGTGGTGGGGGCCGCGAGGGAGAGGGTGGCCGAGATGAGGCAGAGGGCGGCGGTGGTGTACTGCATTTTGAGTGTTGATGATTAAGATTGAGATTAAGTGTTAGATGTTAGAGGTTGGTATTAGGAATTAAGTTGCTGTTTTTGCTGGTGTTGTTGGATGTGTTTGTGTTCTGGATTTGGTGATGAGGATATTCCCCCTTTTCGACGACGGGATGCCATATTATATGTTATAATAAACGTAAGTTATAAATATTATCATTATTTATTAAAAGGTTTTATTATTATAAGTATATAATAAAAAGTAAATAATATATATAAATATTATAAATATAAAGCATATTTACTTATTAATGTTTTTAACCATTTAATATTTTAATATTTTTATTCGAATTATATTTATAATGTTTA
This sequence comes from Annulohypoxylon bovei var. microspora, assembly GCA_022836615.1. Taxonomy (NCBI): domain Eukaryota; kingdom Fungi; phylum Ascomycota; class Sordariomycetes; order Xylariales; family Hypoxylaceae; genus Annulohypoxylon; species Annulohypoxylon bovei. Next base: position 11,465 of record MU405261.1, on the reverse strand, counting down.
AATAATTTTTAAATTTTTCGTTTTATATAACTTTTTATAATGTATATATTAAATAATTAATAATATTAATTATTAATCGTTTTAAAGTTTCCATTAATTATATAATATAATGAATAATAATTTCCATTATTTATAATAATGTTTAAAATAAATAAATTATTTTAAAAGGGGTTACTGTTGGTAGTAAAAGGGTTTTATTGGCCAAAGGGCGCTTTGTGGCTTTGTGTGGCTTTGTGTGGCTTGTGCCATATAAGGCTACGTTAACATGGGTTTAGAAACTGGTATTTTGTACGTTTATACAACCACAAGATCGTAATATATCACACGGTATTACACGTAAACGCATCGTGACCTATTGCCTTCATGGTAGCACCTTCTCCGTTTTGAGTAATTATTCGAGGGATTAGGTTACGGTTTTCAGGCCTTTTGGCCTGGAGGGGGGGGATTGATGGCATCGGCATCGGCATCGGGATCTGGGGATGATGCTGCCTTGTTGAGAGCTCAGGTTGACAGGCTGGAGAAAGCCTTGAAGGAGCTGACGATCAAGCAAGAGTAAGCTGAGAACCCTGACGATACGACGTTATCATCCTTACCTTCATCGACGAACGATACGAATTTGCGATGGAAATGGTTCGAGTGGAAGCTGCCTAGGGAGCTTCGTTTGACAAGCCTTGAGAATAAAATCTCGGATGTATAGATACGAGCATGTTTTATTTGCGGCTTTGAGAATAAAATCACAGATATATAGATGTAGGTATGTTTTATTTACGGTGTTAAGGAATGGATTATTCGGCAGTGTATTTTGTTGGAGTTTTATAGTCGTATCGGCAAGGCACCTAGTAGAGTAACCGATAAGGGTAATAACCATATTACGGATTAAGATGGTAAGAAGTGCTGGAAGTATAGGAAGCCAGGAGATATTTGCTAAAACTGCCCTGGCAACAGTAAGGCTGGCGAAGCCTACGAGGCTGATGGATTAAAAGATGAATCCAAGGTAATGCGGATGTTCTTTTAAACGTTTTAAGCTTGGAAAACGTTACTAAGTTTAGAGAGTGTTGCTGGGATAAGCAACGAAGCCGTAAGGCTGACTAATTATTTGCGGGATCGTATGTAAAGGCGTTAAATGGATTAAAATATGTTGTGATTTATTATAATAATTGGCCAGCTGAACCCCTGGAGGGTAAGAGTGTGAGCAGTAGTGAGATCCTTACGATGCACATGGCGGTAGCTAAGGGCTGAAAGAGGCCAAACAGGGCTGAAAGAGGCCAAACAGGGCTGAAAAAGGCCAAAACAGGGCTGAAAAAGGCCGACAACAAGGTTGAAAATGGCGTTTTTAGATGGCACTGGCGCCAGGAGAGCGTGTTGGCAGTAAAAGGGTTTTACTGGCCAAAGGGCGCTTTGTGGCTTTGTGTGGCTTTGTGTGGCTTGTGTTATATAAAGCTACGTTGGCATAGGTTTAGAAACTGGTATTTTGTTATTTCAACGAGCTTAAACCAGTATTTGGGAATTTCGTTTATACCTTTTTAACCACATCATTTTTTAATTAATTAAACGCGTTATATTTTTTTTTTTACCCCACCCCATAAATTCTTAAAATTTAATTTAAGAATTAATGGTTTTTAATTTTATTATTTATTATTTTAAAAAAAACTTTATTTTTTAATTAATTTTTAATTAATTTTTTAATCGATTTTTTAATTAATTTTTTAATCGTATAATTAATGATATATTTTTTTAAATAAATAATAATTTATATATTAAAAATATTTATTAATTTTTTTTTAAATTTATATAACCTTTAAATTATAATTTAAATCGCGGTTTAAATTACGTTTTAAATCGCATATTACGTTTTTTAATAAAAATATTAATATAATATTAATTATAATAAATTAATACATAAATAATTTAAACGTAAAATTATTTAAAATGAATTAAATATAAAAGAATTAATTAATAAATATATTTTATAAACTTGCCGGTTTTTTTTAATTATATGGTAATGGTTTTTATAAAAGGTTTTTTTATAAAAAAAATAATAATTATAATATTAATTTAAATTAATTTTTATATACGTTAAATTAATTAAAAAGGTTTTAAAAATAATTATAAGGTTTATATAAAATATAATATATTTAATTTTATTATTTTAAAAAACGTTGTATAAATTATAATAATATTACGATTAAAAACGTTATTAAACTTTTTTAAAAAATTTCGATTTTAAATACATATTTTAACGTTAAATTTTTTCGCGTAAAAAAATAATCGTGGGTATTATTAATATACGAATTTTTTTAAACCCATTTATATTTAAATTATAATTCGAAAAACGCCACGCTTTAACCTTATAAATATATTAACACGAATTAAAACACGGATTATAACCGTTAAAACCATGTGGTTAAAATAAGCGCGAACGGGCGTAACCCGTTCGTTTTTCGAATTATGGGTTAAATTCGTTAAAATAAAATTAAACTCGTTAAAATAAGTATTTTATACGTTTATATAATTATAAAATCGTAATACATCACACGGTATTACACGTAAACGTATCGTGATTTATTGTTTTTAATTATTTTATAAAATTATAACCGTTTAAAGTAATTTTTTTTTATATATAAATTTTTTATTTACTTTATATAATAAAGTTTAAAACGTTTTTAAAACATATAAATGCATTTTTTAATAAAAGTTTAATAAAATTATTAACGATTTATTTAAAAATGTTAATATATTTAAAGTTAATTTTATTATTAATTTATTTTTTTCGAATAAAATATACATTTATTTTAATATGTTTTATTCGTGTATAAAATTAAAGATTTTTTACGAATATTAAAGCTTTTTAATTGTTTTTTTATATAATTATAAATGGTAAACTTTTTTTATTAACGTTAAGTTTTTTTAATAACTTTTATAATTAAATAACTTTTTTTATAACGTTCGTTATATTTTTAAATTTAAATTTATAAATTAAAATAATTATTATAAATTATTATTTATTAAATTAATTAATCGTTTCGTTATTAATGTTAAAAATGTATTTAAAAATTAATTAACGAATTTAAATATACTTTATATAATTAAAGTCCGTTTACTTTATAAAATTTCTTAATTCGTTTTTATAAATAAATTTATAATTTAAAATGTTTTTTAAATATTTTAAAACTTTTTTAATAATAATAATATATATTATAATTAAGTTTTTTATATATTAACTTAAATATAATATAACGTAAATAATGTTAAATTAAATATTTATTATAATATATATTAAATATTTTATAACTTTAACGTATTATTAAATATTAATTTTAAATGTTTTATAATTAAATAACGGTTTATTAATTTTATTAATGTTAATTAACGTATTTATAAAATTTAAATTCTATTATTTTAATTTTTTAATAATTCATTTTAAATATGTTTTTTAATTTAAAATGATGCTTTTATTTACATAATTTTATTTAATAAATATATTTAAATAATATAAATAAAATTTAAAATCGGTTATTTTAAACTTATCCATTAACTTTTATTTAATATTAATAATTTTAACTTTAATAAGTTTCGTAATAAATAAATTATTAACGTAAACAACGATATATATATATTTTTTAATAAATATTTTTACATTTAAATTTAAAATTATAAAATTTAAAGTTTTAAAAAAAATAATTAATATTTAATATTATATTTTTAAAATTTATTTTAATTTATATAATGCTTTATTAAATTTATAATATTTATTAATGTTATTTTCGAATTTAAATAATTATTTAATATAAATATTTTTATTAATATTTTCGTATAAAAATATTATAACGATATTTATTTATTTTAATTTTAAATTTAATGTTATAATTATAATAAAAATAATTTTATAATTTATAAGTTTAATTATTAATGTAAAGGTATTTATATAATTTATGCTTTTAATTTATTTAAAACTTTTAATTATTTATTTAACTTTATATTAAATAATTTTATTATTAAAACTTTTTTTAATTTTATAAATTTATTTTTTAAAAAATAATTTTTTTTTATTAATAATTTATATAACGTTTAAGTTTTATTATTTATAAATAATGTAACGGCGTTTAATTATTATTACTTTTAAAGTATATTAACGGAACGGTTAATTAATGTTTCGGCCGTAAAATTAATATATAAAAACCTTTTAAAAGAAATTATTTCGTGGCTTTTTTTTTTTTAATTTTTTATTTTAAATATTTTCGTTAATAAAGTACGTGGTTTCGTTATTATATAAGCTTTGTCCCGATTTAAAATTTATTCGTTATAATATAATATTTAAAGTTATTTATTTGTTTTATTTTTTTAATTTAAAGGTTTATTTTTAAAATTCTTTTTTTTTTTAAATACGTAAGTGTTTACGCATTAATTTGATTTTTTTTAAGTTACGATACGTTTAAAGCTTTATTTTTAATTCGTATTTAATTTTTAAAAACTTTTATTTTTTTAAACGAAATTTTTTATATTAATGGTTATAAGGTTTTATTTTTACTTATAATAAAATATTTCTTAATATTATTTATTTTATTATTAATTAATAATGGCATTTAAATTATTAAGTAAAAGCTTTAATGAAAACGTTAAACCATTTATTAATTAAATTAATTAATTAAAACCTGCCTTCGTTTTTTTAATTATATAATTTCGAATTAATGAGTTTTTATTTACGGTTAAAAAAAAGTTTTTAATTTTAAAGGAAATGTTAAAACTTTTAACGGCTTAAAAAACCATCCGATTAATTATTTAATAACGGGATTAAAAGTTTATTTTTTCTTTTAAAAAAAAAAAAAAAAAAAACTTTATTTATTAATAAATTTTTTAATTAAAATAAACGTGTTTTTTAATTAAACTTATAACGAAGTTTTATCACCCCGCTTTTTAAGGTTTAATATAATAAAAGTAAATTTATTTTAAATTATATTATTTATTATTTTAAATAAATTAATAACATTAAAAAACCGATTACGAATCGTTTTTTTTTTTATTTTTTTTATTCCCTTTTTTCCTTTTATTTCCTTCGTTTTTTTTACACCTTTTATTTTTTTATTTTAACTTATGCGTTATAAAATTTAATCGTCCTTTTAATAAAATAAAATAATAAGTTCGAAAAATCGGATAACTTTTAACGCACCTTCGGAATATAATCGATAATTTTATTTTTATTTTTATTAAAAATTTATATTAAAGATTCGCGTTTTTTATTAAATAAATTAAATCTTATATTCGAAAAATAAAAAATAAATATAAAGAATAAATTTTAAATTAATTAATGGGAATTTTTTAAAAAACATACTTAACTTATATAACTTTATTCATTCGTTAAAAACGAAATTAAAATAATTTTTTAACCTTTTTTTATTAAAAATAATATTAATCGATATATTAAAATTAAATAAATATACGATTTATTAAAGTTATTATATAATAATTTTAATGTTAAAGCTTAAATTAAAAATAACTTTTATAAGCTTAATATATAATTAAACGAATAATTTTTTAAGTTTTATATATTTTTTATATTATTAATAAATGAAAAGGGAATTTTAATATTTAAATAAAAAAAAAATTAAATTATTAATTAATCGTCGATTTCCGTACTTAAGCATTTTATTATTATTTAAATAAAAAAATTAAATTTATTAAATTTAAAAACCTTTATTTAACGCTGGTTTAATAACGCGTCGAAGTTATTTAAAAAAAAGTTAATTTTATAATTTTATAACTTTAATTTAAAGTTAAAGTTACTTTTAACGTTACGAAAATAATTCCCATCGGTTTTAACATTTTTTATTTAATTATAAAAATTATAATTTAAATATATACGAAAAAACTTTTTTAAATTTTTTTAATTTTTTATTAACGTAATGTTTCCGCAACGTTTAATATGGATTTAATTTATTATTTTTATAAATAAAAGAATTATTTTTTTAATAATTATTTAATGCGTAACGTAAAAGTTAAAACCGTGGCCATCGTTTTTAAAAAAAAAGTAACGAAACACGATAAAAATAACGTTAATTTAAAGTCGAAAAAAAATAATATTTAAATAAAACCTTTAATTTAAACTCCTTTTTATATATTTATTTATTAACATTTACTTTTATTAATTTTAATTTTTTTAACTTTATAATAAAAAGATTATAATTTATAATTAATATATTAATTCGTTTATAAAATATAAGCGTAATAATAACGATATAAACGTTAATAAATATCGGAACATAAACATATATAATTATTAATTAATGAAACATACGTTTAATAATAAATATATAAAACCTTTTTATTATTTAATTTAATTAATTTATTATAATTAAAAGCTTTAACGGATAAACCATTAATCGGATTAATGAAGTAATTTATATTAATATTTAAATATAAAATAAAAATTTTCATAACGTATTTATTTTTTTAATAAATTTAAAAGATTATTTTTAATTTTAAATAATATTAAAGTTTAAATTCTTAACGAAATATAATATTATATTAAATAATTAACGTTAATAATTAATTTTCCTTAAATCGTTATTTCTTTATTATCGTTACGCTTTTAATATTATATTAAAACTTTTTATTTTTTAAAAAAACGTGGATAAAATTACATAAGAAAATATAAAACGTTATAATTGTTTTTAATTTTATACCCCGAAAAAAAAATAAACCATTATAATATTTATATATTCCACGATAAATCTTATGATTAAAATAAATTAATAACTTTTTATTATCATTTCGTTTTTTTTTTCTTAACTTTTTATTAAGTTTTTAATATATTTTATATTACCATTTATTATAAACATTTATTTAATTTTAAGCTTAACGTTTATTAAAAAAATATTACATTTTTAATAAAACTTTAACGTAATTTATAAATTATTAAATATTTTTGCTTTATTATATTAAAAGTTTAATTTAATTTTTAAAAAAAGGTTATAATAAAAAAATAACTTTATTTAAAAGTAAATTATAAAAAGGTTCCCCTTTTATTTACATAATTTAATCGAGGTGTTTTTAAAAAAAAATAACGATTTATTACCATTTTATTAATTTTTTAATTATAAAATAAATTTAAAAAAAAACGTTAACTTTATTAAATTACACCCTTTTTATAATATAAATATAAAGCATTTACAAGTTTTAAAAGAATATTTATTAAACCATTTACGTAAAAAATGGATTATATTTAATGCGGTTAAATATAAATCTTTTGTTTTTTTCGTGAAAAAATTAAAAGGTGGTTTAAGGTTTTATATTAATTATTAAAAATTAAACGTTTATATTAAAAAAGATCGTTACTTTTTCTTTTTAATTAACGAAACATTAAAAAAAATCTTTAAGGTTAAAGTTTTTATAAAGCTTAATATTTATTAAATTTTTTATCGTATTAAAATAAATTTTATTTTAAAAGATTTTATTATTTTTCGGATTTATTTTAAATTATATAAATATTACGTGTTTTTTTTTAAATTAAACAATGGGTTTAATGCGTTTTAAAAGTATATTAATTAAACCTTTTTTTCGTTTTTTAATAACTTTTACATAACATATATAAATAATATTTTAATTTATTTAAAAAACTTATTTTTTTATAAATATTATATACGGTAAATATTAAAACGTTTATGTTCCATTAATTTATAAATTAATATTTAAAAAAATAAATTTTCGGTTACGAAAATTAAATTTTTAAAGTTTATTATTTTTATTTTCGGCGTGGTCGTTAATTAAGGTAAAATTAAAGTAATTTAAAATTAAGAAATACTTTCCCGGATTCGAGAATTTTAATCGTTTTTAAGTTTTTATAATTTTTATCGGCAATTTATATCGGAATATAATCGGATTATAAAGCTTTTATATTTTTTTATTACCGCTTTACATTAAATTTAAATCAACGAATATATTAAAGCGTTTAAAATGTTAAAAATAATTTTAACTACCTTTTTAATTTTAAAGCATTTTTATAAAAATTAAAAAATTAAATTAAAAATCGACGCTTTTAATAAAATAATTTTTAAAGCTTTTTTACAATTAAACGAATTAAGGAATTAACATTTAATAACTTTTTTTTTTAAAATAATAATCCTTTTAAAATATAATTATTTCATTTATAATAAAAAGTTTTTTATTATTATAATAATAACGAAACTTTAAAAACATATATTCGTTTTATTAAATAATAAATTTAATATATTTATAAACCATTAAATGTTATAATACTTTACCATTAAAAAAATGTTAAACTTTTATTAAATTAATTAAAATAAACATTTATTTCGATTTAATTATAAGTTATATTATTATTTAAAAAAAATATAATAATTAACGTTTTATTTTAAAAAGCGGTTAATTTAACCATTTAAAAAATGATTAAAAAGTATAATTAATCCGTCATTTTATTACTTTTTTTAATATTCCACGATAAAATAAATCCTTTATAACCTTTAATTAATAAACCTTTAATAAACTTATTATTTTTTAATTTTTAATACATTTTAATTATAATAAAAGTTTTTAAGGAAAAATTATTTCAAAGTATCGGGTTAATTAACGTTATTTTAACGGTTAATTAAAATACCATTAAATTAAAAACGTAACGTAAATAAATTAAAAAAATAAATAAATACGTTTTATAAAATAAATTATTATTTTTAAAAGAAAAGTTAATGGTTTTAAATAATAAAAAACTTCGCATTAAATTATATAATAAATTTTATCGTCTTTTAAATTAAACGTATTTAAATTAAAATAAAATGCGTATAATAATATTAAAAAAATATTTATAATTTAATATAAAAGCGTTTATAAATCGTTATTATATTTATTATAAATAATGTCGGAAAAGTTAAAACTTTAAGGTTAAATTAATAAGCTTATTTTAACCATTTTTTATTAATAAATAAATGTAATAATATATTTCGATGAATTTTAAATCCATGCCTTTTAATCGTAAAAAGTTTAATTTAATTTTAATAATCGTTAATTAATTAAATAAAAAAAATTTCTTATTATTTACATATAAAACTTATATTACCACGTAATTTATAAACTTATATTATAAACACGTTTAACGTATTTATAAAACTTTTAAAATGATTATATTTAATAAAAGTTTTTAATTCGTGGCCGTTTTTTTAAACGAATTAATTAAATTCACCGAAATAAATTTTCGTAAATTAATAACGAAACACCCGTAATTTAATAATTAAATAAAAATTTTTAATTAATTCATTTAAATGAAATTATAATTTTTCGTAAATCATTTTTAAAATAATTAATCGGAAATATTATTTTATTTAAATTTCGTATATATTATTTAATTACATTTAAACATAAGGTTTTCTTTTATAAAAATAAAAATAAAATTCGTTTTAAAAATAATTTTTAATTAATAAACTCGCATTTATAAATTTAAAACCTTTTAAAAAAAATTTAATCGTATCGTTATTTAATCGTTAATAAAACGTTAAACTTTCGTTATATAATAAGCCCGCGAAAACTTTTTATTAACGTAAAATCATTAAAACGAATAAATTAATAAAAAAAAATAATTAATAAATTAAATAATAAACGATTAAATGTATATTTATAAAAATAATTAATAAATAAATCGTTTTTATAATAATTTAAATTACTTAATGGCAGGTTTTTTTAAAGTATTAACGGAATTTTATCGTAACGTTTTCGAAATTAATTTATTTTTAAATATAAAAATTTATTAAATTTTAAACGCAAGTCGGTTAATTAAAACTTTAAATAACTTAGTTTTAAAACAAGTAATAAATTCCTTGCTTTTAATGGAAATTAATAAAAAATAAAAATATAAAATATTTAAAATATTAAACTTTAAGTTTTTTAAAAAAAAACTTTAATATAAAATAAATTAAATAAATTACGACTTTAATTTAATGTAATATCCCTTTAAAAACTTTTTTAACACGTTAATTAAAATAAAAGATTTTTATGATTTATATTTTAAAGTTATTAACCTTTTAATTAAATTTTAATAATGGATTAAAACCGCCGCGGAAAATAAAATATTAAAAATAATAAATAAAAACGATTTATTTACCGTAAAAAAAAAGGAAATTAAGGGAGTAAATTATAAACGTATTAATAAATAATTAATTTTTTCCATAAATTAAATCTTTTTTAAAAAAAAAGAATTATATAACGGCGTTTAATTGTTATTACTTTTAAGGTATATTAATAAAGCGGTTAATTAATATTTTAATTATAAAGTTAATATATAAGGATTTTTTAAAAGAAATTATTTTATGGTTTTTTTTCTTTTAATTCTTCATTTTAAATATTTTTATTAATAAAATACATGGTTTTATTATCGCATAAGCTTTATTTTAATTTAAAACTTATTCGCCGTAACAAATAATTTAAATTTAAAGCCCATTATTTTATATTATTAATTATATTAAAGGTTATATTTAACTTATTAATACATTTTAAATTTTAACATTTTAACCATTAAGTTTATTATATTTAAAATTATTATTAAATATCGAAAATTAATATTTACCTTTAATTAATATTTATTAAATTAAATGTTTTTAATACGTAATTATAAATTTCGAATTAAAAATAAACGTAATAAATTTCTTAGGTATATAAATAAATCGTTTAAAAGTATATTAAATTACATATAATTAAAATCGTTTAATATTTCGTAAATGTTTTTAAATACTTTAATAATAAAAAATAAATTAATGTTAAATAAATATTAAACATTTTAATTTAATAATTTATAAAATAAATTTAAAATAAAAATTACTTTTTTTCGATAAATAAATATAAATTATAATAATAATAATTTAAATCGTTATTATTTTTTAAATGTTATAAAGTTAATTATAAAAACGTATAAATGGTTTTCTTTAAATATAACATTATTTACGTTAATTATTATATTATTATTTAAGTATAATATTTTATAATTAATATTATTATTATTATATTTAAATATTTTATAATTAATTATTTATTCTTTTATTATATTAATTTTATTATTTAATAAATAATATTTATTTAATTTTACCATGATTATATATATTAAATTAAAGGTATTATTAATTTAAACCTTATATAAAGTTTTATTTAATAATTATTAAGAAAATTTATTTATAATATAAGCCGTTATTTAAATAATAATAAATTAATATTTAAAAAATATATTATTATTTTTAATTTAAATTAATATAATATAAACCTTATTTTTTAATTTATTAATAATGCTTTTAAATATACCATTTTATTAATATTATTTAATGGCGTTATATTATATAATTATGCTTTTTTAATAATAATATTATTAAAATTTAAAGTTATTATATATGCTTAATTTATTTAAAGTAATTATATGATATTATTATTTAAGTTTTTTCCATTTTTTTAAAAAATTCTTAAACGTTATAAATTAA